>CM063501.1:21205915-21233415 GCA_032207245.1 Pardosa pseudoannulata
TTTCATATATTTGAATGAAGGTATGGATGTTATTTAGTGTGATATTTAGTAAACATTTTCTAGAAAACTGGTTTATTGTGCTTATATAATACAGTTGAGAAAATGGAAATAACTGTTTCAGAGTAAGCTTCCAAATGTTTTTCATACATAATAAAAGGAAGTCAGAAATAAAGCTTTCTAAAATTATTTTACCAATATTATACTTAGCAAATATTTGTAAGTGGAACTTCGTACTGAACCTAATGTAACTAGAAAAGTGGAAACTACATCCACAAATAACACTTAGATCATTATTCATTTTCATGCAGTACACTAAAATATATCCACGAACAATAATTTTATGTAAGAAATTATGCTTTTCATATGCATCTAGATAAATGTATAGATCATGTTTCTCAAAATACTGTTGCAAAAATAATTTTGTTACTGAATTATATTTCTTACTTAATATGTCAGACAAGAAAAGACATCTCATTCAGATTGCATTCACTTTTTTGGAGAAAATATGCTTTTCATGTGTTTTTAATAAAGGCATTGATTATGTCTCTTAATGTGTGTTACCAAAATGCTAAAAAAATGAGTATATGGTTCAGAGTGTTAACTAACACAGCCAGAAGATTTTACATGTTAATATGGGTAACATCTGAAGAAAAAGGAAATGTTTAAATATGTGGAAATGTCGAAATGGCGGACATAGATTCCACATCCAAAATAACACTTTACATTTTTTTACACTATATTAAAATATACCTATGGAAAATGTTTTTATGTAAGAAATTATGTGTTTCATGTACATCTTAGATAAATTTAAGGTTAATTTTTTTTAATGTAGTGTTGCAAATATACTTCCGTAACTAAATTATTGCTCTTACTTAATACTGCCAGACAAGTGAAGACATCTCATTCCTATCTCACCTACAATCCCATCAACTTTCTAGAAGAAAATATGCTTTTCATGTGTTTTTAATAAAGGCATTGATTATGTCTCTTAATGTGTGTTACCAAAATGCTAAAAAAATGAGTATATGGTTCAGAGTGTTAACTAACACAGCCAGAAGATTTTACATGTTAACATGTGGCAACATCTGAAGAAAAGGAAATGTGGAAATATGTGGAAATGTCAAAATGGCCGACATAGATTCCACATCCAAAATAACACTTTACATTTTTATGCACTAACATTTTTATACACTATATTAAAATATACCTATGGACAATTATTTATGTAAGAAATTATGTCTTTCATGTACATCTTAGATAAATGTAAGGTTCATTTTTTTTAAATTTATTGCTGCAAATATACTTCCGTAACTAAATTATTGCTCTTACTTAATACTGCCAGACAAGTGAAGACATCTCATTCCTATCTCACCTACAATCCCATCAACACTTTAGAAGAAATTATGCTTTTCATATATATTTAATAATTATGGTTCCTAATGGGTGTTACCAAATTACTCAAACTGTATAATTTGTTTACTGTGTTTACTAACACAGACAGTTTTTTTTTCTTTTGCTGTGTGAACAAGGGGGAACATCTGATTCAAAGCACAACACCGAGAGGTTTCTTTCATTCTCATGCAGTGCATTATTATCTATTCAAAACTGATTAACTTTTTTCCCGCTTTTATGAAGGATGAGAGTTTTATTTATTGAATATGTGCTTATTTTTTTTTCTCTCTCTTTCTGCAGAGGAATGTGGAGCAGCCCTTGGAATGGAATCCGGTGCCATAAAAGACGAAGACATTAATGCGAGCTCCTCGCATAGCTTAGTGAGCGTAGGACCACAGACGGCTAGGTGAGTCCATAGTTTGCAGATATCGATTCTTTACCAATACGCAAATCATAAATTTGAGAATTTCACAGTCAAATTCTTTTTATCGAATATTTTTTTTCCTAAGTTTATATATTTTTTTGTGGTTTTAATTCGATTTCGCTTTGTTTTGTTTTTTCCCTACTCTAAAGATCAGGAATTATGCTTCGTAATATACAACTTATATATGCGGTAGAATATATTTCTCTGTCTCATATATATATATATTATATATATATATATATATATATATATATATATATATATATATATATATATATATAATATGCATATATATATATATATATATGCATATAAATATATATATTATATATATATATATATATATATACATATATATATATATATTTATATGCAAATATATATATATACATATATATATATATATATGCATATGTATATATATATATATATATATACACACATATGATATATATATATATATATATATATATATATATATATATATATATATACATATGCATATATATATATATATATATATATGTGTGTGTGTGTAAGTACTCCTGTATTAATTTTCAGATATCTGTTGAAGAAAGGAGAAATATTTCAAAATATTTCTAGTTATTCCCCTGGTGTGTACATATATGTATGTGTGTGTATATATATATTTAGATATATTTGTATGTGTGTGTATTTACATTTGACAAAATTCATTCTTAAAAGTGTCTAAGTAATTTAAAATAAATTTAAATGAATTCGTTTTCAAATACTGAAAGATTTTTATAGCAATTCCATAACAATTTAGCCAGCACTTTATTTGTCCTAAATATTTAATCAGCTCTTTCTACGTAGCTTTTTATTATGAATTTGAAGCCAACACATTATCAAATACTGAATGACTTTTGCAGCAATTTATTCCCTCACATATTATCAACAATCATTTTTCTAAATAGCCTTTGCAGAAAACAAACTTGAGTTAATATTCTAAGTAACTATATCTCTAATTTTAAATAGCTGGAAATAGATTACTTCCATAACAGAAAAAGGGCAATATCTATTTTTCTGCGTTTCGCAGATGTCTCAAAAGAAGCAACAATAGAGTAAAAATGTAAATTTGAAGCAAATGCAATATTAAATCCTGAATGACTTTTGTAGCAATTTTAGAGGAATTTATACACTCAGAGTTAATTAATTATCATTTAGCTATATAGACTTTGCACATACACAAACACACACAAAATACCCATAAATTGTTAATGTGCTGAGTGCCGATATCTAATTTTAAAGCTCTCGAAATTATGGCAATATCATTTTGTCTTCGTTTTACAGAAGATGTGTTAAAAGAATCGTAAAATTATAAATTTAAAGTAAATGCAATATTAAATACTGAATGACTTTTGTAGCAATTTTAGATCAATTTATTAACTCACAGTTATTCAGCTATCATTTCACCAAGTAGTCTTTTCACAAAATAAACATGACGAGTTAATGTGCTTAGTGTCGATATCTAATTTTAAAGAGCTGGAAATAGCTTATTTTCATCCACGAAAAATTACAGTATCATTTTGTCTTCGTTTTACAGAAGATGTGTTAAAAGAAGCAGCAAAAGAGTAAGGTTATAAATTTAAAGTAAATGCAATATTAAATACTGAATGACTTTTGTAGCAATTTTAGAGTAATTTATTCACTAACAGTTCATCAGCTATCATTTCACCACGAAACCTTTGCAAAAAATAAATGTAACGAGTTAACGTGCTGAGTGCCGATATCTAATTTGGTTAGCGTATCTTATTAAGAGATGGAAATAGCTTATTTTTATCCATAAAAAAGGACATTTTCTTTTTCTTCTTTGAATCGCCGAAGATATCTCCAAAAGAAGCATTAAAAGAGTAAAATTACAAATTTGAAGCAATACTAAATACTTAATGACTTTTGTAGCAATTTTAGATCAATTTATTCACTCACAGTTAATCAGCTATCATTTCACAAAATAGCTTTTTCACAAAATAAACGTAACGAGTTAATGTGCTGAGTGCCGATATCTAATTTTAAAGAGATGGAAATAGCTATATACGTAAAATGGCAATATCATTTTGGTTTCGTTTTTATTGAAGATGTGTCAAAAGGAGCAACAAAAGTGTAGAGTAATTTATTTACTAACTGTTCATCAGCTGCCATTTCAAGAAGCTTTTGCACAAAATAAACGCAACGAGTTAATGTGATGAGTTCCGATATTTAATTTGGATAGCGTATCCAATCACTAAGTTCTGGAAATAGCTTATTTTTATGCATAAAAAATGGAATTTTCTTTTTCGTCTTCGATTCTCTGAAGATGTCTCAAAAGAAGCATTAAAAGAGTAAAATTGCAAATTCGAAGAAAATGCAATATTAAATACTTAACGACTTTTGTAGCAATTTTAGATCAATTTATTCACTCACAGTTAATCAGCTATCATTTCACCAAGTAGCCTTTTCACAAAAGAAACATAACGAGCTAATGTGCTGCGTGCCGATATCTAATTTTAAAGAGCTGGAAATAGCTTATTTTCATCCACGTAAAATGGCAATATCATTTTGGTTTCGTTTTACTGAAGATGTGTCAAAAGGAGCAACAAAAGTGTAGAGTAATTTATTTATTAACTGTTCATCAGCTAACATTTCAAGAAGATTTGTACAAAATAAAAGCAACTAGTTAATGTGCTGAGTTCCGATATTTAATTTGGATAGCGTATCTAATCACTAAGCTCTGAAAATAACTTATTTTTATTCATAAAAAATAGCATTATATTTTCTTCTTTGATCTGAAGATGTCTCCAAGAGAAGCATTAACCCTTTAAAGGTCACCTACAAAAAATCTTCGGAATATAATGAAACTATTTTATAAATATTATCTTATAAATGTAAAATGTTTAAAAAAAAATGTTCACACTCTTTAGAGAGGTTTGCCTTAGAGAACACCACAGGAGGGTTTAAGGGGAGTGAACTGACAAACACACCCCCTTGTACAGCGTGAACACAATATTTTTTAAAATTTTAATTACATTCTAAGAACAATAAATAAGTGTTCTTAAAAAATGATAATAAATAAATAGTTCAACAATTTATAAGTGTTGTTTGAATAGATATTTTTGTTTGGGGTTTTAAGTAAAAAAATATTGAATTACTAACTTTCCAGTTACAGCAAGTATAAATGCATATATTTCAAAAGAAAAAATAAATTAAATGCAATATTATCATCCATTGTAAGTTTTAAATATCCAAAACATAAAAAATCAATAAAAAACACTCATATTTCTCCAAAAATTAGAGATAAAAAATGTTTAACAAGAGGTTTCGCTGCGCAACCACTGCCCGGTAAAGGGATAAAAGAGGAAAATTATAAATTTAAAGCAATATTAAAATTTTAATGACTTTTGTAGCAATTTTAGAACAATTTATTCACTCACAGTTAATCAGCTATCATTTCACCAAGTAGCCTTTTCACAAAAGAAACATAACGAGCTAATGTGCTGCGTGCCGATATCTAATTTTAAAGAGCTGGAAATAGCTTATTTTCATCCACGAAAAATGGCAACATCATTTTTTTTTTTTCGGTTCGCCGAAGATGTCTCGGGAGTGTGAAAAGAAGAGAGGTCTGAGGAGAACATCCCCCTCCCTCCAGTCGATATTCCGAGAGTGTGTGGTAAAAACAATCGGCCACCTGAAGCTCCGCATCAGCGATGGATTTATTACTGACAGACATACGGACACCATTTCTATCCTTCATTATACCCCGGAAGAAAATCAATAGGACAGCTTACAAGTGGCGGAGAGAATCCGGTTTTTCCGGCCGAATGACTTATTGTTCTGGAATCGGGAGCATCTGGAGCAGCGAATTGTGGACAGGAATCCGGCGTGTAGTCTAGGGAATTGCACGGACTTGTGGCTGGATATAGATGGCGGAGGGAAGGATGAGTAATTGCGATACATACAGGCTGAATAATGAGGGCCTGCTTGGGATCTCATACATCTAGGAGGAGTATGTATCGAAAAATAACGTTCGAGGAAAGGAAGCGATGTGTTCGCGCATGCAAGAACAATAAATAAACTGGTTTGTTCTACCAAACTTTTAATAATATTGCGGTATAAATATTTATCAAATATTTTCCACTCTTAAATTCTTTAGAGGTTGAAATCTTATAACTAATATGATGTATACAGCATGTCTAATACGTTATATCAATATTGCTGATGCATTGGCGTATGCAAGAATGATAAACTAGTTTGTCTTTCTACATTTTTAATAATATTGAATAATATAGTTTAAATATTGACTACGTTTCAATTTTTCATAGAGTGAAATCTTATCACTAGTATGATGTATCTACAAAATAAATCAATATTAAAATTATGCGGTAGGCTGAATTTTTAGAGAAATCTAACATTTATTTTCTGGTGATGTATAAACTCATGTTTAACCTTGACAATATATTTATTATGAAATGTATATTTCATTCGAGTCGTAAAATTATACAATATAGTCTCATTTGCGTTCTCCTGCATGAACTATTACCTATGGAGAAACTACTTAAATCAATCTAATATTAATTTAATCGATATATAATTCGTTCTTTAGCATTTTATGCAAATTCCGTAAAAGTTTATTTCATCATTCATTATTGAATCATAGCTTCTTCGTGTGAAATATGTTGCAATTACTTTTCAATTTGCAGTGACATTAAAATATTTTCCCTTTAATTTCTTGAAAGCTAATTATGAAAATTTATGACAAATAAAAAAAAACATTCTTCTAGCTTGATTTGCCGAACGATGGTTAGAGCACATCGGTACCGGAGTTCATGGGTTCGAATCCCATAGCGGCATGGATATTTGTAGCCGTTCGGAATTAGCTTTAAGCAGTAGGTCCCGGTCTCATTAGTCCTCGTGTTGCAAAAAGTAAACCGAAGCACTCCAAACCAAACCAATCCAGTTCGATTTTTCTTTAATAAATGTCTTTGATTGCATGTTTTCACACGAACATATTTTTTTACAAAATTCGAAAATTAAAGGTAAAATGTCACTTTAGTTTCATGTTTCATATTTTTATGTCAATAAATCTTCTTTACAACTGTTAATCATAAACCATCATCCCCTTAATTTATTTATTGCATAAAATAGGTCGTAAAGCAATTACCCGAATGCACCGATTAGACTTAGCGCGAGTCTGCTGGAATTAATGACCATCTTCAATATAAATGTAAACATACTATAATAATTTAACTTATCCTAAATTAAATAAGCTGAGCGGTGGTCTAATAGATAGGGCGCTGCTTTATGGTCTTGCAGTACGTGGGTTTTAATTCTATAGCTTGCATGGATGTTCGTAACTATTTGAAATTGGCGTCATATTATGCAATTTATAAAGCAAGCCTGTTTTGACCAAACCCAACTTTAAAAATTGGGGTAATTATTAACTAGTGCAAAAACTTCAACGTACTAACAACCCTTCCCCTTCCAAGTGAGCCGCATGTACTCAGTTAGGAACTGCTGTTTAGCCCCCCCCCTATCGTGCCCCCTAACGTGCACCTGTATTTGCTTTGACTGGATTTTAGCCGAATGTCCGTTTTAATCCTTCCGACTTGGGTTTGGGTTGTTTTGTGCGGCGTCTATGCAAGCGTGCGTCTCTTTCATAAGTGTTTTTTTTTTCTTATTTTTTCTCCCCTGATTTTTATTTTATTTTTATTTATTTATTTATTTACTTATATTTTAAAGGGCGTCGTTGTGTTTTTCTCACCTTGGGACGTCCACACATCTGGAACACTCTTTCATAAGCATTCTTTTCTTTTTCACATATATTTTAATGTTTGGTTTGGTTTGGAGCTCTAATATCTACTGTTTTGCACACGAGGGCTAATGAGACCGGGACCTACATCTTAAAGTCTATTCCGAACGGCTACGGACATCCATGCCATAGTGGGATTCGAACCCACGAACTCTGGTATCGACGATCATGCCCTAACCAATTGTCCAGCGTTCGGCATATTTTAATGTAGGTGCTCTCAGAGGTGCAATTAATAGGTTCACGTATTATTACCCTTGTGTATTAACCGTAGATTAGAGTATTATGTAGGAACAGTAGAACAGTGGATTAGATCCAAAACCTACCTATCGAAATGAAATAATCTTTTGGTGTAACCTTAAAACCCCAAAAATTATTTAAGTATAAGACCTTTTGGGGCGTTTCTTTAAGTATGTTACAACCACCTGTCAGTAATAATGCTTAATGTCCTAAAGTAGTATTTAAATCATGTTAATACATGTACGCCCAATTACGCACCTTTGCTATCCACTAATATTACTACGCTATATAAAAAATTAACCCTGCTGTTATTTGAATAGCGATTACATTTTCAAGTTTTTCTTTAATTCATAAATAAAGATGTATCTTTCATACGCGACATTTATTTTCCTTTTTATTCTGTCATGAATGGAATAATAATTTGTGACATATATTAAGCCAGAAAATTACCCGTTCAAATAGTTATTTTGGACTGTCTCCAGACCTTCAAATAAGAGAATTGATCTTCAAGAAGCAGAATAATAACAATAAGCTCCGCGCATGCGCCGTGCGCGCTCCCTTTGTGCAAGCAGACAGATAAATTGAATAATTATTCTGTAGGAATTCATGAATCAGAAGTGCTGCGTTTTTGTCACGAACATCACCAGCTATATGCATTGTTACTGCAATTTTCTTATAAGTAAATAAATAAATAAATAAACCTTTTTTTTTCACGTGATGGCCGAAGTAAGGTTTTTTTGAGACTAAAGGAAAGCAAAATGCTCGTCTAATATTTATATATTCAATACATTGTTGTAGTTTCCATAATAAGTTATACATAACACGCAAGCATTGGAGTTTTGGAAGAAGTGTTCTGACGCTAGGGGGCGTTTCGTAGGCAATCAAGGTTTTACTCGTATGGTTCATCGGCAAATCTAGGCGATACTTTGCTGTTGTAAGATATCCATATCGCTGGGAAATGATAGTGGATATTTTTGTTTACTTTTCCGAATATTTCTTTTACCTCTCCGTGTTTGGAAGTGATATAAAAATACACATAACGAACTATTACATTTCTTGAATTAACTCTTATACTTCTATACTGCCAAATACCGTTACCTGTTCCTCGCATTTTTAAAAGTTCTTAAAAATGTGAGAAACACCTTTAAAATTTCAAATATTTGATATTTTAATTTTCATATTTTTAAAATTTCTGGTTATTTCAAGATTATTTAATATAAACTCAATAGAAATATTGGAATTAGAAATAGTAAAATTATACAAACTTTGCATTTAATATTATAGCTTTTAAGGAAACTACAAAATTGTTAAATTATCTTTACTGAAAATGGTGTTTCACACTGTAAATAAAAAACAATTGCATATATTTATTTCACATTATCACAGTAAATACACTATAGACATACGATGAAATTTCGTTGATTTTTTATTTCCTTTAGTATTTATAGTAATTGAAATTGAATTTTCAAACATTAAATTAGCTTTTTTGAAAATTTAATCCCATGGTAAAATGTTTCTCATGCTTTTTTTTTAAATTTAAATTGGTAGATAATTGTATCTAATAAATATTGTTTACAAAAAAAGCAAAAACTATTAATGAAATCTAATTTTTGTTATTGTAAGTCTGTGCTTAGTATGTAAGAAAATTAAAAAAAAATTATGGAAAAATCTCTCATTTTTCACTTTTTTAGAAAAAAGTTATTTTTCAGAAACAAAATAAATTCGGCAAAACTAATTAAATAAATATCGATAACAAATGCTGAAAGTCCCACGTATTTACGCTAATAACTAATTAATTACGCTATAATATTTCTCATACTTTTTAAAATTTTAAATAGGTAGAGAATTATATGTAATAAATATTGTTTACAAAAAAGAGCAAACATATTAATGAAATTTAATTTTCGTTGTTGTAAGTCTGTACTCAGTATGTCAGAAAAATTTAAGAAATTTTGAAACAATCTCTCATTTTTTACTTTATATAAAAAAGTTCTTTCTTTTAGAAACTAAGTAAATTTCGCAAAACTAATTAAATAAATATCGATAACAAATGTTTAAAGTCCCAAGAATTTACGCTAATAACTAAAAAATACATAAGGTAAAAAATAAGAAAATATAGAAAAATAAAGGGCTAATATAACAGGAGTTAAAAAATAAAGAGGTAATATATTTTATAGATATCAAAAAAATTTGTATGCAAATATTAATTTGAAACTTGAAGAAAGCACCATTATATATAAATAAAGAAACTCATGTTAAGGATTAGCTATCCATCTAGTAGCAGAATGAATAACACATTAAAAATTCGATTAAAAGTTTCATACTTTATGATGCACTTGCTGTATTATTCAATTAATGAGAGAAACTTCATTAATTGAAGAAAGCACCAGTATATAGAAATAAAGAACCTCATGTTAAGGATTCTTTATCCATCCTGTAGTAGAATTAATAACACATTAAAAATTCGATTAAAGTTTTCATACTTTATGATGCACTTGCTGTATTATTCAATTAATGAAAGAAACTTGAAGAAAGCACCATTATATAGAAATAAAGAAACTCATGTTAAGGATTCACTATCCATCTAGTCGTAGAATGAATAACACATTAAAAATTCGATTGAAGCTTTCACAGTTTATGATGCACTTGCTGTATTATTCAATTAATGAAAGAAACTTCATTAATTGAAGAAAGCACCAGTATATAGAAATAAAGAACCTCATGTTAAGGATTCATTATCCATCCTTGAGGTAGAAGTTAAATCATGAATAAATAAAGCTAAAGATCAATAAGATGCGTAGGTAAACACTCAGGTACCATCTTAGTAGATGTAAAATAATATAAAAGATATGAATCTTGCAAGAAAAAAATACAGAACATCCAACGTGTGTAAATAACTCCGATTTTATTCTGTTTACTTTATAAATCATCATATTAGTAGATTATCCATTTTCTTAATTGAGAAAAGCATATGAACCTATTGATTAAAGAAAAATTGACTTAAGGAAATAAAATTTTGGCTGTAGTAAAAACCTAAAAAGCTCTGCCGTAACAATATCGCCGAAACTAAAATCAATTTACCTAATTACTCGCTATTCCAGCTACTTGATTTAATTGATTGCATTAACCTGAATGATTACTTGAACGACATTTGTCAACTTGACTGTAAAAAGGAGTCGAACAGTTACTATGGCAACTTTATCATCGCCGGCATCGGATCAATTAAAAAAAAAATTCTTTTAGTGCTCCCGAGAGAGATATATCTCACAATAAACTGGCAACAGTTTTCCCTCCCTTTCCAGCTGACAAAACTTTTTTTTTTGTGTTTGCAAAATGTGACAAAAAATGCCACAAAGGTGGAACTTTTTCGGGCTTTTCATGGCAATAATGGATGCGATAAAATTTTACTGAAAATGCGTAGTGCGTAAAGAAGGGGTGGTTTCAGTTTTATTTTATCTCCTTTCAGAGCTGAATATAATATGTTTGTACCGACTGATATCAATCACAGGGTTCTACGGCTCTCACCACCTTTCGTTATATTATTCTATTGACTATACATATATTCATATTGGAGGGAAAAAGCTAAAAAGAGGGAACGAATGAAAATATGAATGATATGAGATTTCTTTAATGCATTTTTTAACAAACTATATATTTTAAATGATACAAATAGTATAAAATAGCCGTATAGGAAATTTAGACATTGAAAAAATGTTTTAAAACTACCATACAAATATAGTGTAATTTTGAAGGACTGCTTTCTTTCTATATTTGTATAAACTTTATTAAGTGAACATATGCATATGATGATAGAAAAGATTTATATATATATATATATATATATATATATATATATATATATATATATATATATATATATATATATATATATATATATATATACATATATACTACTTAAAATAAATATCAACTGCAGTGCATAATACACCCTATTATAAAGCAGTTATTTATCATGTATTTTGTATTTTAAGTGCTATTAATATGAACCTAGCCAACTAATCATCTAAATATTTGTGTATATATATATGTATTAATAAAATTCTAAAACCTATTTTTCTTAAATATGGCTGCGAACTCTCATTTCCTGGCATCTTTGAATTTAGAACCGCAGCCTCTTTGGGTTAAATTTTCCCGCGCATTGTGACATACTATAACTTCTAGATTAAACAAGAAGTAATTAAAGTGAAGTGATTGGTTACCAAAATGACATCATTCCTGGAGCCACGCCCCTTTCAGCAGTTAATAAAAATGCCTAGCACACAGATTTCGAGGTTTTTCCTTTGAGAACGCGATGTAATATATCATCAAATATTTTCTGTTTTGTGTTCTTTTTCCCTACGGGGATTTGTGTGTTATTTGGTGTTCTAAATAAAAGATGTTTTTGTAAGTCTGAATTAATCTATTCGGCTACTACATTTAATAATAGGTATGACTACAGTATTTTAAATTGTGTGGGCGTTATATTAAGTCATTTCATATATATATATATATATATATATATATATATATATATATATATATATATATATATATATATATATATATATATATATATATATATATATATATATATAATTGATAAATTGGCAATGTATATAAGCTTAAGCATTTAGTACTAGTCTTACTGTTACATATATACATGTAGAGGAGAATATAGGTAGATAAATACAAAAGGTCATATGCAAGGCCATAGGCAAGGGGAGGGATTTAGGGAATGATCCCGAATGTAATGTTATACCATTACAATACATACAATTGCTGTTATGTCATTGTTAATAACCGTTATACTGTGATATCACATGATATATCTCACAGAAAGAAAATATTACTATAACAGCAATTTTCTTGAATGTATATTTCAAATTTAGCTGTGCTGTGATAAATGAAAAAGATTTGTATAAGGAACAAATAAAATAAAAGCATAAATACTCACATATGTTCAATCATGAACATGTTTTAACGCAGGCAAATGATTTTGGTTCATACGGAAATGTATTATGGAAAGAATTAAGCCCAGTTTTATCTATGTTATCTTCAGTCCATAGTTACATCTAATGAAAATTGAAAGATAATTTGAATAAGTTCTTTCCAATAAGTATTATCAGTTTTAAATTAATCAGTAAATTTTTCTTCGAAGAAACAATCTATTTTGTATAAGCCAAACACATGGAGAAAAAAAGCTTTCTTTGTACCAAATTAATGAATTTCGCCGATGTAATGAATTAGTTGTGTTTATCGGTAAAGAGGGTAAAAAAATATATTTTTATACAACGTTTCTTCTTTTAAAATTACCCTTTCTCAAGGTTCACTCTTGCACTCCAAACATTAGTTTTAGTTTTAGTTTCATGGGAATATAATCAGGTGGCTCGCTTCCTGTGGGGTCCAAAATTAATGAAAGATTTATATATACTTGAGCATTATATGCAGAGCTATTACTATGAAAGTTGTCAGAGCCATGCTTTTATTGTAACATAATATGCCATTTATTGTAACATTAAGAAGCTGGAGTCAGTACATTTAATTTTTTATATGCATGTAATCAATCAAAATTTAAATACGGTATGAATGGTAAGTACAAGATACGATAAGAATTTCAAGGATTTATTTTTCCTTCTCCAAACATCTATTAAGAGGTTAAAGAAGGCTAGAGAATATTAAATTCTAATATTTTATGTCATGAAACTCCTAATAAATTCATCTCTAACATATTTATTGTAATATTGAGAAGCTAAATGCCGATAGATTAAATTTTTAACACTAAACATACCATATAACGGGTCAAATGACCCATAAGGTTTATGTAAAAAATGCGATGGGAAATTAATTAAAAATTCTTATTCTTTGTGTTTGCAATACATAAAAATTGACAATATACAATTTTGTTTAATTATAATAAAGTTTATTTGTCTATTTCCTTCCAATTTTCATATTTCATACATTTATAATCAGAAAAAACAAAGTTCGGTCATTTGACCGGCTGTGGTAGTAATAGGTATGCATTAAGGGTTGGTATGTTTAGTATTAATATGGATATAATATATCAAATTTTAAATACGTTATATAATACTAGTGATATATACAATCTACCATAAGAATTTCAAATATCTAAACATATTTTAAGAGGAGGATGGATGATATATTAGATTAAATTTCAATAATTTATGTAATTGGGTTGCTTTTTAATAGAGGTATAACAGATTTATTGTAACATTGAAAAGCCTAGAGTTTATAGGCTTGATTTTTTATATGGATGTAATATATTAAAATTTAAACATGTTATACAGTATGAGTGATAAGTACAAGATGCCATAAGAATTTCAAATATTTAAACATATTTTAAGAGAAGGAAGGTTAGAGAAAATTAAATTTCAATATTTTATGTAATTGGACTGCTATTTAATAGAGGTATAACACATTTATTGTAACATTGAAAAGCCGATAGGTTTAATTTTTTATATGGATGCAATATATCAAAATTTAAACACGTTATACAGTATGAGTGATAAGTACAAGATGCCATAAGAATTTTGTGAAATAATTGTTCCTTTTTCAGACGTATTTTAACCCTCTAAGCGGTTTGCGTGTACAATTCCGCCGGTTGTCACAGACAATTTTCGACCTCGAAAAACGTTCCGAAAATCGATGTATTGTACATTTTTGACAGTGCTCTCCCCCATGGAGTTTTGAGGTAGGAGAGTCAGGTCGATTGTTTAGGAACTGCACCCCTCTTTGACTGACATTTATTGAGGGATGCACTCCTACTCTCTGAGGAACAAAGACGCTGATCTCTTCTCTCGCTTCTCTCATGGCTTTGTCAATCTCTATTTCGAAGTATTTCGTTTGTGGTAACAGATATATTTCTAATTGGACCACTGAAATATCTTGGATGACTTTGGTAAAAAAAAATATAAATAATTGTTTTAAAAATATTTTTATTCGTACTTTTAGAATACATTATTTCTTATGTGATAATCTTCGAGACTTGACGAGCTTTATGTGTATTAAAAATTAACAGTCAATAATGTCTATTTATATATCTATTTATAACCGGAAGTAAAGGGACAAGAACGAGGGTGGGGCAAAGGGTGAAGTAAAAAATCATAGAACACTTTGATTTTTTCCCCGGTGTGTTCCACTCAGAGGGTTAAGAGGAGAAGGAAAGGTACAGAATATTAAATTTCAATATTTTATTCAATTAAATTGTATTTAATTTTGCTCTAGCATATTTATTGTAACATTGAAAACTTATAGATAATAAGTTTAATTTTGTATATGAATTTAATAAACCAAATTTTCAATAAGCTATACAGTATTAGTGATAAGTATAATATATAGGAATTTGGAGGTATATTTTTTTCTTTTTCTAAGCCGTTTTTCTTTCCGTTAGCGTGGTGATACTAATTTTCAATACATACATCTCAGACGTAAATCAACGTCTTGAATTATGTGAAGGTGCTTAGTACATGACTGAACACACAGTCGAAGGAATGAATTACTAAGATGAGGAAGCCATGCGTAATGCTTACACTAAGGTTTCTTTTTTGAAGCCATGGCTTCACGAAATGAAGGATCTGGTATCGTCCCCTGGGCCCCATCTTTAACACCGGCCTCTATACTCCTCTAGTTTCCGAAATTTAGCCTTGGGGTTGTGCCAAAGTGACACTGTGACACAATTTATGTGCATTTGAATAGAGATAACCGGGTAGTATTGAATTCGGGAACCTGGATAGGGTTATATGGACTGGAAAATAAAGGATGGTAAATGGGTTATGAGTTTTGAGAAATAAATGTGGCGCGGTATAGGGCGTTTATTTTGCAAAAATATTGTCGGCTATAAATTTTATTTGCCGTATTTAAGTCGAAACTGGGAGACTGTATCAAAATTTTAATATGCATGGGATCTTATATCCTGCCCAAATGTGAAGTATCAAAATATATAGTTTGATTTTAAACATGCATTATTGTTATTCTACAAATACACACAATTTGATAAAAATGTTATAGCATTATTATTTTTATTGTTTTAGAAACTAATGTAGATTAAATTGAAATCGCATAACATAAAAATTTATAACATTGTAAATTAAAAATGTTCATATTAATTTCATATTTACATTACTATTAATAAACTCAAATTCATGTAAAGTATTATAGTATTACTATTATTCATGCTTTAGAGAGTAACTTAAATAAAATTGAAATCTTATAACATAAAAAATTGTACTACTGTAAATTAAAAAGATTCATCTTAATTTCATAATTACATACTTAATTTCATATTTACACTACTACAAATAAACACGAATTGATGTAAAGTATTATATTATTATCGTTATTGTTGTTTTAAAAAGTAACCTAGATAAAATTGAAATCGTATAATACAAAAATGTGGACAAACTGTTGATTAAAAATGTTCATCTTAATTTTGTATTTGCATACTTAATTTCGTATTTACACTACTACAAATAAACACGAATTGATGTAAAGTATTGTATTATTATCATTGTTGTTTTTTAAAAAGTAACCTAGATAAAATTAAAATCATATAACACGAAAATTTGCACCATTGTAGATTAAAAATATTCATCTTAATTTCGTATTTGCATACTTAATTTCATATTTACACTACTACAAATAAACACGAGTTGATGTAAAGTATTATATTATTATCGTTGTTGTTTTTTTGAAAAGTAACCTAGATAAAAGTAAAATTGTATAATACCAAAATTTGGACCCCTGTAGATTAAAAATATTCACCTTAACTTTGCATTTGAATACTTAATTTTATATTTCTATTACTACAAATAAACACGACTTAACTTAAAGTATTATAGTAATATTATTATTCTTGTTCCAAAAAGGAACCCAGGTAAAATCGTATAAGATAAAAATTTGTACCACTGTAGATTAAAAATATTCATTTTACTTTAAAATTTTCATATTTAATTCCATATTTACATCAATATAAATAAACACTGGTGTAAAATTTTATATTATTATTATTATTATTATTATTATTATTATTATTATTATTATTTTTAAAAATTAACAGAAATAAAATTTAAATCCCATAACACAACAATTTGTTACACTGTATATTCATATTTGCATAAAAACAAACCCCTGTTCATAAAAGCTGAACCCCGACCGAATGTGTGAAACGCTCTTCGGCACCTGATTTCATGTGTTCGAATCCTACTTATTTCATAAATGTTCTTAGTCGATCAGAATCGGCTTTAAACAGTACGTTGCTTGAAATAGGCTTCGTAAAGCAAAAAAAGTAGACCGCACTTTTCCCAAAGGAACCAATATATATTATAATACATTGTTTCGACTGCCCGTGAATACGTAGATATCCTTCTGTTTTCATTGTTGTACACCAGTATCATTTATGTACTCTGTGTTAAGATTTTTTGTCATGTAGAGTGTTGAGTGCAATATAAAATACAGGTGTAAATTTAGATGATAGAACGTGTTTAAGTATATAATTTCAACATTCTACAGCTAATCATTTTTAGTTATTCCCAGTAGTGAATATACATTACACTGAAATACATCTTTATAAAAAATTTAGATTGCAATCACAAGGGAAAGCTTACAACAAGATGTTTCAATAGTCCTAAATACAAAATCCAACCTTCTACGGCTAATAGTTTGAGTTATTCAAAATACATGTTATGTACACACGTAAGTACAAAAGCCAACAAGAAACTAGTGAAAATGCGATAGGAAATGAATATTGTAAGTTCCAAAATTAAACTTCTCTTGTATGCAGTTACAGATGTAAGGCTGAATCTTATCTAAATTGATTCAGGAATAGCTAAAATGATCATGTTTTCATCTTCTTTATTGGAGTTATAGCTCAGGGTATGCCTTAGCCTGCTGAATAATGTTCCTCCAGACAGCTCTGTCCTTGACTTTGATTTTCCAGTAGAAGTTCTATAATCTTTTGAAACGGGCTCTCTCAAGAACTAATTAATCTGCGGAATATATGCTGTCCCAGCCGCTCTAAAAAGGTTAAAGATTTTAGGTCCATTAAAATATCATAGATCCACCTTTTCTTGGATCTACTTCTTGCCCTATTGAACATGGAACTCTAATGTAAGATCTTTACCTTTCGGTTGTCAGATGATCTCTCAATGTATCTAATCCATGACTCTCTGTGTGTCTTGATGAATTTTACTAAGCTTTTATGTTTGATAAGAACCTCTAGTTCATCGTTAGTTGTTATTTTCCGACAATTATTACTTAACTTCATAGAATCCTAAATTTTGTTAAGCATTTTTCGCTCAAAACTTAATAAGTTATTTACATCTTTCTGTATCAAAGTCCAAGTCTCAGATAAGTTACCACGGAATGGATAATAGCTATGTAAATGTTTAGATTAATTGCTTTCGAGATCAATTTATTTTTCTATAGATGTCGATAAAAGAAATAGCATCGATTCCCCTTCTAGAAAACTAGATCTTAGAGGCTTAATTACTACTAAAAACACTCAAATTTGTTCAAAGACATTTGTCGATGACATAGTAATACAGATCAGAGACAGAAAAGCTGTAATTTCAATAACAAAAGAAATTAATAGAAACAGCTGATTTAAACGACTTTTTATTTAATGAATAAAAATCAGTATACATAGAAAAAATTAAATTTACCAGCAACTATTGTGAATATATAATAGTTAACTGTAAATTTGAAAATATTGATAGCTTTACATTTCTAGGTTTAATCATAAACACTTGAAATGCAATTTTTGAGGAAAATGAGTTTGCAAACATTAAAAAATTCCAGAATATAATACTTCTTTTACATTGTACAAGGAAGTAAAAATACAGTTGTTACTTTATTCAATAATAATTCTTTCTTTATTAAATATGAAAAGATAAGATTTTTAGAATTCCGTTTAGCATGCTTGAATGCTTAATAAAGAGTAAGAATCTTATTAAGCACTCTACATTTCATTGCTTTTCATTTTTTATATAAAACTCAAAAGAAGAGAATACAGGAGCGATCTATTGATATTTAAGAGTTACTCAGAAAAGAAAATAAAGAGTTTTAACTGTTCTTCACTTCCTCTGACTGATAAGAAATAAATAAAGCTTAAAAAAATATATTTCTTTTCCTAGTTTGGTGATACTAAGATTGAATAAGTGGAAATTCTCTGGAAGCTGAGTCAAAGTAAATGGGAAACAATAACTGAAAAATGTGGAAAAGAAGAGAAGCTATGAAACTCTCTTGGGGAGTAATAAAAACTCTTCTTTTAGTAGATGCCATACTTGAAATTATTTCGTCATATATAGAGAGTTTTCTACAAAGATCGTATTACATTAAACAGAATAAAATCGAAGTGTGATAAAACTAAGACCTTTTCGCCAAAATCATAAACGAAAAATTATTTTATCGCCTGCTTCTGATTTTATTGGTCAACTTTCATTCACTTTAGAACATAGGAACAAATCTTTAGCTACAGTTTCGAAATGTGTAAAACACACTTACAGGTTCCGTAACATTTTAAAACACGTTAAAAAAAGAAAGAAGTGTTTTTATTTATTAACTGAAGCATAAAATAATTTATAAAACTTTTAGGAATTTATAGCAAAATATACGAGTAGTAGGATTATAAAATTTTTGTTTGTAAAATTGTAGTAAATATATGTACTATTGAAGAGTTTTCAGGCAGTAAAAACATTACAGCAATATATAATAAAAAAATATCTACTTACATTTTTGTAGTTAAGTTTATATAGAATATTGGAGTAATCATAAAAGTTTCAGTATGAATTTATCTTTTCGATGACTCTGAATTACTTTGTAAAGAAATTTGTTATACAAATATTATTCAAAATTACATGTAAACGATTCATCATTTCTTAACATGTTGGCCCATGAAAATATTTATTAGAAAAATATTTTTCAAACACCCCTATTCAAACAACCAAGATAAAGAATTCTTATTAAAAAACATTTTCCCTAAAATCATATGGGCATAATTATTTTAATTTTTTAATTATTTTATTTATTTGTTTCTGATTTTATAGGTCAACTTTTATCTATTTTAAAACATTCCAACTAATCTTTGCCGAACGATAGTCGATTGGTTAGGGTGCTGGCCTTCGGAACCGGAGTTCGTGGGTTCAAATCCCACAGTGGCATGGATGTTCGTAGCCGTTCGGAATCGGCTTTAAGCTGTAGGTCCCGGTCTCATTAACCCTCATGTTGCAAAAAGTAGACCGTAGCACTCCAAACCAAACCAACAATTCTTTAGCTACAGATTAAGATGAACGATGACCGAATGATATAGAGTTGTTCTTCGGTATCAGCGTTCACGGCTTCATATCCAGCTCCTGGCATGATGTTTGTAGCCGGAACGGCTTTAAGAAATAGGTCCCGGTCTCTTTAACCCTCGTGTGCAAAACAGTAGACCGTAGCCCTCCAAACCAAATGAAAAGCTACAGTTTAAAAGTCTATAAAATACTCTTACATTAACAAGTTGCTTTACTACTAGCGCTTACTTTATTGTTATGGCGAAGCTATAACATTCTAAAACACTTCAAAAAGAATTTTTTTATTGAAAACAATATAAAATTTAGAGTAATTCATAAAACTAGTATATATTTAATAGGATTATAAAATTCTTTTTTCGTTATATTTGGATAAAATAGTTGTATTATTCAAGAGCGTTTATGCAATAAAAATATTGTAACACTATATATTAAGAATATATAATTATTTTTTTTCAGTTAAGTTTATACAGAATGGAATTATAAAAGTTTCAGCATAATTTTTTTTTAGATGACCATGAAATACTATGCAAAAGTATTTGTTATATGTATGTCATTCATCATTACGTATAAACCATTCATCATTTCTTCCATGTTGGCCTATGAAAATATCCTCTATCAGAAAAAAATTTCTCAACTCACACCTTTTCAAACAACCAAAATAAAGTGAATTGTTATTAAAAAAACATTTTCTCCAAAATGATATACCCAAAATTATTTTACGGTTCTGATTTTATAGTTCAACTTTTATTCATTTTAAAACATTAGAACAAATCTTTAGCTACTGTTTAAGATGACCGATGACCAAATGGTAGATCGCTGCTCTTTGGTACTGACTTTCACGCATTCAAATCCCACTCCTGGCATGGATGGTCGTAGCCACTTGGAATCGGCTTTAAGAATTAAGTCCCGGTTTTGTTAACCCTCTTGGGCAAAAGAGTAGACCGTAGTACTCCAAACAAAATTAAAAGGTATAGTTTAAAATTCTATAAAATATGCTTACAGGTTATAAAACACTTCAAAAAGAAAAAAAAAATTCTATTTAGAACAATATAAAATTTAGAGTAATTCATAAAACTAATATATTTTTAATAGGATTATATAATTCATTTTTTTATATTTTTGATTAAATAGTTGTATAACCCAATAGTTTTTAAGTAATAAAAATAGTATAGCTCTATATATTAAAATATATAACAAAATTTTTGCAGTTAAGTTTATATAGAATAACGACGTAATCATTAAAGTTTTAGGATGAATATTTTTAGATGACTATGAAATACTATGCAAAAATATTTGTTGCATGTGTATCATTCATCATTATGTGTATACCATTCATTATCTCTTTTCTGTTAACTTCTGAAAATCTCTTTAATCAGAAAACAATTTCTCAACACACCTCTTTTCAAACAAGCAAAATAAAGTAAATATATAATAAAATTTTTGCTGTTAAGTTTATATGGAATATCAACGTAAGTATAAAAGTTTCAGTATAATTTTTTTTAGCTGATCATGAAATACTATGCAAAAAGATTGGTTGTATGTATATCATTCATCTTTGTGTGTATGCAATTCATCTAATCTTCGATGTTAATCTCTGAAAATCTCTTTAATCATTAAAAAAAATTCTCAATGCATCACTTTTTAAGTAACAAAAATAAAATGAATTCTTATTTAAAAGCCTTTTCCCCAAAATCATATACAAAAAATTATTTTATTGCCTGCTTCTAATTTTATTGGTCAACTTTCATTTACTTTAAAACAATAGCACATATCTTTAGCTACAGTTAAAAAGTCTATATAATACGCTTACAGATTCTGTAACATTTTAAAACCTTGAAAAAGAATAAAAGTTGTTTTATTAGAAACAATATAAAATTTAGAGTAATTCATTAAACAAATATATTTTTAATAAGATAATATAATTCTCTCTTTGATATATTTTGATTAAATATTTGTATTATCCAATTGCTTTCAGGCAATAAAAGTATTATAACAATGTACATTAAAAATATATAATAAAACTTTTGCTGTTAAGTTTATATAGAATATCCAAGAAATTGTAAATTTTCTGTATAATTATTTTAGCTGACCATGAAATGCTATGCAAAAATATTTGTTATATGTATATCATTCATCATTATCAATTCATCTAATCTTCGATGTTAATCTCTGAAAATCTCTTTAATCATTAAAAAAATTCTCAATACATCAATTTTCAAGTAACCAAAATAAAATGGATTCTTATTTAAAAGCTTTTCTCCAAAATCATATACAAAAAATTATTTTATCGCCTTCTTCTGATTTTATTGGTCAACTTTCATTAACTTTAAAACATTAGACCGTATCTTTATTAGCTACAGTTTAAAAGTCTATAAAATACGCTTTCAGGTTCTATAATATTTTAAAACACTTAAAAAAACTAATTAAGAAAAATATAAAATTTAGAGTAATTCATTAAACTAACATATTTTAACAAGATTATATAATTCTCTCTTTAATATATTTAGATTAAATATTTGTATTATACAATTTTTTTCAGGCAGTAAATGTATTATAACAATATATATTAAAAATATATAATAAAATTTTTGTTGTTAAGTTTATGTAGAATGTCCACATAATGATAAAAGTTTCAGTATAATTTCTTTAGCTGACCATGAAATACTATGCAAATGTATTTGTTATATGTATATCATTCATCATTATATGTATACCATTCATCTAATCTTCGATGTTAACCTCTGAAAGTCTCTTTAATCATTAAAAAATTTGGTCAACTTTCATTAACTTTAAAACATTAGAACGTATCTTTAGTTACAGTTTAGAAGTCTATAAAATACGCTTTCAGGTTCTATAATATTTTAAAACACTTAAAAGAATTAATTACATTATTCTTAATTAAAACACTTAAAATTAATTAAGAAAAATATAAAATTTAGAGTAATTAACAAAACTAATATATTTTAATAAGATTATATAATTCTTTCTTTGATATATTTTGATTAAATATTTGTATTATCCAGTTGTTTTCAATCAATAAATGTATTAAAATAATATATATTAAAAATATATAATAAAATATTTGTTGTTAAGTTTATATAGAAGATCCACGTAATTATAAATGCTTCAGTATAATTTTTTTTAGCTGACCATGAAATACTATGCAAATGTATTTGTTATATGTATATCATTCATCATTATATGTATACCATTCATCTAATCTTCGATGTTAATCTCTGAAAGTCTCTTTAATCATTAAAAAATTTGGTCAACTTTCATTAACTTTAAAACATTAGAACGTATCTTTAGTTACAGTTTAGAAGTCTATAAAATACGCTTTCAGGTTCTATAATATTTTAAAACACTTAAAAGAATTAATTACATTATTCTTAATTAAAACACTTAAAATTAATTAAGAAAAATATAAAATTTAGAGTAATTAACAAAACTAATATATTTTAATAAGATTATATAATTCTTTCTTTGATATATTTTGAATAAATATTTGTATTATCCAGTTGTTTTCAATCAATAAATGTATTATAATAATATATATTAAAAATATATAATAAAATATTTGTTGTTAAGTTTATATAGAAGATCCACGTAATTATAAATGTTTCAGTATATTTTTTTAGCTGACCATGAAATACTATGCAAAAGTATTTGATATATATATATATATATATATATATATATATATATATATATATATATATATATATATATATCAATATATCATTCATCATTATAAGTTTAACATTCATCTAATCTTCGATGTTAACCTCTAAAAATCTCTTAGATCAATAAACAATTTCTCAATACACCACTTTTCAAGCAACCAAACTAAAATGGATTCTTATTTAAAAAACAACCGAATAGTATGCGTGTGTGTGTGCCGGTTTTTGTTCTTGAATTAATTAATTACATTAACCCAAAGGACACGTGGGCCAGAACCTGAGCAAAGAAAAGATAAAGCCTTGAGCCGTATCTCTGCCTAGTAGTGCTCCCTTGGGTCCAATCTCTCAAAGAGGTTGACTCGACCTGCCTGTCCTCGGAATACGGTTTGCTGCCTTAGACAGAAACTGTCATGGGACAGCGCAGAAGTGACACGGTGACAAAATTTATGCCCGTTTGAGTTGAGATAATCAGGGAGTTTCATTAATAATGAGAATAAGACTGCGTTGAGAGAGAGAGTGACACTTGAGAAATGATTTCGTAGATTCTTGGTATATTTATGCGCAGTGGGTTGATTAGTTTAGGATGTGTTGGAATTGTTATTTGCAATTACTGTTATTACGGCGGTTCTTCTTTTTTTTTATGGAAATTCTATTAAATGTTCTTCGTAATTACTTCGGTGTTTGGACTGGAATTTTATAATGAGCAGCTTTCGTGCTCGAATAATCACAATTAAACTCTTTGGGGAAGGGTCACATCTCACTCGAAGACAGTAAAAATTAACAGTTCCGTTTCGAAATGGATTGTATGCCTTGAATGGTATTGATTTCCATTCGGAAATGGTACGTTTTCTTAACATTTTTATACTTCCATATCAAATAGATTGAACAACATCAAACGTAAACTTTGTAATAAACAGGTTTCGTGTTTCATTAATCACAATTTTATATTTGTATTAGTTACCGTTTTTAGTTTCTTATTCTATAAGTTACCATTTTTAGTTTATTATTGTATTAGTTACCATTTTTAGTATTTTATTGTATAAGTTACCATTTTAGGCTTATTATTGTATTAGTTACCATTTTTAGCTTATTATTGTATTAGTTACCATTTTTAGTTTATTATTGTATTAGTTACCATTTTAGTTTATTTTTGTATTAGTTACCATTCTTAGTTTAGTATTGTATTAGTTACCATACCACTTAAAAATGGTAACTACCATTTTTAAGTGGTAAATTTTTCTTAAATTTTTAGACTTACATAAGAATGGAACTGAACCACACTAAAGATGTATTATATAATAAACAGCTCTTTTGCTCGAATTATCACAATTAAACTCTTTGGGGAAGAGTCACATCTCACTCGAAGACAGTAAAAATTAACAATTCCGTTTCGAAATGGATTGTGTGTCTTGAATGGTATTGGTTTCCATTTGGAAATAGTACGTTTAGTTTACATTTTTAGACTTCTGTATGTAATAGTTTGAGCAACATCAAACTTAAATTTTATAGTAAACAGCTCTCGTGTCTCAATAATCACAATTTTGTTATTGTATCGGTTTCCATTTTAAGTGGTAAATTTTTCTTAGGTTTTTAGTCTTCCATAACAATGGCATTTGATAATACTAAAGATATATAATAAACAGCTCATGTGCTCGAATTATCACAACTAAACTCTTTGGGTCACATCGCACTCAAAGGCATTAAAAATTAACAATTCCGTTTCAAAATGGATCGTGTGTCTTGAACAGCATTGGTTTCCATTGCAATTGGTACGTTTTCCTTACATTTTTAGACATCTATATCAATCAAAAATTGGAAAACAACAAACAGAATTTTTACAGGGAGCAGTTTTTGTGCTCTGATAATCACAATTTTTATTGATGTTGGTTACCATTTTAAAATGATAAACTTCTTATATTTTTAGACTTTCATAACAATGGTATTTGGCAATATTAATTGTATTTTATATAATGAAGAGTTATTGTGCTTTAATTATCCCAATCAAACCCTTGAAGTGTGATATCTTATTTGTAGACAGTAAAAATAAATAGTTCCGTTTCGAAATGGGGGTTTTTGTCACGAGAGCTTTAAAACACACTGCAATAAATTAAAGTAGATTAATTTATTACAAATTTTGCTGAAAGCATCTTGAATATGAATATTAAATACATTTTTAATGGGTTTTTTTAGAATAAATTTTAAGAGTTATATCCTTGAATGTGGATGATTTCATTATATGGTGCCATATGACACTGTTCACAGCTGTATCTTGCATCTTTTTATATCCTTTTAAATTAAAAAAAATAACCTTGGAGTATAAGAACGTGAAATTAGAGGTGAATTTATTTTAAAGGGAATTTTTCTAAAATCCGAACGTAATACAATCAGCGATAAACAAAATTTGCAAAATTGTTAATTATTTAACCAAAAATTCATTCTCCTACTGTATATTTAATATTAAACAAAACTAAAACATATTTCGTAGAAAACATGATTGAGAAAAATCATTTCACCTTTTACTGGCAGTGAAACATTAGTACGTTCAGTTTAATTTTTAATTAAAAATGTTAAAGTACTAAAGCTAATATGCGTTTGTACATTTTCAGCCTACATATTAATATTTTAGGTGTGCCATTTTTAAGTAGTTTATTTGTCTAAGCAATGCAACTGTAGAATTGTGTTTTTCACAAAAAAAAACCTTAGCTATTATCTTTGTTTCACCTAGAATATTTTCTCTTACTTGAGTTCCGTTTCTGAATAATTTATCATACTTTTACCCTATTTTTTCTGTTGAATACACACCAAAATATCTTCAAGTCTGATTGGGTAATTATTTTAGTAGTTAGTCTGCATAATTACATACTTAGATAGAAACGTTTTCAACTGTTTTGGTTTCTGATTTAATAAATGTGAGTTTATTACATCAACTAAACAAATTAAGAGCTCAATAAATAATGCCTTGCAGTGATATATTTAACTCAGAATGTAACAATGATATTATCAAGACTGATATTTTTACAGTATTTTTTTATTGTATATTTTATCTTTCACTCTTCGTTCTTTTGGGATAGCAATCAGAGCTTTGTATTTCAAATGATAATTGTATAATTCGTTTTGTACTTTATGCTACATTTCGACACTAAGGTTTGTTTAATTTTATGATATGAACTATTTTATGTTTTGGGAAAATAAAAGATTCTTTGTTACGACTACTGGGATCACTAGTTAATCTCACTTACTAAATAATTAAATGCAGTTATAGCTTCATATGGGATGAAAAATTTCATGATATTCTTTATCTTCTGCATTAAATATATGCATTTATTTTTTTTGCCTATACAAATGTATGCATGTATATGGTATGATTTTTTCCCTTTGTTTTTCAAAATTCCTGAAATTTAAAATATCCTCTCAAATGATAGAATCTATCATATAAATAATTAAAAAATTTAAAAAATAATTAAAAATTAAAAAAAAATTTACTTTAATGCATAATTTAAACACAAATATAATAAATTAAATTTTAAAAATTTGAAATTTAAACTAATTATTTATTAGCAAATTAGTATATTTTCTATGTAAAATCAGATACTTATTTCTTATAAATTTTTAAAATTCTTTTGAACAAAAATTGTTTCTAAATAATGAGCTTGAAACTA
>CM063501.1:21238415-21250915 GCA_032207245.1 Pardosa pseudoannulata
ATTTATGTGTATAATGGGAACAAAGAATACAAAACTTTTAAGTTTATATTTGTTACTTATTTATGCTTCGTCTAAATAAATTTTTATCCTTGCTGTTGCTTTCAAAATTTGTATATTAAAGTAAGGCTATTATAGTGTACTCGAGAGGTGTTACGGGTGGAAAATGGAGTGATTATTATGTTAGAAACATTTAAGAAACGTTAAAAATGGGATTCAACCATGTGTGTAATGATGCTCTTGAAGAACAGTCTTGGAAAAAGCAGTACTTTATTGTATGATTTTGGTAAACCTCAGTTTAAAAATAAAGGACACTTAACTGCATTGACAAAATGTAAAATATATTCTTGTTTATGGTTAAGTAGTTGGCAACCACGATATAATATCAAGTCTCATGCTATAATCAGGAGGGTTTAACTCGTAAGAAATAAAGGTAATTTCAAGAATATTTACAGGAAATAAATATGTTATAATGGTACATGTTAAGATTTATGTATTTGTAGTTTTTAAAACAGTAAGATGGCTCTCAGTTTTCTTTCCCACCAATAAAAGTTTGACAGTAAAGTCCCACACTTTGCGATCATTTTTCATGAATTCCAAAAGTTATAGCTTTCCTTTCTAAGGAATTCACTGCAAAGTTATGCAGATTTCTGTTTAGGTTAACTTCCCACATACATCAACCGGTAGCTGTAACTGAGCGAAAAACCGATGTGTCCTGTGATACGAGAGACAGCCCCAGTTCATCTACGGTTGTGTATCGATTTTTATTAATGTTTCAGTTAGCGTTCTGATATCCAAATAGGACGTGTTTGCTGTCTAGGATATCGTCCAATGCCTTACTTTACTTTCTACGTCTGTAAAAGCAGACCACACTTGTGAAAAGCAGACCTTGCTATGAAATTTCATGCATTTCTAATTTGCAAAATAGTAAAAATAAGTGCCTTAAAGTTAGCTCGTAATGTTTTGTCTTTATCAAAGATTTTCTTTTGTTGTCAAAAGGAAATTTTTCTCTTCGTCTAAGCATTAAACCCATTTCTGCTGTCAGTAATTCTCATTGTTAAAAAGAATACATTGATCAGAAATTTTATGTATTTCTAATTTACAAAATAGTAAAAATAAGTTCCTTAAATTTAGCTCGTAGTGTTTTTACTTTACCTAAGATTTTCTTTTGTTGTCAAAAGGAAATTTTGCTCTTCGTCTTAGCATTAAACTCATTTCTACGGTCTTTAATTCTCACTGTGAGAAGAAGACATTGCTAAGAAATTTGATGTATTTGTAATTTACAAAATAGTAAAAATAAATTCCTCAAATTTAGCTAATAGCTTTTATACTTTACTTAAGATTTTCTTTTGTTGTCAAGAGGAAATTTTGTTCTTCACATTAAACCCATTTAAAAGGTAATTCCCAATGTGACAAGACATTGCTAAGAAATTTTATGTATTTTTATTTTACAAAATAGTAAAAATAAGTTTCTTCAATTTAGCTCTTAGCGTTTTCCTTTGCTTAAAATTTTCTTTTGTTGTCAAAATGAAATTTTGTCCTTCGTGTTAGCATTAAATCCATTTCTGCGGTCGGTAATTCCCATTGGGAGAAGAAGACATTGATAAGAAATTTTATGTGTTTCTAATTTACAAAAAAAAAAAAAAAAATAAAAAAAAATAAGTTCCTTAAATTTGGTTCGTTTCTTTTTTTATTTATCTAAGATTTTCTTTTGTTGTCTCAAAAGGAAATGTTGTTCTTCGTCTTAGCATTAAAACCACTGCTGCGGTCGGTAATTCCTATTGTAAGAAGACATTGCTAAGAAATTTTATGTATTTTTAATTAACAAAATAGTAAAAATAAGTTCCTTAAATTTAGCCCATAGCGTTTTTCATTTACCTAAGATTTTCTTTTGTTGTCACAAGAAAATTTTGTTCTTCGTCTCAGCATTAAACCCATTTCTGCGGTCGGTAATTCCCATTGTGAGAAGTAGACCTTGTAAACAAACAAAAAAAAGTTCTCTAGTAGCAAGAGGAACAGAATTAATATGTTTTCCTGACAGGCTGGACCGAAAAATATAGCACCTTTCCCCACCTAAAATAGAACCCCCTTGGAAAAGACACTTTTGTTGACAGTTTAGGATTGTGTTTTGAAATTGTATCGCGCTCAAAGTGTCAAACTTATGTACGAAAAGGAAGATTGATTCCTGTTTTAAAGGGGAAAGGATATTGTAAAGGTCTAGTGGTTTTATTTTATTCATTATCGTTGTCGGTTGTACTGGAGGTAAATGCTGTGAACCATCCTTCTCAGAGGGGGCAGAGAATAAGAGAAAAAAAAAGCTTTTTCTTTACTGAGGTGAAATTCGTTTATGCTTTGTTGTTTTTTTGTCCATTAATATTTTATTTGAGGTTGTATATATTTTAGGAGAAGAATTTACCGCGAAGAAATGTAAGCTTTGTTGCCCAATCAATCATGTCATGCAACATAAAAACATATTTAGATGCATTAAAACGAATTTCCTCTCAGATGCTTTTGTGTCACGGGAAGGTTTAAAAATGTGATTTATTTTTGATGTTTAAAAATTGAGTTTTCCGCTCGGTTGCGTCGTAGTAAAAGAAGAGAAAGAGAGAGAGAAAGAGAAAAAAAAGCATAATGAAGCTCATTACTAGTTTTTTCTCGTTCGTTTCCCTTTTTCAAAATAAAAAAGAGATGATAAAACGGTAACAAGAATTTTAAGTTCTTGGTGGAACCACATCGGTAAGTTAATATTTATGAAGCTTGTTGTAGGTAGGCAAAAGAAAAAGAACTGCTTCGATTATTGACTTTTTATTCATAAATTATGAAATCCATAGAGATGAGTATTCATCGATTCAGAGCGAGTCTGAATATAGGGAGATGAATAGGTTAAAACAGGTTCATTGAAATATTGATTTTATGGTTTCGTAATTTGTTGTATGTATTTGATAATGAGATGTAGGCGTTAGTTCAATAAGAAACAAAATATTAATTTTATGGAGTTGCAGATAAAATATCTTATATAAAAGTGACTTATATAAAATGTTTTAAGTATACGAAAGATTAACAACGTCATGTATCAGGAAGTTCTGCCGTCAAAACAAGGGTTTCGATAATTTAAAAAAGCAAATAATTGTTAGTTTTAAATTTTAATCTCTACTGAATAATAAGTGCAACAAATTTCGATATACGTATGATGAATATATTTGTTTGAATTGAATTGTAATTTATTAATTTTTAACCTTTTTATATAAATAGTTTTATATATACTATACTATATGCACTGGTATATGTAATGGTTTACTATATGTAATGGCTTTATGTATACTATTTATGTAATGGTTTTATATTTAGTATAATAAATATCAAACTCCTCAACACAGCATCCCAGTTTGGGGCCTATGGCTTATGGTACCAGTTTCTATTTCCCAGACAAAGAAAAACAGAAAAAAGTCTGTTACAGTATCAGAAATATTTATTATTCAAATGTTAAAAGAATAAATAGGTATAAAAATTAATATGGCATGCATAATGTATATAAGATTGTGTGCTGATGCAATGTACAGAGTATTTCAAAAATTTGAATTAAACTGATGTAATTTCCCATGTTTCTAAGGTTGAATGTTTCAACAGAGTGGAAAATTTTCTGTGATAAAGTACTGTAAGAGTAAGGTATATAGATTTCAGAAATATATTTGATCTCTACAAAACTACAAAATTATTTTTTACTTTTAATAGTTATGCACACACACATATATGTATATATATATATATATATATATATATATATATATATACAGAGAAGAGAGAGAGAAAGAGAAAGGGAGAGAGAGAAGAGATGGAAGAGAAAGAAAGAGAGAAGAGAGTGAAGAGAAATAGAGAGAGAGACAGAGAGAGGGAGAATATAGAGACAACAGGGAGAGGGAGAAAGGGAGCGAGTGGGAAAGAGAGAAAGAGTGGGAAAAAGAGAGAAAAAGAGATGGAAGAGAAAGAGAGAGATAAGAGAGAGAGAAGAGAGTGAAGATAAAGAGAGAGGGAGAAAGAGAGAGACAGAGAGAGGGAGAGAATGGGAAAGAGAGAGAGGGAAAGAGAGAGAGAAAGGGAAAGATAGAGAGAGATATGAGTGAGAGAGAAAGAGAGGGAGAAAAGAGAGAGAGAAAAAAAGAGAGAAAGAAATAGAGAGTGAGATTTTATAGAATATTGTTCGTTTATATCATTGCATTGTCAAATATGAGTTTGCACTTTATTGTTGCTGGATGAAATGTATTATTAGTATAACATTTGTAGGTTTAAAAAATATCGTTTTCAAGAACATTTAAAATTTAGTATTTCACTACCTATTGGTCAATGTTTCAAAAGAATACTTTCGAAAATCGAAATTTAGACAATTTCCTGCTTTGGATGTTTTTAAATAAATTCATGAATATTCAAATACCCCCATAACGCTCTGTATTAGGGACCATTATTTATAGAAACATTCTATTCTCCATCAATAACGACATTTTCGCAAAGATAAAATGGCGTTCAGTAGCTGAGAGAGTCTCACTGAATTTTTAATGCCTACATCACAAAGTATACAGCCGTAACAAAAGAAATTCAGAGAACGATGTGCTTTTGTAGTTTAAATCTAAAATATATTTGATGCATCACACCAGCTTAACGCAGCGGAGCAAAAACTCTATCTTCCAAACGCTTCTCGCAGACAAATAAATCATGTTTTCAATGCCTTTCATGACACAAAGAAAATTTCTTATCAAAAGAACAGTTTTAATACACCACAAATACGTTTTTATGTTGCAGGCCATGATTGATCGGATAACAAAACGTGTGTTTTTTATGCCGCCCCTTAAAAATTCTACTTCAACAATTTACAACTTGATATAAAATATTAACGAATAAAGGGAGATAGACGCATTTTTTGCTTCCGAATATAACACTTTTCTTTGGGTGTATATATAAACTGTAATATCTGTTGCAGGGAATACGCTGTGTAGCCTGTTCTGGGAAAACTAAGCTGGAAGGAATAAGCGTTGAATGGTTTTTATCAGAATAAGAATTTGACATTTAACCCAGACGTTTCGGGATAAATAATAGTACTTGCAGCTTTGTTGTGGCTTTATTTATTTATTTTGTAAATTTAATATTTATCATTTCCAGTTGTAGAACATCTTTCATGCGAATACTTTTAAATATCAATAATTATGAATGTTTAAACACATTAAGTTGTCAGGTATACAATTTAAATGTCTTATCATTCTTAAGGCAAGTTTCTAAAGAAAAAAAATGTTTTAAACTCAAATGCAGCAGAAGATATACACATTATCCTAACGCCTTAACAAGGTTTCTAAGCTGTTCATCATTTAGCACCACCCAAGGAGCACTTGTAACTTAAGGTATGCTACAGATGCATATCTTAAGCTACAAGGAAAATTTAAAGTGCATGATTTAAAAGAAAACTTATAAGAATATAATTAGAATTTTTTAGATTCTCACATTTCCTGTTACCCACAATAAGCTTTATAATGTGTTTTTTTTTTAATTTTAAGCACGTTATTTAAAAAAGATACATAAACCTTTAACTAGACTTTATTAAACACTTCTGATGTTTGAGGGAAACAAATGCCTCGGATTTACTTAATTATTTTCTTAAAGATGTGCAACTCATTTTGTAAATTATTTTTCTTTTCTTGACCAAGAAAAACAGCTGTTAACAATATTTCGTTTCGTTCTAGATCTGTTTTAGAAATTCTTTCAAATGCAAATTAATAACTATAATTTTTAGTACATGTGGCTGACAACTGTACAATTTAAATGTAGTATCATCCTAGCGATAATTTTATGAAAAAATTTCAAGCACATTATAGAAAGAAATGACATAAACCTAGAGTTAGAATTTATTAAACACTTCTGATATTTCACCACTATATATATTAACGTTATTTACAACTCTTTAGAGTAAATATACTGATAAATCATTAAATTTATCTTAACTTAAATTATCTATATTAACGAATCTGATAGATTTTCTACTTCAAATAAAATTACAAATATTTAAAATGCTAAAACAAATACAACAATGTAAATTATAATTTAAAATTCTGTTTCACATTTCATCTCATCGATTAGATGTTAGTGCAAATTTGAATTATATTTACTTTACAATTCAATATGCCACAACGTAGTATCTTGTATTAGTATTACATGTATTCTATAGCACAAATAAGCTATTTATATCCCTAAATTTATAATGAACTAATATTCATTTTGCCTCTAAAGGAAACGCATTCCTCGGATTTATTTAATTACTGTCTTAAAGATAGGCAACTCATTTTCTAAATTTTTTGTCGATTTTTTTCTTTTGTTCACCAAGAAAACAGTTGTTAACAATCTTTTGTTTCGTTCCAACTCGTCCGTATCTAATTAGTCCTTATAAGCTACGCAAAAACAAGTAAAAAGAAGACTTTATTTACTAATGAAAATAAGATTTTTCTCTTTTGGCACCTCAGAACAAAGGAGTACTATTGCTATGTGTCGTCCGCTAGGTTTAAATGAATTTGTTGCTTAAAAATAGACACCCAGTGTCTGTGCTTGCAAGCCTGAGTGATTTCAACTTTGGTATTGAGCTCAAACCGTGTTAAAGTTATACAAATGTGTTCTTTTTCTTTATTCATAAAACAATTATATTGCGCTGATAATTAGATCTAATTTAGAACTCATAACTCATAGTTAAGAATAATTATTTCTGTGGCCTTCACCTTTAACTCTTATGGACTTATATTGGGAGATAAAACTATTACCACTTGTTAATTTCAAGTATTTTTTAACTAGCTTGTAATTTGTTAAATGATCTTGCCAGCAAGCCGATAGAAGGTACTGAAAGGATCAATTTAGATTTAGAGAGGTGAAAATGCTTAGTAATGAAATTACAGCAGTTAAAAGTTAACTATTATTTCTTTTGTAAAATGACATTTCAGTAAAATATTTGAATTCTAAAGCAGCCATTGTAAAAATCAAAAATCTTTGATGCGTATTAAGTAAAACCTAGTACGATAATTTCGGATCATTTACAGGCAAGCCATAATGGTTTCGTACTTTCTTTAATTTAATACAAAGAATCTTTACTCTCCCAGATAGTCATTTATAAGCTAAGCATATCATCTATGAAGCTGAAAAATTGTAAAGAACTTTTGTCAAAATATTGAAATTTCTCAGCTCTTTGGAATTATATTTCCAATACTATAATTCTACTTCCAAATGGTCATCCAATGACCAAATTCAGTTACATTCTTTCCACATAAAGAACAAGACATCGTCAGTTTTAATACAGAATTTGGATCACATTAATAAAAAAAACGTTCTTGAGATGTTATACTTTTTACTTTACTGTAAACACTGAAACCAATCAAAAATTTTTAGAGAAACTAGTTGTTTGGAATCAGTTTACTGAAAATCAGCTCATGTATCACTGACAGTATCTCGAAAGTTCCTTTCATGTCTTTTAACACGATGCAGTTAGAACAGATACTGTCTCTATCTTAAATGCTTACTCCTGCATTGATCTTACACTAGCTCTCATCTGACTTCGTCAATGTCTCAAAACATTCTTCACAATCTGGGGAATCCACATTATCTAGAAATCCGTCCCCCCCTCCGATCTCCCATGTTCCATTACTTGGATTGCTCTTCAAATATCAAGTTAATGACTTTATGTCATACTCAGTTCTTCACGAAGAACCATAGGGCAGTTAGATAAATTACAAAAATTTTGCTGTCAGGGTTCGCATATGCTACGTTGTAATTCTTATTTGTGGACTATGCAGACCATTGATAACTTTTATCAGAGTATTTATAAGTTTGTTACAGAATAATACAAATACAATTTGACTTGTTTCGCTCAGTTTAGGCACTCATTCTAAGTGGTTTACAGTGATAACCATATAAAATAAATGGCTTAATTTTTATATTGTTATTGTTGTTTCCAATGCCACTTGGAAGAGCGAAACATGTGAGCCAGAGACCATAAAAATTAAGGCGAAGGGATGCATCTTTTGTTTGGCATGTATTGTTGGAGTGAAAGAACGTCTTAGTTCAAGTGGGTTCTCGTAATTTAGAAGCAGGAACTAATCAGAAGATCCTCCCAACTAGGCTTAACCTACCATCCAAAGAGGTATCGTTTGAGAACTTGGAAGATATTGTGGCCATGAACATGTTTTAAGTGCCCCAGTAATCAATCCGGAACACGGCGGATCTTATGGTAGATTGAGGACAGAACCCGCGACACTCCAGTTACGATATCGTTGCCTTTGTCAAGGTCAAAGTAAAGGTAATGGGTTTAACGGAGTACCTAGTGATGCTTAATTCCCCACCTTAATATCCAAATGAAAAAAGTTCAAAAACATAATTTGGAGCATCAATGCATAGTAGACAAACATACCAAAGAAGCTAGGATTAAGTTCGTTCTCAGTAAAAGTTATGAGTAACCAACGCGATGTCTAATTAAAAGGTTAATTAAACTTGTTTGCATTTGTCTATTAATCTACTGCGGATCTTATACATGTATTTTGAATATTAGTTCCAATGTACTAAAATTTATCTTTTGTTTTTCAGAATATTATGAACAAATTTAAGTAAAAATAAAAGTTTTTTAAAATAAATATTGGCTATTATTATATTATATCTACCTTTTATCTTTTAGGTTGAACAAAGAAAGGAATAGCGGTGCTTGGTGTCCGGGGCAACAAATATCACAAGACGTAATCGAGTACTTAGAGATCAACCTCAATTCCCTTCACATTGTAACAGACGTTGCCACTCAAGGCCGGTTCGGTAACGGACAAGGTCTGGAATTTGCGGAAGAATATATACTTGAGTACTGGAGACCAGGCCTATCCAAATGGGTACGGTACCGGAACTCCCTAGGTCAAGAGGTATGTCTTCCAGTAAATGTTTATTTAATTTGTAAAATTGTGAAATCCAAATTTCAGTCATATGAAACCTACTAGTAACCGCCGTTCACGAACTCAGAGAATTTTCTTTTGGTAAATTTCCAGCCGCCATCAGCGAAATTGGTTGCATTTAATCATGCAAAACTATCACTTATTTGTTAAAGTTATGCACTCTTCATATGCAACCTCTAATCCATATGGAAGTATTATATGGAAGTCTAATGCATATGGAATGTTTAAACTCCTACTACGTTGATTGTCAGCAATTCTAATATTTGTATGTGTCAGGATAGGTTTTGGACTAACATCCGCTGCAAAAACCTTTTGTCTAAAACTGTAGGAAGATCGCACCTGCCATATCCTGTTTTTTTCTGTTACTTTCAAAGATCATAACAGTTCTGTTACAAAGATCATAAACACTTAGCCGAAACAAAGTGTGTGAAATTTAACAGGTTTTAGCTTGTATTCACAACGACATAGAACTGAAAGTTGTATTGAGATGAATTAAAAACGTTGTAGACATTTAACTGTCAGTTTTCGCCACTTGTGACTTAATGTTTAAATGGCGTTGATAGTAAATTATTAAGCTATAGTAAGTTATGATTGATTTCTTTTGATTTAAAACTTCTGGTCAGCTACTTCACTGCAAAAAAATTACGAGGCCTAAATTCACAAAATAAATACATTAAAGACCAACTAAAAACTTTCAATCCATGCATTCCAGTTTTGAAAATCATCACCTTATCGTCATGTAAGATAGTGGAGGGTAGACCACCGCATATGGCTCTTTGCATAGCCGTTTGTGGCTCTTCCTACTTCTGCTTCTAATCATTGTATCATCAGCGTATATTCATATAAATGAATTTCTGATACATTCAGCACCTTGTTTTATTGACAATATTGTTCTTTGCCTGTGACCTAGCGCTTATGGGCACATCGGAAGAAAAGTATTTTTAGAATTATTTTCAATTTAAAAGGATTTTGTCTGTTTTATATGATTTCCTCGGACGATGACAAAACAAGTAAGCCCTTTCATTTTGGTGCATGAGTGCATAAATTCAAATTTCGCATAACAGATGGATGTTCTTAGCCGATCAGAATCGACTTTTAAGTAGTAAATTCTAATATAGTTGGAGCTCCTATAAGAAGAAAAAATCAAACTAAATTTATGATACCAAAGTATACTAAAGGAATATAAGGATAAATAATTGTGTTGCAAATTAAATTATCACTAGCAATTTGCAAACTTTTTGCTCATTAGGCCTAACATGTCTTTTAGATTTATCCCTTTAAAATTAGGAGTCACCTTTTCACTTTATTTGGGACTCGTTTATTTACAGTAGCTATGGAAATATTTGTTTTCCTCCATACATTTCAATTACTGAGCTTATAAAAACATAGAAACATTGAATTACATGTGAGACTACTCTTTATAACAGAGTATCAGTAATTACTTTTAGGACTAAAATGAGTTGTTAGAAATTTAACAAGAAAAAAAAATTGTAGAATGTTTACCAAGTTTATCAAACTCAAGACAGTCATCCGTAAAAAAAAAAAAAAAGAAAAAAAATCCAATTTCCCGAGAATTTTAAATACTCTCATCAGAAATGACGAATGAGTTGCTTATTTTCCGCACACTGTATCTTCGCGCCTTTTTTTTCCCACTTCACTTCGAGAAAGCGGAATTCCGGAGCGTAAGTGGAAGGAAAGTTCCTTACGCGGGGGTGTCACAACGCCGTCACTCACGTGTCGCGAAACTTTCAGCGTCGCACGTGTCGTTATTTTTATAGGCATGTGTTCCGGGCATGATGAATCGTTATAGAGCGTGTCTTTGCCCAGATTTCGCAGAATTCGACTCTTCGAAGCTAATCACGAAAAGAATCTTCAATTTTTTTTTCTCCACTAGGGTTATCTCTCACATAGTTTTCGAATTATTCCGATCGTGTACATTTTTGAGTGCAGAATAAGAATTCCAGAGCCATATTTCGAGTTGAGAATTTTCGTAAATGTGAAAACATCATTCCAAATTTTCTATTTTTTTTCTTTGTGTGGGAATTCATTCATTTTCGTGAAAAGTTCGAATTTCTTTGAAGAAATTTATGGACTTATTTCATACTCGTGTCTCGTAGTCGGTTCGAATGGGACAATGTGATTTTTCTTCAATATCTGTGGTCATATCATTTGCCATCTAGGTATTTCATCAAATTATTTCTAGTGTATTGTATAAAATGTATTATACGTAGACTATTCTATAAGCATAAGATTATTTTATTTTCGAAAAAATACTAATCACAATTGTAATATCTAGGCAAGGAAATATGCGTTTGAGATTATAATTTAAAAAGTATTCGATGGTTCATTCTTGCTGATATGACACGTCACAAAATGAAAGCTTTTCGTGTGTTGTCTATCACACGCCGATAGTCAGAGACGACTATCGGCCACATATTTCTGTAACACAGTGAACGTATTTCTGAACAATACAGATATCACGCAACGTCCTTCAAAGTGTCCTGATCTCACACAGTGCGATATATGGCTATCTTGTCAACTCAAGGAAACACTAAACGGCTAACAGTTTTGTTATAGGCTATTTTCTTAAACTGCTGGTCACGACTCAAATTGGGATAGTGGGATCTGCAGCATAGGGGCCTCAAAAATTTTCAGCTGTTTCGATTTTAATTCTGCAAGAAATATATTTACGATGTGTTGTAAAACAACACTAAGCTCACATTCTAAGGTTAACACTTAGCACTTAATTTTGAAAACAAAAAACAACAGAATAAAACGAGTAAATACAAATTTGACATCGTCGTTTCGATTAAATACAAAATATTAATGTCCTTAGCCTAATTATCATGCATTATTCCATATTCTTTTTCCATCTCTGGCGCGCTCTTCTTCCATAATTCAATTTGAATGTTCGAAGTGTGTTAAAACCTATAGAACACTGGAAGCTTCGTCTTTTCTGTTGCATCACCTTGATGTATACATAAATAAATAAATAAATAAATAAATTTTTATATATATATATATATATATATACATATACATATATACATATAAATATATATATAATATACACACACATATATATATATATATACATATATACATATATATATACATATATATACATATACATATATACATATATATATATATACATGCATATATATATATATACATATATATACATATATATATACATATATATACATACATATATATATATGTATATATATACATATTAATATACATATATACACATGTATATACATATACTTAGTGGCATCAAGGCATGAAGTTACTGCTTTTAAACTATGCCTCTAGCTGTAAAAAGTTATATAGAAATAAATAAATAATATGAAAAGACTAAAAAGAACAACTTTAATAAAGAAGTTTAATACTAAGTTTAATAAATATAAAGTGAAATGTAGCTTATAATTAGTTGGTGAAAAGACATTTATAAATTACTTATCTGATTGTATACATATTTCTCGGTATTCAAGCTTCATGATTCTGAATCTATTTAAATATTACTAACCTTAAAATGTATATTAT
>CM063501.1:21255915-21258415 GCA_032207245.1 Pardosa pseudoannulata
ATTGTTCTTTATTTTACATGCTTTGGAGAAGATTTTGCTGGGCTTAGTATTTTTCGGAAAACGTAAAAAAGTGCACGCTTTGGTGAATTTTTACGCACTGTACCGCCACACATTAAGGCAGTGTTACAGGTTTTTTAGAAGACCTTATTTTGTATTTATTAAATAAAAATAAGCAAAATATGTAAAGAATTAACAAAAAAACCCTATGAGTTAAATATATATATATATATATATATAGCTATGTTGTATTTTAACTGAGGTATATTTATATTACAAGGAAAATAAATTCAAACGTATATTGAGTTACTATAAATACATTTATTGCAGTTCTTAACTATATACTATTCTTCGTTACTGTTCTTTATTTTACGTGCTTTGAAGAAGATTTTGCTGGGGCTTAGTATTTTTCGGAAAATTTTAGAACTTCACGCTAAGGTAAATTTTTACGCTCAACCTTCTAGCATTTGGGTAGTGTTACAGGGTTTTTAGAAGGCCTATTTTGTATTTATTAAATAAAAATAAGAGAAATATGCAAAAATTAAGAAAAAGCAGTGACATAGTTTATTTTGGAGTTATCTTATTTTGCGTATTGCCTAATTTTTAGGGCACATTTTACATTATTTTACCTATAAAATTTGAAAATAATCTAAAAAACTACATAATATGCATTTTTTACAGATTTAAGTTGTGATTCTTTATAAAATTAACATTAAAAGTCAAAACACCTAAAGTTTAAAAAAATAATTTACGAAGGTAAACAGATGCCTTAAAATGAAAATTTTCGAAAAACGAAAAATTGGTAGAAAATAAGTAAAATGTATGGGAATAAATAAACTGTATACAGCTATGTTGTGTTTGACTTAACCCAAATTATTCAATAAGTAAAAGACAGTTAACTATGAAATTATACTAAGTGATCTCTTTATTATTATTTATAATTACCATGAATTTCAAAATTTAATTAAGATGTAATGAATCAATTTGGAATACAATTTATTTTTTAAGTTTTGTAAAATGTTTGACGTATTTTTCCTCTTTATACAAATATATAATATTATTTATAAATATAGAACACTTCGCAACTTAAATTTTTCATTATTTATAATTCTTAACGTATTTTATAAGAAAATTTTGTTTCTTACTGTGCAATTACTACATTATGTTGATTAAAATTATATTGCATTTAAATTATTATGTTTATTATTAATACATAGAGGTTTCCAGATTATTATTTTGAAGTAATCATGTTTCGTACATGGCAATATTTTGCTATTAATCGTTTAACTTTCATAAAATATGAGAGTAAAAGATAATTTGACTTGATTGAATTTATATTTTATCCCATAATATTTTGCATTAAGCTAAACATTTAATTAGGAACCCTTTCGTTCAGAATTCATTTAGTTTCTGATTTCTAGATAAACTCCCTAAATAAAATAAAGCAAATCTATTACTGCCTGATATATCATTCCCATTTAATTTGCAAGTGGTGGAAATATTAGAATTTGCATTTACCTAATAATTGAACTGCATATAATCTGAAAAGTTATGCAGCGATAATGTATTAAAAATGTAATTCCAATTAATATTATCATTTTGTTATACTTTAATCAATTAATAGAAATCAATCAATTAATAAAAATAAAAAGCAAAATAAAATATGTAATCAAATATATTTTTATATAAGTACCAGCTGAATAAATCATTTTTATTTGAAAAGAAAAGAATGTAGTTGTTTAATGAATGGTTAATTACATTACTTGAAATATCAATTTTTAAAAGCATTTTGGACTGTAGATCTTTTTTATTTTTATTCCGAAAGTACGAACATAAGAGACATGCAAGTTAAAAACTTAAATCACATCTTTATATTTCATTATTTTAATCAAACTTAATTTAATTTTTGACAGAATCTCTACAAACACTGAATAGCTAAATAGCTCTTTGGAGCCTGAATAAATAAAATAAAATAAAATATGTAATCAAATATATATTTTATATAAGTACCAGCTGAATGAATCATTTTTGTGTGAAAAGAAAAGAAAGTAGTTGTTTTATGAATGGTTGATTATATTACTTGAAATATCAATTTTAAAAGTATTTTGGATTGTAGACCTTTTTTTTATTTGTATTCTGAAAGTACAAACATAAGAGACATGCAAGTTAAAAACTTAAATCACATCTTTATATTTCATTATTTTAATCAAACTTAATTTAATTTTTGACAGCATCTCTACAAGCACTAAATAGCTAAATAGCTCTTTAGATCCTGAATAAAGTAAAAGTATCTGTTTCTGAGAAAAATATTCAGAGAAAATTGCGGAGATACATGTGATTGGAGTATAGAAGACCTATAAAAAAGCTATTGAAAATTTTGAAAGTTTATTTTTATTGGGTGATTTTGTGTGGAATGTTTTTATAACGTTCGAGCCTCAAAGGCCTGCCGCGCGATCTAGCGGGTTAGTAAAGTTATTGTTATTTACGTATGGATTCCATTGAA
>CM063501.1:21263415-21265915 GCA_032207245.1 Pardosa pseudoannulata
AACAAAATTTAAATGTACCTAATGGTACGAGTCAGTATGCATGAGTATTCAAGCACATATACACATGAAGTTAATTATTTATATGAATTTAGATCAACTATATTTCATTTACTGAGGAGGAAATTTAAAAAAAAATGTGTTATTCTCCAAACATGCTGAATATTATGAAAATTCTTTTATACTATTGCACATTTGCTTCTTATATAAAAATATATGAATTACTGAACAGTGATTTTTTTGTTTGGAGATGATTTGTATTGAATTAACTATTTTATCTCTTGGTCAATATCATTACTTGCTAAGAGGTTGCTTAGCGTGCATTGCTAAGAGCTGCAAATATAGATTAAACTCAAAACTGCATAACGATTATATAACAATTAGGGAAGTGCTTATCGATGCTAGATTCTATAGATTCATATCCCATTTCTAATAAGGTTATTTGTACGTCTTTGAAATCATACCATCAAGATATCTCTTTGTGCAGATTTTCGATGGTCTTAATGAAATACCCTGTATATACAAGATATATAAAATTATATACCGGGTGATCCAAAAGTCAAGACAAATTTTAAAAATGAATAATTTGAAAACTAATAAAAATAAAATGATGCGCTTTGCACCAAACGAATGGAAAAGAAGCTGGGTTTTGTGTGGCAACGCAACGAAAATAGTTCCGTTGGCGAACAACAGATGGCGGTGTCGGATTTCTGATGTAGGACAGGCATCACTAGCAACACTAAACATGCCGTCCACCAAAATGTGTCTGCCATAACGCAAGAAATGCTACTAAATGCTGTGAACAGTGTGGTGACTCGTCTCACAGCTGTAGTTCTGAATGGTTTGGTTTTGGAGTGCTACAGTCTACTTTTTGCAACACGAGGGCTAATGAGACCGTTGTTCTGAATGATGGACAGCACATTGAACATTTACTGCCGTACTAATTAACTGTAATTCAGTTGACTTGTAAGTTGTCAACATTTCTTAGTTTGTAAATCATCTTTTGGTGCTATACAATACCATCTGTTCGTCGCTAACACAGCTATTCTTTTTTCGTTGCCACACAAAATACGGTATCTTTTTCATCCGTTTGGTGCAAACCGTAACTTTGTATCTTCGTCCGTCCTGACTTTTGGATCACCCGGTATATACAATGTATACACATACATTTTTATAAATATCAAATATCTCGTTTAACAACACAATCATCAAATTGTAAATCACTGGTATAAACAACAAATATCCCGTTTCGAATGTTCCTATTTTGGATCCAGAATCTATTCCAGGAAATGAATTTGGATTTCTTATTGTGCACTGATGACTATACTGTAAAACATACAAGTGAATTGGTAATAATTTCTGTGATTTTATACGTTTATTACATTAATAAAATGTTCTGAAGACATTAATTTCCCCAGCATATTAAAGCGTTATTTCTTCAAAGAGATAAAAATTCCACCAAGTTTGAAAAGTTTTTAACTTTTTTTTAACCACGTCTTTATATCGGTAAAACAATCTAATAAAGAAATTTCTCTTGACACATATAGTTTTCACTGAGTACTTTTCTCTCCTATAAAAGTTATCGTTCAGCAAATAACCAATGTCTCTGGAACTGGGTCACTTATCATCGACAGGGTACTTATCTCGAAGCAAAAGAGATAAAAATGTCCCGATACTACACGAGAATAGCCAATGGTCAAGGAATAAGTGTCGAGATTATAGCAATAACTCGAAAGAAGACGATGAAGGATACGTATTACAGGCGATGATTTTCAGAGGTCTTTAATATTAATCACGAGAAGAGACAATAATTGCAGGTATTACGTAGGCAAAGAATATCATCTTGATGGAATAATTTGATTGTCTCTTACAACAGGAATTAATTTACTAAGATAATTGATAAAATATGACTAATTTACCGCCTAATGTAATACAAATTGTAGAAAAAAATCTTTATTATTTGTATAGCATTTTGTAAAATAAAAATATGTATAATTTTTTTTCTTTTTACTATCAACGTCTGAGTTCTAAGGAGTAACAACTGAAATATGTGACAGGAAACTCAAACCATGAAATTTGTGACATAGATACTACTTATATTTAAAATCTTTCTAACATTATTATAATAATATGACTATTTTGACGACTAATACTATTTTAGCACCTACTGCTAACACAAATTGCAGAAAATCTTTATTATTTGTATAGCAGCATTTTGTAAAATAAAAATATGTATAAAAAATTTTTCTTTTTAATTTTGTACGAGAAGTCTTTTTTTCTAAGGAGTAACAACTAAAAACCCGAAATTAAAAAAAAAATTGAAATTTTTGACATAGATACAACTTTTATTTAAAGTATTTCTAACATTATTATAACAATATAAATATTTTGACGTACTAATACTATTTTAGTGCCTAATGCTAATACAAATTGCAGAAAATCTTTATTATTTGTATAACATTTTGTAAAATAAAAAATATGTATAAAATATTTTTCTTTAATT
>CM063501.1:21268415-21290915 GCA_032207245.1 Pardosa pseudoannulata
GATCCACATTGACGTCAAAATTAAATAAAGAATGCAATTCAATTTTGTCAAAGATTAAATAATAGTGTTTGCCACCGCAGTTTGGGCGTATTTGTTGGGAATTGTGGTATACGGGTATCTTTTAATATAATACGGTAATAAAGAATTAGGGAAAAGATCCGAATTTACGATCGATATTTAAAGAACTTGATTTAGCAATAATTTACTTAAGTAAATATCAGACTGAACATTACTATTATAGTGTTATCATGTATAAAAGTAAATTGGTAATTTTACAGAGAGAAAGAATTTTCATGTAGTCCGTGAAGGATCCGCATTGACGTCAAAGATAAATAAAGATTCCACTTTAATTTTGTCAAATATTTTATAATAGTATATGCCATTGCAGTTTGGGTGTAATTGTTGCTTTGTATCTACACAAATATTACCGTTAAGCAATTTTCTTGTACTATAAAATTTATAAAAGGATTTTTTTCAGGTCAGCTTCAATCGATCCTATTACTTTCCTGGAACGATACTAGATTTTTATTTATGCTCATAAAAAGATAAAATAGCCCATATACTGACTGATGACGTTTTGAGGATATTATCGATCACGTATTATTGCGAATAGGAGAAAAAAAATTCTCGGATGATTTATCTGTAAGCCTCTTACATCGGATAACTCAAGTATTCTGAACTTGTAACTTTCTAACCGATTATTAGAGAACTAGTGTTTTGTACACAGTGTTAGTAATGTTTTTAGTTAATTGACACTCTTTATTGTCTCCATTTATGTAGTTTGGTAATCATTTTTATGGAGTTTTGTTCTATATTCCATATTTAGATATATTTCAATGGCTGAGGAAATATTAATGAATTTTTTATTACTTCAGGAAGAGCGAAAATGTAGGATTTTTCTCCTATTAGCGTAGTCAAATCACAAAATGTATATCACCAATTTTGTGCCAATTTTATACTGGAGGAAAGAAGTTAACTCAGTGCAGGACTTGCGGATAGGCTGGGATTACGTTTGTACTATAGTAATCTTACATTCCAGTCGTATGTAAACCAGGCAAAACCATCTTCCAGTAATTTTAGCTGATTGGTAAAAATTTATATAAAGCAGAAGTGAAAGTAGATTTAGTCAGTGAAAGAATTCAGATACGTATCCTACGGAAATGTAGGATTTTATTTATAATAACTTATTATAATCCGTTTTGAATCAATTAGCGATTACTACCAATTACTATTAGGAATTCTAAACGTCGTTCTGCATAAAAATTTATTAGAATGATTTAACGAACAAATGAAATTCAGTTACTGTAGTGAAATATCGAAACTGTAGAAATACCATGTAGAAATCGGCCTACTGCTAAAGCTTGAAACAGCATGTTAGTAAAATCTTCAAAGCGACATCGGAAAATTGAATTCCACCTTTGTAAGGTGTTCCTTGTCACTTATTTTCACAGATGTGTCTGCCTTATTTAATGATTTGCCTTAAATGTTTGCATGATGTCCAAATAACAATCTTTTAAAATACATTGTCCAAAGTCCAGCAAATGGTTTAGAGATTAAACTAGATCAAAACTATATGATTCCATATATCAATTGATTACATAGGATTTTTCACTTGTCTAACTGAGGAACAAACAGCAAGAACAAATATACTTTCATCTGCTTTTATATTGAACTTCGTTTATGAGGACATATTTGACTCTCCTTTCACTTGCCAAAACCAGTTTATTTTAAACTTTATAAACATGCATTCGGGGTTGTTAATAAGTTCTCACATAGATATAATTTTAAAGATAAGCTGACTGAAAATTAATAAATTAGCATAAAGGTAAACGAACTCTTTTATATTAAGTAAATACGGTTTTCCACTTATCTAATTGAAGAACAAACATTAGGAACGAGTATAGTTTCTGCTGCTTATATATGGAACTTTGTTCATGAGGACAAATTTGATGATCCTTTTACTCTCCAGCACTACTTTATCTAACTAAACTTTATATATAGATGCATTCATACACATTTACACTTAAATTAGGGTTGTTTTAATACTTGCTCACACAGACGTAGTGTTAGAGATAAGGTGAATGAAAATTACTAATTTAGCATATAGGTAAACGACTATATTATGTTACGTAAATAAGTATTGTACAACTGCTTTTAACATTTGGAGAGATTCATAATAAAATGTCTCCTAATATCAGGTGAATATCAATTCAAGTGTAGCCTAAAAACATATATTTTCGAAACTATTTTCACCTAATCAGGTCATAAAATACAGAATTCACAAATATCTGTTCCCCCTCCGCTTAACCTGCGAAAAAGAGTAATTTCCTTAAATTGCTCTTGTGTGGTTTCTTATCTAAATAATTGAACATACTTATAAACTAAGTGATTGCTATCTGGTAGAAGAGGTATCTTAATCTTACTTATATTGCGATAAATTGAGGATATTGTTTCTCCTAAAGTTCCTCACTTAGATAAATATTGGATACATTTCACCCGCCTTCATAGTTACTATTGCAGTCGTATTTCTTTACGTATCCAAGGGAAACGTAATGCTCTTGCCTTCAGTATCTCATTAAAGTATGATCGAACAAAGCGTAATACCAATATATTTCGAGTCCTAGAATATATCATTCCATAGATATGTTTTTTAAAAACTTGTTGTATTTAGAATTCGTGAGACTTTATGCTGTTTAAATAGTATTTACCGTAATTTGGGGTATATAAGCTGTCTTTATATATCCCAAGTAAGTATGTGTCTCACGTGTGATAATACGATAAATACAAATGAATATCCATAGGAATACCGTACTGGCATTTACGACAAACATATGATAACTGACTAAAAGGAAATCAAAGTTCATAGGATCATTGGTCTTCCAATAAGATTTTAATGCTCAATAGCCACAACATAGTTATTAATAAAGGAACATATCTCTCTGGTTTATTTTGTGTAACAATAATGAGTTAGAAACGTCATACACTCTATCTCTCCCCCCCATATATATATATATATATATATATATATATATATATATATATATATATATATATATATATATATATATATATATATATATATATATATATACATGTAATTCATCAAAATAATACCTACCGGTCACAATAATTATGTAGCTCCTATTGTTTTTACTTGCCACTGCTACTGGGCAAAGAGAAAGCTAAACAGCTAGCAGTAATGACGAACGATGTAGTCTGGCCAAATAGAAGAGAGCTGCACAAGTTTAATTAAAACTTTATTTTAGAGCTGCTAAAACGGACATCTTTACTAGTCAACGATAGACAAGAGAAAAACACAAAAATCACTCTGCTCGAATACAGATGCACCCAAGAGCGAAGACAGAAAGAATTTTCATAAGGAACAAGAAACTTACTCAGCGAATTTAAGTGTTGAGATCAGGCAATCCCGGAGCCACTTGCCGGCAGCAGCTGGTAAACGTGTTGATTAGACAGATAATTTACATTTATAGGACAGAAAGTTTTGAGAAATGTATCGAAAGAATTTTAAGCCGAGGTCTCTCCTTTGGTTAAGACATTTAGAGGCTGGGAAAAAGATTTTAAGGAATTAGAATGGGAGAGATTAGATTTTTAAGGAGATATTAAAGTTAGATAATTTTGATTTATTACACACACATATATACATATACATATATATATATATATATATATATATATATATATATATATATATATATATATATATATATATATATATATATATATATATATATATATATATATATATATATAAATATATATATAAATATATATATATATATATATATATATATATATATATATATATATATATATATATATATATATATATATATATATATAATATATATATATATATATATATATATATATATATATATATATATATATATATATATATATATATATATATATATATATATATATATATATATATATATATATATATATATGAGATATATAAAAATATATATCCACGTCTTCCTCTTAATAGAATTATCTTGTCCAATGTAGAGAAATTTTGAAAAATGGTTTTATTGTCTCTTAAAACTCCTTATCAAACCTCCAGATGTCGACTTTAAAATATATTTACCTAACGCTTTTATATGCTGTAACAGAATCATAGATGTATAATTCTTTTATTGAATTCTTTTATTGAAGTTTGAATAAAATAAGTTAAACTGACCTGGAGCCTACCTAGAAAATCCTGTAATTTTAGCACAACATTGCTTCATTTGACTTTGCGTATTTGAACAGGAATAACACTGGCTGATACTATATCACACGAAACGTCACATATGATACAGTATGGTACAGTATAACCCGAATAAATCACACAATAGAAGAACGTGAAAAAAGCTTACTGAAAAAATCTTCTCTTGGGGCTAGTAACAAGAAAAATAAGATTTCCTTACACTCTCAGACGTAGATATGCCATAGACGTTAAATTTAAATCTTACAACACGTATCTGAATTTATGGCATGTACTACTACTGAGCAATACTTTAAGAGCCTACTGTAAATTGTATCATCTTAAATGATTAAGCAGCACAGTGGTTGAAATCATTAAACAGTAAATTATGCATTTTGGAAATTCAATCTTAAACGACCAGTAAAAATTAAATGAATCAAATAAGTCCTTTTTAGAAATAAATATTCGATACTAACTAACAATTAAACTATAACAAACTTATTAAAGTGGGTTTGAAAACAATTTAAGCATTTTAGAAATCCCCCCAGAAAAATTTTGCTTATTCAGAGTTTTAAATCACGTCTCTCTCTTGTTGCAAATTTCTGTGGAAATAATTTATTCTGGTTAATCAATCTGTAACTCCTCATACGAAAAAATTTAACGGTGAAATCATTAAGAGAAACATATACTTTCAGAAAGACCATTAATGATTTTATTTTTCTCCTTGAATGATGAAGTAAAGAATTTCCAGCTTTGACTCTAGCGAAAACGATAAATTTTGTATCTTTTACCCCAAATGGTTTATTAATGAAAGTTAAATTTTAATTTGGAAGAAAATGTCCGAGATTTTCAACGGCATATTTTAAAATTTCATTTTTATTAATTTGAGGTCGTAGTTAAGGACAAATATAAGCATTGTAAAATTGGTTTTTATTATAAATCTCTTATATTTAATGCCTTCGAAAATGTCTTTACATATTTCAAGGTTATGCTTTTGGAATAAGTTGATTCTTTACTTATTCCAAGGTTTTGCTTTTGGAATATGTTGATTCCTTACTTATTCCAAGAATAAAATCCCATAAAAATATTAATTCAACCCATAAAAATATTAATATTTTTCTATGAAGTTTAAACTTGATTAAATTTTAAAATAATATCTTATTATTGACTAATAATACAAGACATGATAATAAAATTATTAATATTTTAACATTCTTAAATTTAAAACACTACATAATGAAATTGCACATTTTATAATAAAGTGGATGGGTTAAGCAAGATAATTATATTTCTATTTACTCATTAATGTTTATTTTATGACCCGAGATTATTTAGATATTATACGTACAATAGAAAAATCGTTATATAAAATACTATGTATAGTAAATTAATTTTCTTTTGCTCCAAAAAATACATATAATGCAATAATTTGTATTTTACCAATTCGATCTGAACTAAGAAATAATAAAAAAAAATTGAGAATTTTTTTTCTTATGAATATAACCCTGGAGTTCTCAATAGATTATGCAGCCTGGAGAATCTAATGAAATCCCTATGAAATTCCCTAATGAAATCTCAGCAGCATAATTAATATAAACGGACCAATCTCAGGCATGCGCAGAGGCGTTTATGTACCTACGCAAATCCTGAAGCGTTCTGAAAATCGTGTTACTCTCTATTTGAATACATTGTTATGAATAAAATCAATGACTTCAAGAAAGCGGGTTACCCCTCTGACTGCTCAATTTGTAAACCCAGATCTCTTTAAAAATTGCGTATTTTTTTGTTGCATAGATTTGCTTAAAATATATATATATATATATATAGATAATATATATATATATATATATATATATATATATATATATATAATATAATATATATATATATATATATATATATATAATATATTATTTAAACAAAGATTTATATATATATATATATATATTATATAATATATACATATATTATATATAATATTTATATATTTCTATATAATATATTATAACATATATATATTTTATAATATAACATATTAAATATTACACAATATTTTTTATTGTAAAATATAAGCTTATAATATAATATATATATATATATATATATAATATATTATATAATATTAACAGATATACAATATTATATAGAATATAAGCACATATATATTGACACACACATATATATATATATATATATAATAAATATATATAAATTATATAAATTTATACAAACATATATATATTATAAACAGAAACACACATTCATATCGACAACCATATATATATATATATATATATATATAATATATATATTATTTATAATATATAAATATATATATATATATATATATATAGAATATTGTATATATGCATTTATATATATAACAAAAAACAACATATATATAAATATATATAAAATATATATATATATAAAAACAATAATTTTATATATATAATATATATAAATATTTATATCTCAAATTTATTATATAATAAATTAATATAAGATATCTTTTATATAAAATAAGAAATGAAAAATAATATTTAAATGAATATCATAATATAAAAAATATATTTTTTTTTTATTATGTGATGAAATAACAGTTAATTTCTTTTAATAAAACTGCGTTTAAACAATTATCTTATAACTAATTCTAGTCAAAATTCTTCTTTACTAAATGTCTAATACTTAAAAATTTATTCCGTTTGGTTAAACGGTGAAAATATGTGCTTTTAAAAAAGAAGAAAAACAATGCCCGAAAAAGGATGAGCAAATTTTGCTACATTTCGAACGTTGAAAATTTACAAAATCTAAGATATACACTAAACATTTATTTTCACGGCGATTACATATTTTTACGTGCTTTAATGACGAAAATAACGACACAACAAATTTTATAATAATAATATCGAATTTATCTACAGTAAGAATAAAAGTAACGAAAAAAACTCTGAAATCGTTTCTTATCAAATAATAATCCCTTTAATTGTTCAATGTGATGTAAGTGAAAGAAGAAAAAAGCACGTAATGAACCAAAATTTTTCTATTTTTTTAAAGGAGTTCAATCTAAAAAATAAGAAAGGCTCATTTAAATTCTTAAGTGACCCCAAGATTTTTTCTTTCTAATTTTGTTCTAGATGAATGTTTCTAAAAAATTCTGAGAAATCGTAGATGAATTGAAGCTTAGCATTTTTAAGTTTAATACAGACGTTATACGACGTTTAAGAAACCGACGTAAACAACTATAAATGAAAAGACTTAAATCGGAATTTAAATAAACAAATTTGATTCTTGCAAATTTAGTAGAAATTTATATAAAATTAATTTTAAAGCTTTTAATTATAGTTTTAGTATATTGCTACATAGTATATGAAAGGCAATTAAATTTTTAACATAAGAATTTACCATAAAATTGAGAAAATATTTTATTTCTTGTTTTGAGTACTAATAAGTATATAAAATTGATGTGATAAACATGCAGGTAGGCGTTTAATAAAAATATTTAATTGTCATTTGACTTGATGTTTGTAATCAGTAGAGCAGTAATACTAAACGAATTAAGCGTTGTGTGGTATATTCTGTATTGAATTTTTAATATATATAGCATATATACTCCCTTTAGTGTTACAGTTAACACAGATACTGTTAATACAAACACAGTTATAAACTGAGCAATGTACAACATTAAGTCCAATGAATGTTTTTCCACTAGGGTTTTAACAAGAACAATTAGGGTTCATCAACTAAATAATTGCGTTAGGAAAAGGGTAATTAAAGCACAATCGAAGCTTTACGTCTTTTGCGTCTTATCAACGAAAGACTGTATCATTACAATGTAGTGCAAAAAATATGCTGTAATTTATCTATAAATTGCAAACTAATATAAAACGATATTTAAATGTAAATGAAGTATGAATTAGAAACTTATACATGGGGATTTACACCAATAAGTATTAAAAGAAATTAGTAAAATGCCTCCCGTAGTTTGATCTCACAGCTTAAATAAGTATGTTTAATCTTGGTTTTCTTAATTTTCCATAACCAAAAAAGATATTAGCATTTCTAGATACACGAAGGAAATATTTCTGAACAAATACTGTGTATTACTTTGGTTGCTTCTTTAGCTATTGACGTATAATTGAAGCTTTATGCCCTTTGCATCGTATCAAAGAAAGACCTTTATGTTTGCAATGGAATACATAAAATTGTTATATTATACTGGACTATCCGTTGTAAAAGTCATAAAAATGTAAACAACGTATAAATGAAAAACGTATAATTGGTGATATACTGTAAGTAATAAAACATGAAAGGAAAGTAGTAAAATGCATTCCGTTGTTTTTCTCACGACTTAAATACGTAGATTTATTCTTAGTAGTTATAATTTTCCCAAACCGATAGAAATATTAATATATATATATATATATATATATATATATATATATATATATATATATATCCCTGAATATTTTCCTGATAATAACGTATCTTACTTTAATTATTTCTTTATTAACGTATAACCGAAACTTTATACGCTGTGTGTCGTATCAGCTCAGCGAAAGAACTTTATCGTAGCAATGGAATGCTACGATATGAACTGTTATGTTATACTTGTCTGTTTAAAAAAGTCAGATTAATATTAACAACACATAAATGATAATTATATAAATAGCAATTTATACTAATAAGTATTACATGAAAGCAGAAATTTTCATTCCGTTGTTTGATATCACAACTTAAATATATAGATTTATTCTTGGAGGTTATCTTAATTTTTCAAAACTGAAAGAGCTATTAGTATTTCTAGACATATATAATCTAGAACAGAAATCCTAGATATATATCTAGATATCTAGATATTAGTAATTTTAGATATATAAAATATTCCTGAATGCATCTCTGATAATAATCATCTTATCTTACTTATCTGCTGACATATATTCGAAGCTTTATGCTCTTTGCTTGGTAGAAACGAAAGACTTCATTGTTACAATAAAACTGTTATATTATACCGAATTGTTATAATATAAATGTAAACAACGGATAAATGAGAAATCTATAAATTGCGATTTATACTAGTAAGTAATAAATGAAAGAAGTAAAATGCATTCCGTGGTTTAATATCACGATTTAAATAAGTAAATTTCTTCTTGGTTATTTTAATTTATCAAAACCGAAAGAGATATTAGTATTTCTAGATATATGACGAAAATATTCCTGAACACATCCCTGATAATAAATAACGTATCTTACTTTGGTTGCTTCTTTATTAACTTATAACCGAAACTTTATATGCTTTTTGTCGTATCAGTTCAGCGAAATAACTTTATCGTAGCAATGAAATGCTACGATATGAACTGCTATGTTATACCTGTCTATTTTAAAACGTCATAATAATATAAACAGCAGATAAATGAGAAATATATAAATAGTAATTTATTAAAGTACTAAATGAAAGTAGAAATTTTCATTCCGCTGTTTGATCTTACAAATATATAGATTTATTCTTGATGGTTATCTTAATTTTTCAAAACTGAAAGCGATATTAGTATTTCTAGATATATATAATCTAGAATATAATTTATATATATATATATATATATATATATATATATATATATATATATATATATATATATATATATATATATATATATATATATAAAAGTATTTCCATATCCATAATATATTCCTGAATACATATCTGATAATAATTAACATATCTTACTAATCTGTTGACATATATTCGAAGATTTACGCTCTTTGCTTGGTTTGGTTTGGAGTGCTACGTCCTACTTTTTGCAACCCGAGGTACTAATGAGACCGGGACCTACAGCTTAAAGCCGATTCATAACGTATACGAACATCCATGCCACAGTGGGAATCGAACCCACGATCTCCGGTACCGAAGGCCAACACCCTAACCATTCTGCCGTCTTTCGGCCTCTTTGCTTGGAAGTAAGAGAAGATTTCATCGTTACAATAAAACTGTTATATTTTTTATAAAAAGTCATATGAATGTAAGCAACGAATAAATGAGAAATATATAAATTGAGATTTATACTAGTAAGTAATAAATGAAAAAAGTAAAATGCATTCCGTAGTTTGATATCACGACTTAAATAAGAAAATTTGTTCTTGGTTATTTTAATTTATCAAAACCGAAAGAGATATTAGTATTTCTAGATATATGATGAAAATATTCCAGAATACATCCCTGATAATAAATAACGTATCTTACTTTGGTTATTTCTTTTAGCTACGGCTTTTAAAGCGTATTACTTAGATTCCAGAAGGAAAATAAATTTTGGTTTTAAATCATTTTAAATCGGAGTAATAGAAATCAATCCATTCTGCACAAAAGCACGGGGATGCATTAAGATTGTGAAGGGTAAAAAAAATGAAGATGTTTCAAGTTTTTATTCAAATTTTCTCATTCGAGTGGAGTTTTTATCAAGGAGATGTAGAACCAGTTGTGCGATTGATGTTTTGCTACCGGTCTACCAGCAATTGGAAGATTGGTTCTAAATTTTTCGGTACTTTGACTCTGAACAAGCTTTTTTTTTGTGAGTAAATTATTTGGTATCGATCCAGCCGAAAAGAGTGCAGTAAATGGATTTTGTTCTTCCTTCAATTTTTCAAATGCTGGATCTATGTGCTTCTATTTTAACATTTGTGGCTCGAGGCATTATTGATGGCCTCTCCGTGTCGTAATCCAAAAGGGTTCGCATTGGCTTGTAGCGTATTGTATTTTATTTAGTCTTTTCTTTTTTTTCCGCAATCATTCATCAGATTTACGGTTATACAGCTGGGAATGAGGAAAAAAAATGATTTTAATCTACTTTTCTATCATTAAGTACAGTTTATATTAACAGTATGACAGAGGAAATTATTCTTCAGTTATTGTTTTAGGTTTATGAAAACTGAGTTATTAATAAAGTTGTTCAGATTGAAACTATGTAATAGAATTTGTGGTTTTACCTACAATCCTTATAACAAATATAATTTTATATACGGATATGCCCCTTTGTTTGTAACGACTAAACTCAGTTCGGGCAACGCAAATTCGTCAATTTTTGAATGCCAGACCTGATTTCGGGCAAGAGGAAAACGGTACTTCAATTCCGTATATCCCGAAATTCGTTCGTCCAATGTATAATATTTAATTTGACAATTTCCCAATAGAATAGAGATATTTCCCCGCCAAAGTTGGGCAGTTTTACGCCATTTGTCACTATTTTTTGGATACTGTATAGGATTTGTAAAATTCATAGAAATCTGAGGGACATGGAATTCATAACAATAGATAAAGATAATAATATTGTTATAATATTTTATTATACTTATCTAGAAAATTATAGACACATGGGAGACACATGGGTTTTGGTCTTTGATCGCAGATTTGAAATCCCTTGGAACTATCATCACTAAGTCACACATTCAGCAGTAATCACATAAAAAAACAAAAAAGTTTCACCAAAGGTTACAATGTCAAAGCTAGAATCTCCAGAAATGTATTTTAAAATACAATTATAATTAAGTTATTTAGTTTTAGCTTAAAATATCATTAAATATCATCACGTATATATATATATATATATATATATATATATATATATATATATATATATATATATATAAATTTTGACTTTGGTGGATTAAATCTCCTATATCCTCTTTATATATTTTTAGTATTCCTAATAAAAAAAGAAGGTTTATAATCCACTTTGTCATTTGAAAGAAATGCAATAGTAAATATTTCATTAAAATATTTTATTACACCATTTCTTTTAATGCTGGTTGGCCCACAATGACTTCGTCATTAACATATATTGCTGTTAAGAGATTTATATACTAGGTGTCTGCTAGAATAGAAAACATTAATAGAAATAAATGTTTTTTTTTTGTGTTGCATTCATTGATATCTCGTATTATTAGAAATATAAAGAAGTTGTAAATTTTTAAAGCTATAAGGTTTAGAATAAGTATTATGGACTTTTACAAAATAAATCTGCACTTGATTCAGTTGATTTAATCTCGGATTAATGGCTTGTATTCGTTTAAAGAGAGAGATAAGGGATTAATATTTCCGAAGGCTATGAATAAACTGCTGTCTCAAGCATGATGTCGCTCTCTGTTACATTAACTAGATCTTTCAAAAGTATTCCTGTGCAAACCATTTAACCCCATTTCCCGCATTCATACAAGTCCAAGCCTATCTCAAATTTATTTCGACATCAAAAATGTCATAATTATGCCTTTCCTTTATCCCATCAAACTGTAACTACCAAACACCAAAACACAGCAATCTTTTCAACCCTCCAAACATCAACTCCAAATCTTTTGCGTTTAAAACTCAACCAATAATACCAATATGCACAGCGCGACTGCCGTTTTCACACACCGTCATTTTAAGTCATCTCCTATTAGGAGCGTCGCGGTACCCTGCGTTATGTATGCAGCAGTTAACAAATTAAACTTTTAATAGTGTCTACTTATGCAGCGCCGGTGACATTCTGGGTGGCCACAAATGGTGATTTCGGGCCGGCACTAATGCATTCTGGTACGCGCTTATATTTATAGAGGAACACCAAACCGCCGAGTATTAAGTAAGGAATGAAGGTAATTGCGTTCGGTTTTGCGTGCGAGGTATTTAAGGTGCATTTTATGCGCATTTATATTTGCTTGATGGAAGCAAATGGACGTGAGTGATTATGCAAATCTCTGCTCCAATGTGTTTAATTCATATTTTCTTATAAGATAAGGAAATATGGGTCGTTAGGGGGAAAAATTACGCATTTAGTCTGCTTGGCTTAACACAGAGTATTCGGAGAGTAGGAAGCATTAAAAATGTGTTAGGTTTTCAATATAGTTCAAGAAAGGGTGTAATCGGTGAAATAATTTAGGAGTTTTTCAAAATTTTACTCTTTATTTTATTTAGGAGAACTTTATTTAAGTATCCCATATGAATGTTTACTTTTATTCACTTAAAAACCATCATTACAGGAACAATAAAATGTCATTAGTTATAATTTCAATATAGTTCAAGAATTTAATCATTTAAATAAATTAGAAGTTATCGGAATTTTACCTGCAGTTTTTGTTTAAAAGAATTTAATTAGCAGCTCCAATACAAGTTTATTTTTTTTAGAGAAATAATAGATCGTCGTTATTAAACGGCAATAAAGGCATTAATAAACCAACTCTAAATTGAGCTGAATGCATTGAATAACCCAAGATTAATTTCTAATTTAACTAGATGCTCAAATGTTAATCGCGTTTTTAGGGAGAAAGGTTTATTGAAATGCAAGATGAGAGATATGAAAAGAGAGCAGTATCGCGTTTTTAGTCAAATTTCCCTATCTTTTAATATATATATATATATATATATATATATATATATATATATATATATATATATATATATATATATATATATATATATATATATATATATATATATATATATATATATATATATATATATATATCGTGGTGCAGAATTAAGGCGAATGGAAAAGAGTCTGTCTTGATAATAATAAGTTTATTAAATCATACTTCTGTTTGAAAAGGAACTTGCGCCATTTTCATTTTTTCGTCGCAAACACACTTAGAGTGTGTTTACAGTTCCATGTCCATGCGCCAATTGACTGTTATCTGTTTGCAAGCTCATCAAATTGTTCCAAAATGTTTCCGCCTGACCGGATGATCCCAAAAGCTTACGCGAGCGTGGGTCTTTTTCATTTATTTTATTATTATAAAAGAGTTCCCTTTTTAAATCATTTTTTACTCACTCAATTTCTTACTACCCCTTTTTTAGACCTGACATATATATATATATATATATATATATATATATATATATATATATATATATATATATATATATATATATATATATACACCAACTGTTAGTATGGATGTTTCAAGCCATTCGGAATCGGCTTTAAACAGTTGGTCCCTGTTCAAACTAACTAATCAAGGAACCTACATTACGATCACGGCGTTTTCGTTATTCCAGGTAAGATGATATCAAGAAGTTGATTATCAACAAATTATTAAATTTTTGATATTATCTATTATTGATGTGATAGAATTCCCTGCATATATTTTGGACATTTGACCATTTTTAAGAAATGATCTTTAAAACAAGAACCTTTTTTTTATCAAGTATTCTTCAAATACCATTACAGTTTCTCCAATGTTTTAAAGAAGAATTATCAGCCTAAAAATAAAAAAAGAAGAAAGCATAAATGTATTTATCTGGATGTATCATTTAATACAGTAGATGCAAAAATTTTATAACTAAGTATATTTATGAAGTTATTAAAAGCCTTTTTAAAGTTTCCATAAAGGTTTAAAAACGAAAAATAATTACAAAAATAAAAAAATACAGAAACATATATTTTATAATTAAGGATTTTTATGAAATTATCTTAATCTCAAGATCCTATTTTGTACCGAACCGCTACCTTTAAAAGTTTTCCATAATGATTTAAAGAAGAAAAATTGTCCTAAAAAATAAAGAAAGCAGAAACATATCTATTAGAACGTATCTTTTAATATAACAGCTGCATACATTTTATAATTAAGGATTTTTATGAAATTATCTTAATCTCAAGCTCCTATTTTGTACCGAACCGCTACCTTTAAAAGTTTTCCATAATGATTTAAAGAAGAAAAATTGTCCTAAAAAATAAAGAAAGCAGAAACATATCTATTTGGACGTATCCTTTAATATACCAGAAACAAAAGCAATCGTCGTCTTTCTCAAATCACGATCACGCCCTTTTCATCACTATTCCGGTAAGTAAGAAAAAGAAAACTTCTGAAGCACCCGTTCTTTAAAAATTGCGAAGCGGAATAAAAATGGAAGTGTACGATATCGATTAATTTTCAGCCGGTAGAATCGTTTTACGTGAACAAGCGATGGCGTAGTTAGAGCACGTTTACGGGACTTATCTACAAAACATTCCCCGCTTTTAAGAAGTGATGCGTCGGCAGAAAAAAAATATATCAGGAGAACGCAGGTGGGGTGGGTGCCGCGGATATTTCTCCTTTCGAGTGACGGAGGGGGTGAATATTAAGTATATTCATTGTGTTATATGTAAACGGACTGTGCTTCCAAATCAATATTGATTTATGGCTAGTGAAGTTCTCTCGGCATAACATTGAATTTATATTACTTTTGAAAAATTACTACCTATGTGATGCATTCGTATCTGTGAATATTTACTAAAAATTATTTTTGAAAATTATTTGTTTAAAATATTTATGTTCCAATAATAGTAGTAGGAATAAAAGTTAGTAAATTCAATTAAGGGGGCAATGTAGCTACAGAAAGACAGAATACGGCCAAAAATGAAAAAAAAAATGTTGTTATGTAAAAAATAAGCTTGGTATATGTGTCATAATTAAATGACACATGTGAATTGTATATCTGTCAATGAATGTATATGTGTCAGAATTAAATGTCAATTTCCTATTAAATGACTATATAACTTCATTAAAATTTATTTTATGATGTACATCGTTATCTTAAAGCATAAAATTATTTTTTCAGCATGATGCTTCTGAAATTGTATTTATGACTTCAAAATATTTCAGATGTAGGACTTAGTTTTTCAGTCAATTTCAAATTTGTGTGGTTTGTGTATTAACATGTGTGTCACGTAACTATTTATACTGTTTTAAAACTTAAATTATTTTGTCGAGATACAGATAGTATACAACTATAAAATAATAAAAAATTGCAAAAACTTTGTATAATTTTTTTATAATTATATATATATATATATATATATATATATATATATATATATATATATATATATATATATATATATATATATATATATATATATATATATATATATGTGTGTGTGTGTGTGTGTGTGTATGTGTGTGTGTGTGTAAATGTAAGTATGTTTATATATATAGACACACACACACACACACACACAATATATATATATATATATATATATATATATATATGTGTGTGTGTGTGTGTGTGTGTCGTATCCAGTGGTAAGGCAAATGAAGAATCAGTCTTTCTTGGTATATCATCTCTTTATTTCAAACTACAGTTTCCATTTCAAGGTGTCACTTGTGCTATTTTCATTTATTCATGGCGAGTTAAGCGTGGAGTATGTTGACAGCTCTACTTCTACGCGCCAACTGTCTCTTATTGGATTGCATACTCATAAAATTCTTCCAATATGCTTCCACTTGACCGGATTATGTTAAAAGCTTATGCGAGAGTGGTTTTTTTTTCTTCATTTTGTTATTACGAAACAGTTCCCTTTTAAATTGATCACAACTCGCCTTATTGTCCAACCTCCCTCTTTTTAGACCTGACATATATACGGAAATATATATATATATATATATATATATATATATATATAATATATATATATATATATATATATATATATATATATATATATATATATATATATATATATTCTGGGTGTAGTTGCGTGTATTACATGCACTCATTCAGGTAGTAGAATGTGAGTTTACAATTTTTTTCACTTGTATTTACTCACTAAATTGTATACTAAATTACACAATATCATGTTCGTGGAAGTACGTCGTGAGGATGAATAAAAAAATAGCATAAAATAGCCCCACGAAACTTGTTGTTTCCTTTTTAGGAAAAAGAAAAAATTAATTATTACAAATCGTTCTCGAGAACTTTTATATTTAACGAAGCGTGAAAGAGAGCAAATATGGTTGAATAAAAAAAATGTATAAAAACATACTTCTTTTATGCATGTATATATATAAAAGAAAGATTCGTGAGTATTTTGAAATAGGAGAAATAAACATTGGCGTGATTGCATGCCGCTTCTAAAGAGAAAAATGTCGAATGACGAAATTTTTTTTTCCCAAACTCTCCAACCAAGGAAATTTTCACAAAATTTCAGCAAAAGCAACAAATAAAGTTATCTTATAAAAACATTACTTCATTTTTAAACATGAAATAAGTTTCTTCGAGAGAAATGGAAGTGCTTCGATCCCATCAAAAACTTACGTGTTTTTTTTCATCCTAATAAAAATTCAACGAATGTTTCTTTAACCCCTTAGACTGAAAATAAATTCATATGTTTTCTTTTGTATCGTGTCGTTAAATTCTCGAAGCAATTTTGGTTTTCTTCTAAAAACGTACTGTATTTTCAAATACGATTTTTCTCATTAAACACAGTTTTTCAACTGTTTTTAATAGGATAGAATTTAAATTTTATTTAGTAATAGACTGATTATAAACGTGTGAATACATAGATCAGTTCCACTGAAAAACTTAATGAAAATGAATAGATTTAACATTGTGAAAAAGAAATGCTTTAAAAAATGTAACTACATCCTCCTAAGACATTACTGTGTAAAAAGAGAGTAACAAATTATTATTGAATTAATTTAATTTTCATCTACCTCCTACATTTTTGTGAAGTTTTAACCTTAATACATACTTAAAAAACTTTACACTTCATCTAACAATATCTCGATTCCTGAAGAAATCCTGAATTAGCATATAAACCGTTGAAAAAAAAATGATATTGCTCTAACTTTTGATTCTATGAAGGATGAAAATTTCCCTCTATTTTCCAGTTGAAGAATTAAACTTTTAAGCTTTAAATACAAAATAACATTGCATATTATAATGTAATATAAGTTTCAAGGGACTCAATTTATATTACATTTTATTAACCGAACGATATCCAAATGAGTAGAAAGCTGTTGTTCGGTATCGCATTTTGTGTATGCAATTCTCACTGCTGACAAGAATGTTCGTAACCCTTTGAAATTGGATTTAAGTAGTAAATCCAGATCTCATTAGTTTTCGGAAGCATTTCCAATGAAATTCGACCTTAGTATTGTACACACATTTTAATAGATATATAATTATGAAATTTCTGCATCTATATTGGTATTAAGTCTCAAACATAAGATTACGTTTTGATAAATAAAATTAAACACATTCATGAAGCAGTGAATTTCTTCATCTTTCCTCTATGATAAAACTCAATAAAAAATTCAATTGTAAAACATTTTTTATTTCACTTAAACTTGCTCTTATGAATACTATTATAATAAGTTTGTTTGTTTTGGAGTTCTATGGTCTGCTGGGCTAATAATACCGTGACCTATTGCTTATAGTCGTTTCCAAAAGGCTACAAATATATTTGCCATAGTGGGATTCGATTCCACAATCTCCGGTACCATAGTAAGTTGGTTTTTTGGTTATGTCTTGGAACTGTGTATTCATTAATTATCTGAAATTTGAAGATAAATAAAATATTGGTGATTAAATAAAAGAAAATACCAATGTTGGTAAAGCCCCCAGTATACCAGTCAGCAAAGACAGTGATCTCCTAAACAGAGGCTAGTGGGATCAGGGCTCCAATAAGTAAGATCTGTCAATAATGGTGGCTGGGACACTTTAAATCGATCCATGGTCGCAGTTACCTCTAAGCTTCCAAAGAATTCATCAGGAAGTGGCACACCGACCCTGGGGTCTTCTGCTGAGTCCTTGTTTCTAAATTTCGAGGGCTCATTCTTATGTAGCCTTCACACTATGGCCAACTATTTACCGCTTCCTGGTGGTGACCTTGGACGATGGTTTACGGGTTGCATCCACATACTGGACCACTAAATTAGCCGAGAGTTTGGATTCATCCATAGTTCTACTACGTACTTTAGTTGCGCATCTGGCTGCTTTTGATCTTTGGAGAAAAACCACTTCCGAAGTCATCTTCCGCCAAGGCTATTTTATCATCTGCCATCGTCGACCTCGATAAGCCATACCCTCTCCAGATGGCGGTAATGGCTTGCAGCGAACCATAGTGTGGAGGGGCCTTTAGAGGTTCAACCTCTTGAGGCGGTACCATCCATCTTACTATGAGAAGTTATACTAATTCTAAAAAGACATAACAGAAACCAACCAATTAACGTTAATTTCTAAATGCATGATTTTAATAGTTTTGCAAAAATCCTTTTATATATATATATTTTTTTTTTCAATACATTTTAAAAGCCAGTTCTAAGGAACAAATCTTGAAACATTGTTTCCATGATTAAAAATCTCTGTAAATATGGCGAAAAGTTGTTTTCTCTACATTCTCTGAAAATAAAGTTGCTTCGTCCAATAGGGCACTTAAAATAAGAGCCCTCGAAAAGACGTCACCCAAAAAAGATATTTCTAAAACTTTGTATACTTCTAAATTTCCGTATTTAAACATTGCTAAGAAGTAAGGGTGAAAGTGAAGACAATAAAGGATAAAAAAAACACTATCCCGTATGCCCTTACATGGATCTCCGAGGAACCAGTCTCTAAAGCACCAATTTCTAACTCTCATTTCCTTGCATCACCCTAATGCTAAGCGAACAATTGTGAAGGACCCCATCTACCAATAGTACTCTTGGGACCTACTAGAGTATTTCGTATGGACACGAAAGCCCATTTAACAAAGACTCTGCGTTACTTTCATTTATTGTTAGGTGCTGTTGTTTTCCGGCTAATGGCCGTTTAAGCGAAGCATCAAAGTTAAAACTTTAATTGGTTGTCAATGTATCCTTCTAAATGCAACGCATTAAGGGATTTCAATTCTGTAAAGGATAAAAAAATAAATATAAATAAATAAAAATGTTTGCTAGTGGAAGAAATTTTATTACTTACCTATGGTAAATCTAAGTAATCTCTGGATAGAAGGGGAGAACTAATTTTTTTCTCACGTTTTACTCAGGAACGTCATTTGGGGGTAGGTAGACTAGGTGATTGCGTACGGTGGCCAAGATTTAAGCAAAATCGTACTAGAGTAGAAAAAAAAAGAAAAAAAAAAGTCAATACAGAAACATAATCCTCAAAAATATATTTCGATTATTTGAATCTAATTACTAAATGAGAAATAAAAGAAAGGTACTAAAAATTTATTTTTCAAAATTCTATTTTAAAGTTTGAGATACGGTATATTTTGTATTTGCCTAGGATGACAAAACCTCTTTCCCAACATTGTTTTTTTTTTTTAAATTCGGATACACGGAATGAATTTTTTTCTCCAAGTATCAAAATATTAAAAGATAAATACAACTCTAAAAATGTTACTCAATAGAAGTGTTCAGGAGTATTCTTGTATCATTGTTATACTTCATTTCATTTATACCTCCGTACTAGTAATAGTCTACCGAATGATGACCAAATTATTAGGGCGATGGGTTGCCATTAAGTATTGGATTGTTTTCGTTTTGTTTGGAGCCTTTGCGGTTTACAGTTTTATTACACGGGGTCTAATGATACCACTCAAAATTGATTCCGAGCTGCTAAGAACATCTACGCTAGCAACAGAATTCGGATCCAACTACTCCAATACCCAAAAGCAACTCTTCCTGCGTTCGGCAATCATTTGGAGCATTGAGTTCTGCAATCCATGAGTTCAAACTTTGCTGATAGTATGGATTTGCATAGCTGTTCGAAATACAGTACATCCTTATCTCATCAGATTCTTTCAATAAAATATTTACATACCGCTGCAAATAAAACTAAACCAGCTTCTAGCACTATTAATTTTACAGTAATTGGAAGTTCTCAGAAAAATCTCGGTTACGTTGTCAGGAACTTGGAGATCATCTAGTTTATGAAATGGGGATTAAAAGATTAAGAATAAGCGCCTTTTAGTTCTTAGTATTAAGAGTTAAGCTAGTTTGAAAAGTTATACTGAAACAACATTAGAGGTTAATTCATTTGGTCACCTTAGTGATTGATTTACCATCTGGAATTACTTCCATATTAAATTCAGGATTTAAATATGAATATACACTCTTTATGGATACACTTTTTTAAAAAGAAAAGGATGCTAAAAATACATGCGTAAATACAGTATGTCGCTCTCAAAAGCAACATACATACATACTTTCACAGACACACACACATATATATATATTGTGTGTGTAATATTAAAATCCCTTATTTACATACTTTAATATTAATTTAATAACTTTTGTTCATAAAGTACCTTGGGGATTTGCGCTGTAATTCTGATTTTTTCCCTCCAGACACGCTATAGACTTAATTCATCCTCTGTCTGTACCTCTTTAGTCAATAGTTAGCGCGCTCTCTTTAATCATGGGTATTTTTTTATTACGTGATCAATTGTGCTTAGGGATTATTCGTAGTCTTTTTACCTGAGAAATCCCTACTTGAAAAGTGTATGCGCAGGATCGCATTGTATGTGTGCAGGATGTTGTAAAAGTGCTCGCAGGCTGTATGGATTTCATGTATCTCATCAGAAATAAAATGTGTTGTGCTTTTGAATGAGTCTCGCCCATATTACACAAACACACACACACACACAATATATATATATATATATATATATATATATATATATATATATATGTACATGTATATATTTGTGTATACATATAAATGCTTACTAACGTAGGTATAAATTTAAGATCTAACAAACTAACATTGACTAAAGTGCTAAAGAATAAGTCAGTGAGAAAACGTTATTTCTAATTTTGTACTTTTCCACCATCTGATTCGAAGTATTATTCTTTAGAATAATAAATTCTGATATTACCAAAAGAGTGTACTTTATTTTCCATATACAAAAATGTATAAAAAACAGCATTACATTTTGAGAGGAAATGTTTTCTTATTGTATTTAAATGTAAATTTTGTCTCAAGTTGCAGCATTAAAATTTAAATGTAAGTTTTGTCCTTTAGGAAATCATAAATATTTTAATGAAAAATAAATATGAAATTTGAATAATACATGCATCTAAACGAAACTCGTTAGGCTTTGTAGCAAATAGCTTTTCCCCCTTTTTTAATGTTTACTGTTTTATCTTTATGATGAAATCTGCTAGGTAACTGACTCAATTTAATTCTCCTATTGGTTCGAGTTTATGTTCAATACCTAAACTAGTAAACTAAATTGCAAAAATATGAAAATAAGTTTTTTTTTGGATAATTTATATGATGTATGAATATGTGATGACTTGCCTTTTATAAATACAGCAAATAAAAATAATATCGATTTTTTAAGATCAAATGAAAAATCCATTTTACAAATATCGATGTTATATCAATTTTATATTAAAAAATCGATATAATATTAATTTTATAAAACCGATATGGATTCTATTTACAATTAATTACATGGAACCATTCTCTAAATTAACATAACAGGTGACATTTTGTATGAAACTAAGCGAAAGCTGAGAAACCTGACACTGGGAAACCATATATGCCTTAAAGAAAATTTTGATAGAAAATAATA
>CM063501.1:21295915-21298415 GCA_032207245.1 Pardosa pseudoannulata
AAACAGTAAACCGTAGCGCTGCAAACCAAACCTAAATAAAACAAACTTCGAATAAACTTTTAAGGTCTGCAGTGGATGTTGTTTTGATTTTTTCCGCAAGTTATGAGCCATATATATATATATATATATATATATATATATATATATATATATATATATATATATATATATATATATATAGAGAGAGAGAGAGAGAGAGAGAGAGAGAAGAGAGTGAAAGAGAAAAAACTAGAGGGAGAAGGGAGAGAGATAAAGTGAGTGTGAGAGGGTGAGAAACAAAAAAGATTGATGAATTGAACAAATGATTAGTGACTATTTAATATTTCGAAATATGTGTAACAAAACGAAGCCACTATGATTCTTACTTTTGTAATTGTATTATATAGTAAAATATATTTAAAAATATTAAATAAATATATTTAAAGTAATATTTTCCTGCTTTTAATATTAAAATGAAATAAATTTAAAGAATCTTGTGTTAAATCAAGTAATTAGTGGCAAATGAATGAAGTCTCAATTTTGTTTTTTTAAAGAATCAAATCTATTACTTTCGTTTACAGAACTTTTCGCTTTACAGAACAGCGATAACTTGTTGCTAAGTAATCCATGGTTAGACGGGGATCTATGCTTAATGATAGTTCTTACAGTTCTTTTACGTACATTATGCTCAAATATACATCTCTAATGTTTGAATCTACGAACCCGTATTAAATTAAGGTATTACTCTACATGTTCTGATATTTTCCATTGAAATCTTGAAAAATGATTCTAGGAGATTCTGTATTACATTTATAGCTATAAAAATGCTGTGTTGGATGCAAATCGTTTGGCAGAGGTTGAGAAAATTTTTATATATCCAAAAGTTCTCTTGAGGGTTAAGGTATGTACTTAATGGTGTCCAAGAAAGATGATTGATGTATGTGTGGTACAAAACACTCTGGAATGGTGCGAAAAGGATCGATTGACATTTTGTCACGAATAAAATAACCTTTTAGCTATAGAGTATATTGAATGTACTACACGATCTGCTAGATTGTACGGGTTTCTTTAATACACAACATTATACTAGTTGGAAGTCAGAAAAACATGTCCTATACTATAATAATTTCAAAATATCCTTGTAAAGGATGCACAAAACAAGCTGGTTATGTATTTGGTTTCGTTTGTTATCTTTGACATTAAGAAATTGAATAAAATATGTTATAGCGTGATTCATCTACAAATCTACATATTTTTATCACGCCCTAGTACTCAGAAACAACTTTCTTTGCACTCTAGAACGTAAACTTGAGTATTCCATGTTATACACTGGTGTTTAATCGTTGTCATGCGACTGTATACATTAAGGAATTTTTTCAAGAATAGATAATGCAAATCTACATATTTTTATCAAGCCTTAGTACTCAGTAATAACTTTCTTTGCACTCTAGAATATAAACTTGAGTATTCCATGTTATACACTGGTGTTTATTCGTTGTCATGCGACTGTATACATTAAGGAATTTTTTCAAGAATAGATAATGCAAATCTACATATTTTTATCAAGCCTTAGTACTCAGTAATAACTTTCTTTGCGCTGTAGAATGTAAACTTGAGTATTCCATGCTGTACACTGGTGTTTAATCGTTATAATGCGATTGTATGCATTTACTGAAATTTTGCTCTTATAGATAATACAAATATACATATTTTTATCAAGCCTTAGTACTCAATAACTTTCTTTGTACTGTAGAATGTAAACTTGAGTATTCCATGTTGTGTACTGGTGTTTATTCGTTGTCATGCGACTGTATGCATTTACTGAATTTTTGCTCGTATAGATAATACAAATCTACATATTTTTATCAAGCCTTAGTACTCAGTAGTAACTTTCTTTGCACTGTAGAATGTAAACTTGAGTATTCCATGTTATACACTGGTGTTTATTCGTTGTCATGGGACTGTATGCATTTACTGAATTTTTGTACTTATAGATAATACAAATACTTATTTTCTCATGGTAAACTCAAAAGCATCATAAATTTTTTAAAGGGGAAATGAAAGAGGGTTAAAAACAAATGACTAAAAAAGACATAAAAGCCTGGGAAAACATATAACGAATACATTTACAAAATATACGTCCTCCACCGTATGATATTCTACCTTTTAGAAAACAGGGTCATCTAATTTTGTAATAGGCATGATATATTGTAGCTAAAATGTTGATTACTTTTAATACATATATAAAAGTCAGTAAACCATGTGTTATTAATAGAAGATAAGATAGGTATTTAAAAGAAATTACTGCTCAAAACACTTTATGAGAAATATGGAAAAATGATATTTGAAATTTTATTAAAAATATTTTTTTTTGTATATGAAATGATTATTGTATAAAAACCTATACTTGCAATTAGAAGAAATTTTGAGGAAGAGAATTTCGAAGATTATGTTATTGTTTGCTTTTATTTAAATTTTGATGTACAGATAAATAAATCATTATGGATGTATTGAAATGCAA
>CM063501.1:21303415-21310915 GCA_032207245.1 Pardosa pseudoannulata
TTACATAATGTATTTTAAAAAGAACTTCTTTAAAAGATTCTTTAAAACATACTAAATTAAATCAAGAAAATATCTGCAAACACAAAATAAATTTTATTTCCGCGTAAAGAAGATATCTTACGGAAATAACCTCTTTAATATCTACAAACAAAAATACCATTTAAATGGCCCCAAAATTTCCTTTTAAACTTCTTTGATTCATCAAAACAAAAAGCATTTGTTTGATGTTACCAAAACATGGATGATAAACGAGGGAGTAATTTCCTTATTATCGAATATATCAATCCAGAAAAGAACAATTTACATTTGAGGTGATTAATGTTTCTTAAAACTTTTGTCTTTTATTTTCTACTTCCGTAAATCTGGAGAAACATTTCGTTTCAATCGCAAAGGCACGTTTCATTGAAAGTAAAAAAAAAAAAAAGATTTTAATCGTTCGAGAAATAATTTATGCTCAGAACGAGGCAGATATGTATAAAATGCAATTTCTTAGAAAAGTATATAATTATCAATTCATATATTTTTTAGCAAGCCACAAGCCTATTTAATGACTGGAAATAAAAACTGTATGGAGAACTTCCACAAAACAATGCAATCTCAATAAAACACTACACCAAAAATGTATGAAATATAAAAATATAAAGTGGAAAAAAAGCATAAGGAAACCCATTCCCTGCGCAAACTTGTCCATTAATCAAGAAAGAATAAATAAAACACAAGAATTGAGGCACATTTTTCTTAATGGGGGCTCTTTAGAACTTTAAAAGGGGGTGCCCAGAACTGATTCTTGGAAGTAAATTAAACCGCCGCCTTTTCCTTTTGGGTTCTAAATTTAAACGTGAGAATTCAGCAGAAGGATACAGGAGGGGAGGGTTAAAAAAGAATGTATAAATACGAAACTGCAGAAACTCGGATGTATGCGGCAAACTGAGTTTGTTTTTTTCAAGGGTGCCTTTCTGGAATTAGGATTTTGTTTAAAGGTAAATTCGTTTTGTTTACAGGGGGTAAGTTAAATAATGCGGGACGGATACCAGACGAATTTGAGAGACATGCGGTCTTTTAGGTGCAGTGATGTTTAAAAAAATCACTTCATTATTAATTATAAAAGATAAGTTCCCAGCATTTTTAAACTACGTACTTCAAAGAAGAATTTAAGAATATTTAGGAAAAAAGTTAATTGTTTATAATAAAATATTTTTATATTTTACCATACATGTAATTTTTTATTACAGTAAACTGTTCTTGTGAGAAAAACAATTCATCATTCATGAAACATGTATATTAATATTTATTTTTATTTATACATATTTCCACATTTGCAGCATTTTATTTTAGTAGATACTTTCCCACCATTTTTAAAATGTGCATAACATCTGATAATATATAAGAAAGATGAGAATTATTTCTCTTGGAATATTTTCAGACTTTAACATACATGTAAGTTTTTACTGTAATATAAATTTCTTATAAGAAAATATCCATAATATTAATTTTTAAACATACGTATTTTCCCGTCTGTAGTATTTGTTTTGTCTTTGAGAGACATGCGGTAGTTTAGGTGTAGTAATGTTAAAAAAGTCACTTCATTATTAATTATAAAAAGTAAGTTCCCAGCATTTTTAAACTACGTATTTCAAAGAAGAATCTCTAAGAATATTTAAGAAAATAGTTAATTGTTTATAATAAAATATTTTTATATTTTAATATACGTGTAATTTTTTATTACAGTAAATTGTTCTTTTGAGAAAAACAATTCATCATTCATGAAACATGTATATTAATATTTATTTTTATTTATACATATTTCCACATTTGCAGCATTTTATTTTAGTAGATACGTTCTCACCACTTTTAAAATGTGCATAACATCTGATAATATTTAGGAAAGATGAGAATTATTTCTCTTGGAATATTTTCGGACTTTAACATACAGGTAAATTTTTATTGTAATATAAAGTTCTTCTGAGAAAATATTCCTAACATTTATTTTTAATCACATGTATTTTCCAATCTGTAGTATTTTATTGTTTTGTTTTTAAAAAACATGAGGAAGTTTAGGTGCAGTGATGCTTAAAAAATCACTTCATTATTAATTATAAAAGATAAGTTCCCAGAATTTTTAAACTACGTATTTCAAAGAATCTTTCTAAGAATATTTAGAAAAAGTTAATTGTTTGTAATGAAATATTTTTAATATGCATATATTTTTTTATTGCAATTAACTGTTTTTATAAGTCAACAATCCCTCATTCATAAAACCTGTATATCAATATTAATTTTTACTTATACATATTTTTTACATTTGTAGCATTTTATTTTAGGACATACGTCTAAAATACGGCATTTTAAATAAGAAAATTTAAGAAAGAAGTATATTATTTCTATTGAAATATTTTTTTCGTTTTTAATATATGCATAAATTTTTATTCTTTAATGTTTTTAAAAATCATATATAGAATTTACTTTTAATTATTTATTTTTTCTCATCTACATTACTTCATTGTTTTTTTTATATATTTTAAGAAGAAAAGAGGAGTTTCTAAGCATTTTAATATTCTTGTTTTCTACTAAGACTAAAAGGTTAATTGCTTTTTTAAAAGTCCTCTTTTATTGACAATTACAGTAAATGTAATTAATATTTTTATTGATTCAGGCAAACTTTTCCCCCGTAGTTTTTAATCTTTCAAACTGTAAATCTTTGTTAGTAATATGCATCCTTATTTGCAAAATTATTATTTTTCCAAATCTCAGTGAAGAAATAGTTAAACGTTTCTTTAGTTGAGATAATATATGTTGTTTCTATTAACTACTTTGTAATATTCTTTATTTTTTTCATCTTTCACGTCAATATTTACATTAGTAACCTCAGTTTGGGCTTCGCAGTCTAACTGACTGAAAGTTTTTTTTGTTTTTTAGATTTTTTTCATAAATTTTTTTAGTTGGAGAAAGATGATAGAGAAAATTTTCTCAACCTGAAATTTATTTAAGGCACAAATTTTAAATTTGTTTTATTTATTTTTAAACTATTTTCAAAACTTAAGATATATTAAATTCAACTAAATTTAAAATGCATTGCAATTTTTCACTTCAGATACACTTCATACACTATGTAGTGTAAAAGTGTATTTTTTTACACTACATATATCTACTTCATACACTACATATGTAGTGTACTTCATACGCTGAGTATCATACACTTTTTTCTATTTCTTCATGAAATAAATTAAGCAATAGGAAAAGTCTTTTTTTCCTTACTTTAAAAGAAAATTAGTAATTATTTGTCTCTCTTTTAGGAAAGATCCTTTTAAACACATGTTGGTTGATCATTTTCATCTATCTTACTCCGTACTTTATACCTTCGATGTAATATTTAAAAAGAACTGAGTATATGATAATAGATATTTTCCGATAATAAGAAAAAGTATCCCGCTATATTTAGGTTTGCTTAGTTTAGCCATGATCCGCAGTAGCTCAGTCGGCAAATGCAGTGATCCCGTACTCGGAAAGTAGCTGGATCGAGGCACGTGCCGACCGAAGTACAGTGCTTTCACTAATACACTGTAATGTGGTTGGATCAACTAAAATAAGGTTGTTGTTGTAATGTTCTTGAAGTTCTCAGAAGACTCCCAGTTCAAGCTTGGAGGAAGGTGTTCTGATTGGTCCCTGCTTCTAAATTAGAAGGACCAACCGAGAAGTCCAATATTTCGAAATATTGGTAACCATCTTTCCATGAAAAGTCATGTCTTCTAAATGTACATGACACCAGAAGCACCTTCACATTTTTGATTTTTTTTAATACAAGGAAGAATGTAACTGTCACAAAGCAATAATATTTTAAAAAATACTAAAACGTAAATAAAAAAACGATCTTTGGAGCTTATTTTTAATGTTAAAGTAATATTTTAATATTTATTTTCTACACGCTGCTTAGCTTTCATTAATTTCTTTTTTAAATTTTACATTTTAGTTTTGCCAGTCTTCTGAAAGTTCATAATTCTAACAAAACTGGAAGTCTGTACACTACACATTACACCTTTTTGCTACGACTTGCTATAGATAACTATTTATATATCAAGAGAAATCAATTTATAAAAATAAATTATTCGCTTACCTGTGTTAATTAGTTAGCCTTGATTTGTTTCTAATTTAAATGTTGTACTTTTTATTCTTGTATGTTTGCTTATTGAATTCTAATTGTTGATTGTTTAATTACTTACATTATTTTATTCTTTTGTATCAGAGAAGTAAGTTTTAGAAATTTAGCTGGATGCGTTCAGTACAACATATATTTTACAATATTAAACTTTTTTTCTCAACCAAGAAGTTAAGGCGACAGTTGAGTTTCAAAAGTAATTTATTTCATTTTAATCAATCTCAACAAAATTTTAATGTTATTAGTAATATATTTAAGTTAAAACAAAGTTTCAAATATGAAAGAAACAATAGTTTATATGTTATTAAATTTTGTTTCAGTTATAACTTTGTCGAAAATGCTTTATGAGCAGTCTTTTCGTACCTTTTAGATCTTAGAATATAAATTAGTTGTTATCATAATGATTCGCCGAAGATAGTTAATGTAAACTCTAATAGACGCAATAATTATAAATGTTTTCAGAACAAAATTTCTTTATTTAAGCTCATAATTCATTCAGCAGTTTTAAGTATACTAATTTTAATTGTATCTTGTTTTTATTCTGTAAGGTAAATAACTGATAAATAGAAAAGAGACATGACAGTTAGAAATGCACTGAAAGTTTTCAAATATTCATAAAATTATAAAAATATTTTTGTGAAAAGTGATTTATCATTCGTATATTATTAAGGCTTCAATAATATTTGTTTCGTTTTGTTTAGAGCTCTAAGATATATATATATATATATATATATATATATATATATATATATATATATATATATATATATATATATATATATAGCTACCCGAAAACTAATGAGACTAAAATCTACTGCTTGAAGCTACTATTAAGTGACAATAAACATCATGTCAGCTGTGAGATTGGAACACAGAGCAGTGCCTTACCTGACCATTATATGGGAAAATTATATTTGTTATAAGATAATAGATATTAGAAATCCTATTTTATTTCGATTTACGATATTAAACAAATTTAGCAATCCAAAAAGATAAAAATATGGTATTTTCCAACAAATTTCGCCTATATGAAAGTACACCGTTGCCTTGAACTCTGTTTATAAAGACTTCCCATTGGTGAATTGGGTAAATATTTCCCCTTCTTCTTTTATGAATCAAGTCATTTGTGTTCTTATACTCCTAAGAAATTTATTTAATAGTTAGACGTGCTTTTACTGCTTCCATACCTTCATATTTTTTGAGAATGTACTAGTTATTTGCAAAAGGATCAAGCTTGACTAAACAGAAAGTGGATTTTAATGAATAGAATAAAATGTTGAGCATTAACTGCTTTTTTTAGTATATTTTATGATATAGTTAAGAAATATAACTTTTAATTTCAAAATTTTTTATCAAAAAAAATTTGTTATTATTGCTTAAGCCGTAATGAAAGAAAAAAAAACTTAAATTGCGCAAGTCTTATTTCTAAATCTCAGCTTTGACTAGATTAAATACGCTTTATAATTCTCTCATAAAATTGCGTATATATATTTTTTTTTGCATACGGCAGGAAATATTCAAGATATTTTACTACAATTATAGCTGTTTATGTTTATTACGCATTCCCATTTTATAAAACTACTTTAATAGGGATTTAAAGGTGTCTGAGAGAATGCTATTTAAACAGTTTTCCCTTTCCAAAAGCGTGATTACTCGTGCGTTTCGTTGGGTGAATTTAATTTTTATAATAAGACGAGTAAAAAAAATCTTTATATCCATGTTTTTAGGGAAGTTACAGACGTCAGGACCGACTGAGGTAGCGAGGGAACAAAACAGAATAAGTCACGCGAAGGAATACCGCATGTACTTTTTTTTTTTTAAATTCTTCCACATTCTCAAATCTCACCCTGTCCTTGGTTTTCATATAACACACTCTTTAAAAAAAATACTCACAAATATGCTGTTCGCTATTAATCTAAGAAGATGCATAAACGAATCGGAGCTTTCTCACTGGTTGCGTGCTTACTTTAATACATTAAATAATTGGTTGGGAAGTTGCAGTCTAAGAATTTAAATTAGTTTTACGTAGGATAACGTGTTAGAGAAATTGCGGGTCCATTTGTTGCTTTATTTTACTTTTTTTTTGCTGAAAGTAGGTAAATGTGTTTAAGCTTACGTTAAATTGGAAGTGGGTTAATTTTTCACCGGCCAAATGGTGGAAAGTTTATCTTGTTTCCAGGCTCTGGTATGCTCGCCTTGAAACGCTGAGATGCAATGGAAAACTGTTCAAACTTATGAGGTGAGGATTAATATATTATCCTTTTTGTGCGATTATAACGAGGCAAGAAAGCGCAAGATAAATATTGGAGAAGAAAATGGTTTTAATGGTTGTATCCGAGCTCTTTTTTTATAGCTGGGTTACGTGATATTTGAAGAATGGTTGTTATGGAGAAATGACATGGGCTTAGAAATGTAATAAATTAGATGCAATAATTGTAATTACCTGTCTTATCCTAATTATCCACATTTGAATAAGAGAAAGAAGTTATCTTGGATTAATTTCATTATCTTTCAGCTCTAAAAAACTTTAATAAATATAAAAACAGCCTTTTTATTAACTTAAATATACTATTGCATTGCATAAGTAAAATATTGGCTTAATAAAATAAGCAAAAATATATTTATTAAAATAACTCAACGGCTGTGTTCTTAAGCTATATACAGCCTACCAAAAATCTTATCAAATCATCGTATAAATTTAAAAGTAAAATTTAGAGTATAAATTAATTAATCATCACTATGTTAAATTTGTTTACATCTAATTATCTTTTAATTCTAAATTTTCCAAAGAAAAATTTTATCATTGTCATTGAAATTTTATCCCTGTTTGCATAATTATATTAGTAATAGCATATTAAATTTTCGAGTAGTCTTCTAAAAACAAGTAATAACTAGTTTTGAAACCCTACTGTAACTTTAAATAAAATAATGGTAAGTTTATCATTCTATATGGCTTTATCGTATCAGCATTTTATATGGCTTTTTCGTAAACGTATGTGTGTGTAGGATTAGTACATATAAAGGGATGAATACTTAAGACCCTCTATTCTCAAACTTTACACTGCACTCTGGGGTGCCGTGGTGTAAAATGGTTGAGAACCACTGCTACAAATATCATTTTTTTCAACTTATATGTTTCAAAATATATGTTGTGGTTATTAATGGATTATAAAGACCTACTTTACTGGATAGGGGTGAAGCAATTATGTATATTGTAGAATACATATGAAAATGTGATGACAAAGGCTTCATCTAATGTTTAATAAATGATGAGTTTATCTTTCTTTTATAAACTATTAATATTATTGTGGCATTTTATATGGCTTTCGCATAAAAGTATGTGTATG
>CM063501.1:21315915-21330915 GCA_032207245.1 Pardosa pseudoannulata
AATACATTGAATTTCCCCATTAATACAATAGTATTTTTCATGTAAGGTATATTAGTTATAACTTCTTTTAAACTACCAGGAAATATTTTTCAAATATATGTGCATTTCAAATACGCTAACCATATGTTTTCTATCGTAACCAAGTGAGCTAAATTCAAACAAACAACAACAAAAAAAAAACTTGGAAAAATAGTCTCAACATGTAGAAACCGAAAGATCGAAGTTCTTTTCTGAGTTGGAGATCGTCAGCATAAATATTTATGACTTTCGAAAAATTTGAATCGCATATATTTGAGAAACGTAATCTACTAGTCTGTCTAGTATACGTATTTTGTAAAACTTGTAATAGTTCCTTTTTACATAGACCAATCCATGATATAGGTTTCACTATATCTTTGTTATCGTGTGATGGTTTTACATTTTTTCATCATTGACTAAAAAATGTCGTCAGTTTAGATGTTGATAAACAATTTAAATCGATGCTGTAAACTGTTGTTAAAAGTGTTACGTTGATGCCCGTAAAGTGTACGCATTTTTTAAAGCGTAATAATTTTTTATTCCATAGAAATAATCTATAACTGAATTACTATATCTTTGATTTTGTGGAATGATTTTATATTCTATTACATTTCTATAATTTAAATAACTCAAAAACTAGTTATTAAAAAATTAATTTTTTTAAAACAAATTTTTTTCTGAACACAATAGTATATAATTCTAAGGGACTAATTTTATAAATGAGTCTGTTAAGTCAAACTAACCAAACATTTAGAGAAAAAGCATTCAAAGGTTTATAATGATAGAATAAAGCCATTATGAATGTGTATAAAATTAATCTTTGTGGCTTCAGATGTATAAAGACTCAAATGCAGTCATAGTTTATTATTTTTTAGTACTATTGAGAACTAACTAGTACAAAATATATTATCTGCATTGACACAATAATATACTTTTATCATAATTAAAATCTGTTATGTGAAGTAATTCACTCAATTACTTTACTACAATTTAAATAACTTAAATTCTTTAAAACTAATGATTAAAAAACATTAATTTTCTCAAAAATATTTTTCCTTAACAGAATAGTATATACTTCTTAGGGACTCAAATGAGTCCCTAAGATGAGTCTGCTAAGTCCAACCAACCAAACATTTAGAGAAAAAGCTTTCGAATAGTTATAATGATAAAATAAAGACATTATGAATGTGGCTTCAGATGTATAAAGATTTAAACACTGTGAGGATTATATTATCTTTTAGCATTATTACGAAAAAACTAGTACAAAATATATTGCCTTATAATATAGTATCAATGACAGTATAATGCATTGTTACTGACATTAAAAATAAATCCAACTTTTACCTCTTAGATTAAAGAAAGTAAAATAATCCCCTCAATTACTTTTCTAAAAATATCAACGAACCATTTTTCTTCCCATTTTACAGAATGACTTAAAAGCGAGATCATATAAACAGTTGTTTTTTATTTGTGTGAAGAAATAGTTCTCACTGATGGTTACAAGTATAACCGATGTATAACCGTAACTGTATTAAGAATTATAACTAAATGTATTGTAATTTAAAAACCTCTGAGAAATTCCACTATCTATTAACATAATCAGAAAGTATTATGTTAATAGATCGTGGAATTTTTCAGATGCATTTAAATTATAATACATTTATATATAATTCTTAATACAGTTACGGTTATATTTCCGTTATACTTATAACCATCAGTGAGAACTATTTAATCTCCTCAATAACTTTTCTAAAAATAACAACGATTCAATTTCTTCCCATTTTAGAAAATGATTTAAAAGCGAGATTATATAAACATTTGTTTTTTATTTGTATTTAGAAATAGTTCTCACTGATGGTTATAAGTATAACGGAAGTATAACCGTAACTGTATTAAGAATTATAACTAAATGTATTATAATTTAAAAACCTCTGAAAAATTAAACGATCTATTAACGTAATCAGAAAGTATTATGTTTATAGATTGTGGAATTTTTAAGAGGTTTTTAAAATATAATACATTTAGATATAATTCTTAATAATACTTTCTGATTATGTTTATAGATTGTGGAATTTTTCAGAGGTTTTTATATTATAATACATTTAGATATAATTCTTAATAATACTTTCTGATTATGTTTATAGATTGTGGAATTTTTCAGATGTTTTTATATTATAATACATTTAGATATAATTCTTAATAATACTCTCTGATTATGTTAATAGATCGTAGAATTTTTCAGAGGTTTTTATATTATAATACATTTAGATATAATTCTTAATAATACTTTCTGATTATGTTTATAGATTGTGGAATTTTTCAGAGGTTTTTATATTATAATACATTTAGCTATAATTCTTAATAATACTCTCTGATTATGTTAATAGATCGTAGAATTTTTCAAAGGTTTTTATATTATAATACATTTAGATATAATTCTTAATAATACTTTCTGATTATGTTTATAGATTGTGGAATTTTTCAAAGGTTTTTAAATTATAATACATTTAGATATAATTTTTAATAATACTTTCTTATTATGTTAATAGATCGTAGAATTTTTCAGAGGTTTTTATATTATAATACATTTAGATATAATTCTTAATAATACTTTCTGATTATGTTTATAGATTGTGGAATTTTTCAGAGGTTTTTATATTATAATACATTTAGATATAATTCTTAATAATACTTTCTGATTATGTTAATAGATCGTAGAATTTTTCAGAGGTTTTTAAATTATAATACATTTAGATGTAATTCTTAATAATACTCTCTGACTATGTTAATAGATCGTAGAATTTTTCAAAGGTTTTTATATTATAATACATTTAGATATAATTCTTAATAATACTTTCTGATTATGTTTATAGATTGTGGAATTTTTCAGAGGTTTTTATATTATAATACATTTAGATATAATTCTTAATAATACTTTCTGATTATGTTTATAGATTGTGGAATTTTTCAGAGGTTTTTATATTATAATACATTTAGCTATAATTCTTAATAATACTGTCTGATTATGTTAATAGATCGTAGAATTTTTCAGAGGTTTTTATATTATAATACATTTAGATATAATTCTAAATAATACTTTCTGATAATGTTAATAGATCGTGGAATTTTTCAGAGGTTTCTAAATTATAATACATTTAGATATAATTCTTAATACAGCTACGGTTATATTTCCGTTATACTTATAACCATCAGTGAGAACTATTTAATCTCCTCAATTACTTTTCTAAAAATAACAACGAACCATTTTTCTTCCCATTTTACAAAATTATTTAAAAGCGAGATCATATAAACATTTGCTTTTTATTTGTGTTCCAGCATCTCTATTGCATCTGCACCAAGATTTATCGTGACACAACACATTCATCTTCAGTTTTAACTATGCAAGCTATCAAGTATACGCATAAATAAAATATAGAATATCGACCTCTTCCTCCAAGCTACCCCACCCATGGTTGAAAAAATAAATAAATAAAAATAAGCAGAGAATCTCCCATACTTATCTGACGATGTTTTCAACATAAATATTTATACGCTTCGATGAATTTGAATCACACATGTTCCAACAGCCCAAACGACTAACACTTCCACCTTAAGCTGCCTTAGAAAATACATGATTATTCTAGAATACAATAATATTTTCGGATAAGGGAAATGGAAAAAGGCTGCGGGTTGGAAACGAATACGTTATGATGCGGGGTCAATACTTTAAAATGTTCTTTCGCATTACAACTTAAGTAGGAAATTTTTCAAGTTGGTGTATTACAAGTTTATACCTAAAAAAGAATTTTTTCTAATATCGTTTCCATGATTTCTTTCGCAGAAAAATATTATGAATCGAAGGAATATATGAGAAAGATCAAAAAGTATTATGTTAATAGATCGTGGAATTTTTCAGAGGTTTCTAAATTTTAATACATTTAGTTGTAATTCGAGTTACGGTTATGCTTCGGTTATAATTATAACCATCAGTGAGAACTATTTAATAATATTCAACTACTTTTAATAATTTATTGACAAATTGTAATAGCCTAAGTTATCTGTCCGTCTGTCCTCGAATTTATGGAGCGGTTGGACCTGGGATGGATAGAGGCATCCATATTGGATACTTGATGTGTTAGGGTTAGCAAAATTCAAAGCGAGCAAAGTTTATCTTCTCCTAAACTATCGATATGATTCTATAATACATTAGTATAAATATGATTAAAAATATTGTCGTCTTTAAAACATTCGACATCCACCCTACCCCCTTTTCGAGCGTTTAATACCATTATTTTAAGCCCTGTTTTCTCCGGTTAAGAGCAAGCGATTAAATTTATCAATTTATCACATAATAAATAGGTAAAAATAACATTTTTTTCTACCATTACGACATCATTTCTTTAATCATCTCATTTAATCATTTCTATCAATCCGATTCTAAAATAAATTGGTATAAATATTCTTCATATCACATCAAAAAATACTGTCGTTTAAAAATCTTCGAAATCCACCCCTTCCCCACTTTTGAGAAAATAATGCAATTATTTCAAGCCCTATTTTCTTCGGTTAAGAACAGGCGAAATAATTTACCAATAAGGCGATTTCACGCAGGAAGGAAACATCTCAACTTATGACAATTCTGGCTTTAGTTTCAAACGGAAGGGCAGTTTGTTGTTTGTCTATTGGCTGTTGTAAACAAGAAAATGAATGGGAAGGGCAATGTAGTACTTCGTGACGTTGCGACAAATTGCTCTATTTATCACATAATAAATAAATAAAAAGAACATTTTGTTTCTAGCATTATGACGTCATTCCTTTAAACATCTCATGTAATCATTTCTTATTTTAAATTAGTTAAATATTGTCTGCATTATTTTCATACGTTTTATCACTGAACTTAGATATTACGTAAATAATTTTCTTTTATATTTGGCTTAAATAATAGATTAGGTACATATGTGATAATTTTAAATTTAATCATCGATTACTTTTTGTTGTAATGAAAATTTTATCACCGGTATTAACAACAAACTCTTTTCATAAAAGTTAAGGAGTCTATTTCACGGACTAATAAATATCTAGCGTTTAAGTTATATATCTTTCAAAATTAAGAAGTTTAACAAATTATTGAGCGTGTACTAGATAATTCTCAGTCAATAAACAAATATTTTTTACCTGCCTCATAGGGTACTTCACAATTCTGGAAAATTAAAAATTTTACTGATCCCGTCATATGAAGGGTTATATACTAGTTATTTAATATCAACAAACTAATTTAAACTGCATTGTTACCACTATTTACTTAGAATATTAACTGAAGATATTCTTCAAAAAGTATTATCATATCTTAAAATATATTCTTATGTACAATTTACATTTTAGTACAGAATTGAATTATAAATGTAAATTTACATACATATGCTTGTCTGCATAAGGTTATGATTAATATTTTAAAATGTTCTTGTAGTGCAGGCTAGATAATAAATATCATTTAAAACTTGCATATTGTGTAAAATTTTACAAAATTTAAACTTAAATTATTCTGTTGCAATAAATAATGTGAGATATAGCAACTATGCATTTAAGTTTACATTTACAGGTTCGTATGTATCAGGTTATGATAAATAATTTAAATTGTCTTATAGTGCAGGTTGGATAACAAATATTTTAAATATGAGTCTTTTGTAAAATTTTACAAAATTTTAATTTAAATTATTCTTTTGCAATAAATGATATGAGATATAAAGCGAAACAATTGTATTGCTGAGTATTATTATCTTAAAGTCCTTAAATTTTTATTAGAAATTTTTGAAAGGGAAATAGAAGCTAAGTGAATATAATTTCTAGAGATAAATGCTAAATAATACTGATGTATAAAAATAATCCATTTATCAAAAAATATAAATAAAAATACTATATATTTTCATCAAATGCTGAATTCTCGAAAGTTCAATCATTAATTTCAATATTACAAATCCTTACCTACTTTAAAGGTTTAAGCACTCACATATATATATATATATATATATATATATATATATATATATATATATATAATATATATAAATATATATTTATATATAAATATATATATATATATATATATATATATATATATATATATTTATAAAAATATATATATATATATATGTGTGTGTGTGTGTGTGTGTGTGTGTAATCCAGAAATTATAAAACTGCTGAACAGGGTGAAGCCTTATCAGCATAGCAGTAATAAAATAAGATGCAGTCTAGCCACATTAAAGAGAATGTCACACAAGTCCAAGTCTAACTAAAACTTTATTTTAGAGCTTCTAAAAAATGACATCTTTACTAGTCAACGACAGACAAGAGAAAGACACAGATATCAGTTTGATAGAACAAGAACGAAGACAGAATTTTCCCAGGGACAAGAAACTTAGTCAGCGAATTTAAGGGTTAAGATCAGGCGAAAAGCCGAGCCATTTGCCTGCGACAGCTGGAAAACATGTTGAGTAGACAGGAATTTTACATCTATTGATCAGAAAGCTTTGGGAAATGTATTGAAATAATTTTAAGTCGAGGACACTCCTTCGATTAAGACATGAGTGGCTGGGAAAAAGAGTTTAAGGAATTAGACTGGGAGAGAGGAGGTTTTTTAAGGAAATATTAAAGTGAAATAATTTTTATATATTACATATATACGTATATATATTATATAATATCTGAAAAGAACATTAAATTTCATTTGTAAGGTTTAAGGATAAGAAAAAAAAACATTAGTTTAAAGAAATAACTTTTTGTATTTGAAAATATTTTTATGATAAATTTCCCATAATAATGATAATAAGTTTGTAAAATAAACTCATACAGAATACATAAATTTGAGATAATATAATTTCCTTTCCTTTAAATTTTTCTTTATAAAAATGTTGAAAACAAACATTTTTTTTCACTTAAATCCCTTTTATTAAGATTACTAGAAAACTTTTTTTCCAGCATTGCATCCTGACTTTCAAAAATAAGCCCCAAAAATATTCCATTGACTTCCGTATATATTTTTCTTTCTCGTTGCATTATAAAAGGAATAAATCTATAGCTTCCCTCAATTTGGCGATGCCTTTCTTGCCTGAAATTCGTTTTCCGACGTTATCTGTCGTATTCAAGGAGAACCTCTTTAACATGGTGTGGTGAATAGGTTCCTCCAAAATAGCACCTGTTCCCCGATCACCCAAATCCCACGCTGGGGGTGGGGGGAAATTGTCTCATACAAACCTATCCCCAAATGCCTTCGTAAATCACAGAACTTCCTTCGGGGAGAAAGAGGAACTATGTCGAATTAATTGTTGACAAGAAAAGAAATAATTCTTTGCCCTGGAGTGTTGATTGGAACCTATTTCTTTAAACAGTTCTAGAAGAACAATAATGCAATTTTCGCAGTTATAACCCAACACTTTCTAGATTTCCGAAGAATGCATCTTGCTTAGCTATAATTCATTTTAATTACGGACCATAACTTGAGATGAACTTTGAGCATTAGAAGGCAAAGCTGGATAAAGGTGTAGTTGTAAGTTACTCACCGCACGATACTAGAAGCTTACATCATGTATTCCTGCTAATGTGCCATAAATAGCAAGGACTTCTAACTGGCAATCTGCGAGAGCTATTTGAAAAAAATAGCAAAATATTTCATAGGTCCACAGAATTTTATCCTTGATTAAATTAATTAAAATCCATCCAGAATTACTTATAGATATTTACTTCCTTCATCTTCTAAGGTTATCATAAACAGAGCTGGTGATGGATACCTTATCACTGACTGATGCAGGTGACCAACCACAATACTTGGACTAAATCATCCCTTTTTATGTTTCATTTTAATTACACTTTTAATTTCGACTCTTTAGTTTTTTTTCTTCTTGATATTTCTCAATATTAGTTACAATAAAGTGACACTGTTGAGAGATTATCTACAAAATTCCGTTTGTTTTGGGTGAATAATAAGTTTTTACTTGTTTTTAATTTCAATAATAATTGTTTAATCATTTTGCTTGAATTAAACAATAAACTTTATTTCTATATTAATTACCAGCTTAATCATGCATATTCTTTTGTTTAAAATATACAAACACTCGTGATCTACTAGAAATGTGTTTCCAAATTTTTAAGCAACTTAAATGAATAAACCTTATCGTTAATTAAACTATACGTATTATTTCATACTGGTACATCTATCTTACTAGCATAATTTTACGAAAATTGACCACTTATGAAAGAGTAAGGTTTCCATAAGGTTTCCATTGTGACCCTCGAGTCCTTATAAGTTGGAAACCCCTGATCTATAAGCATTCATGGTTTTCAAACTTTTTTCACCGTGGCACTCATTTAGAGGTAGAGGTTTGGTCTATTAATACAAAGAATTCTTTATTAATACAAGAACAATTCCTAGCACGTTTCAGCAATGGCGTAGTAACACATTTTAACTCATAAGGATCTTCTTAATAATATATTTCTTCTTAATAAAATCACAATTTCTTTCGACTTTCCTTTGTCCAGTTTCAGAACCTCTTATTTGAAGTATAGCAATTGAAATACAAAACATTCGCAACTCTTTTCATCATGTACGATAAGCAGTCTTAAACCCTTAGACATGATCTAGTAGCACAAGGCTGTGACGTGTATTGGACCTGGTGTAGGTTTTCTAACACGAGGGAATTGAGTAAGTAACAGGATAAACAGAAGATTCAGAATAGGCATAAATGCAACCTTAATTTCAACAATATACTATTAAGTAAAAAAAACACATATTCATTTTTATAATTATTATCAAGTTTATAAATGTGAAATAAAATGAAAAGAAAGCTTTTGGTTAACCTGATTAAATTTACCTTTTGCTTTAATTTTCAGATGGGCTTATATCCTACTCCATGCCCCAGGGAGAGCGAAGAGGAGTTGAAATTGATCTATCGGACAAGGCTTACGACGGACTAAAAGATGACAGCTATTTGCAAGGAGGTCTCGGACAACTGACCGATGGAGTGGTCGGAGATGATAACTTCAAATCAGACATATCTGGAATGGGTAGAGGTAAGGATTCAACTTACATTGTGTTAAAACCTCACGCTTTAAACTTGTGGTATTCTGGATTTTTACTATTGAGAAATTTTCTTGATCCTAGATATTAAATATTACTGTCTAAAAATATTATATGCTTATGGATTTTTTAGCTGTCTAAAAATTATAGACATTTATAATTGTAGTTATTTTAAAGGTTCATATTAGTTTGATTACGATATGGCTGAATCAACAACTTCTTTGGAACAGGAATTGACCGATCACAATCATCCCCCGCAACGAGATTTTTTCTTGTTAATGCACCGAATCTTTTAGGAATTTCTTCTGTTGCTAACGTGATTGCTTCTTGAAAAGTTTGCAGTGCTAGAGAATTGTCAAGATTTTCTATGTTCCATTCGTTAAATGCATTTCTGAACTCATTAAATTAGTTCGTTGATTTTATTCTTAGAGTGCAATAAATAAATGTTAACTGATGTCCCTGAAACCTAATTTTCTTGCTTTAAAAGTACCTCAAATATTGATTTTTCTTAACGAAAGAGACATCTATGTCTGTCGTAGATTAACAATTAAATTTTATTATTAGCTACTGAAACTATATTATAGTACAACCATGATAATATTAAAATAATATTTTAGTAAAGACTTTCTGATTTCTTTTTTTTCTTTTGATAGGAACTTCTATACTTCGTAGTACACTAATAATAGAAGTTTATGAAAGTATTTATTTTATTGTACTACGAGTCCATTTAACTATATTTTAGAAAATAATTATATAAGCCTTTTATATCGTTCAACATAATTGTTCAAATGTATTTCATTATATGCCAGACACTTATTTATTTAAATACAATTGTGTATACTCAAAAGTCTGAGAAAAAAATCTTCTTTACAACAATGATATAATTTCTTTATAATTAAGTTACTAAGCGACTTACAAATAAACGCACTAATAAATTACAAATGTAGTCTCTTGAACTACATCTCTAACTCAATTATTTTTTTCCAAGTGCCCCAACTGCCTTCTAGGAGACTTGACTTAATACTCACGAGTGGGTCATTGCCAACTCACCTATGCTTATCTCTTATTGGGTAAAACACCTCCACAGTGTGCAAAACACATACAATCGTGTATATTTTAACCTCGTGTTGTTGTTTGAAATCTATGTATAGAAAAATGTTGAGAAATTCATCTCCAAATCTTGATTCAATCATCGGAGAAAGCCACACCCAGACATATTTCTTTTTCTTTGCTGTACTGGTTTTTATTATGAAATCTGACCTCTGTGATTTTTATCTTTTATGTTAATTTTAATTTTCAATTTTCAATCTTTAGTTACTTTTATGTTTTTATTTTATATTAATTGTATTTATTTATACTTTAATAAGTAAGTAGTAAGCGCTTTAATTATACTTACTAATAATACTTTAAGAAATGGATTTTTCGTAAATATTTCTTATCCTGATCTTTTTTAATGTTTTAAAAGTTGACTGTGTTTATTGTTTTTATAAATTTATATTTAATTGATTTTAATCATCCTTTACTAAGCCAATAAGTATTTTACTTCATAAGCAGTAAGTATTTTAATCATACTTACTAATCATACTTTACGAAATAGATATTTCTTAACTATTTCTTATCTTAATCTTTTCTTTTATGTTAATGTTGAATGTGTTAACTTAGTTAATTGGTATTTTTATATTATTATTTTTATCCTAAAATTATTTATAACTGTATTTTCTTTTTAATTTGTTAATTATGTATCAATTTTACTACTAGACCATTTATGTGTTTTTTGTTTTTAATTTACATTAATTGATTTCTACAAAGCCAGTAAGTATTTTACTACATAAGTAGAAAGCATTTTAATCATACTTACTAATCATACTTTACGAAATATATATTTCTTAATTATTTCCTATCTTTATGTTTATGTTGAATGTGTTGACTTAATTATTTGGTATTTTTATCCTAAAATTATTTATAACTCTAGTTTCTTTTTAATTTGTTAATTATGTATCAAATTTTACTACTTGTTTGGCGCAGTATGTCCCTACAGGATTTTGCTCAAATAAACCCTAATCAGCAGACCATTTATGTGTTTTTTGTGTTTAATTTACATTAATTGATTTTAATCATACTTTACTTAGTCAGTAAGTATTTTACTACATAAGTAGAAAGTATTTTAATCATACTTACTAATCATACTTTACGAAATAGATATTTCTTAACTAGTTCTTATCTTAATCTTGTCTTTTATGTTAATGTTGAATGTGTTAACTTAATTAATTGGTGTTTTTTTATCCTAAAATTATTTATAACTGTAGCTTTTTTTTAAATTTGTTAATTATACATCAATATTTACTACTTGTTTGGCGCAGTATGTCCCTATAGCATTTTGCTCCCATAAACCCTAATCAACAGACCATTTATTGTTTTTCAGGTTATGAATGGATAGGATGGAAGAATGACTCTACTTACGCACGACCCATAGAGATCATTTTCACGTTCGATCAAGTTCGAAATTTCTCTGCTGCTTATTTTTTCTGTAACAATATGCATACGAAAGATGTCCAAGTATTTTCTTCTGCGAGAATATGGTTTAGCATCGGGGGCAAGTATTTCAACGGCCCTCCTGTCAATTTTTCATACATGCCAGATGTGTACTTTGAAGAGGCGAGAAATGTCACTATCCCTTTGTATCGGAGAGTCGGCAAATACGTTAAAGTGGAACTTATGTTTGCTTCCAAGTGGATGCTGATTAGCGAAGTTGCGTTTAATTCAGGTAAGATACTTAACAATTTAGCTATTTATTTGACTCATATTTCCAATAAATGTAATTTAAGATTACTTATGAACTGTCAATACATGTTGTTAGATCGTTTTAACTGATTTACTTCTTGAGGCTGGTTTTCGAATTTCAAAAGTAAACACTAAATAATGGCTGTTGTTGTCTTTCTACTCGATTTAAAGAGAAGGGGTGGATCTTTCGTTCCAACGAAAAAGTTAAAAGAGAAAAGTACGACTTATGCTCAAGTGAGTCCTCATAATTTCGAAGCAGGGGCCAAGTAGAAGACCCACAGACGGACTGACATCTCCAGAGGTATTGATTGAGAACATGGAGGAGATTGTGACCACGAACATATTTCAAGTGCCCCAGTCACCTTTAGTGAACCCGGTGATCTTAGACCGGCTCGGGTTCCGAACCTGCAAACTCTCAGATAAGAGATCGTTGCCTTTTCCAACTGAGCTACCGTGGCTCCTAAATAATGGTAGACTTGTTAAGTGATAAAACTTTTCCCGAGGAGAAATTTCTGCATATATTAGCTCAGATGAAGACAGAGTGTTAGATTTAGTGCTTTCTCCTTTATGAAAAATTTCTTTGATAGTTCCACTTCGTACAACAATAAGCAGGGGAGAAAATTAAAGGGTATTTTCAGAGTAGAATGAAAAGTAACCATACGTACAGGGGCCAAATAGTAGGAGGGATTGATAACGATTGCTCTTACCTCACTCACCTGGTATAACAGCTTAAAGGTGGACAATGGGAATTCAAGTGCTTGGAGCCTAAGCCCGCCCTTTTGAGATTTGCACTGCTTGGTCGAGGAATTGACTATCCGCCTGCGAAAGATCAAAACCCTTACGATACTATTCAATCTCCAAATACAAGTGTTCCAAGGGTGAAGCAACAATTAGGATCTTGAGTTTAGTGGGGAGGGGCTCCAAAAACCTTAAATTTTTAAGTACAGATATTGTAACATGATGAAATAAGGAAAGACGACGGATTAAAAATAAGGAGGTAGCGTAAAAAAAAATCTCACGAATGAAACCTTAAGTGTTCCCATAAGGATAAATTCTTTGATCTTAACAACTGTTTGGGTAATTTCGAAATGGAAGATTAATGTAAACAGACTTTATTAATGTTAACAGACTTTAGAGATCATAATGTCTTTTTTAATGTCAGATAAATTAAAATAATTTTTAAAACCCAAAAGGACGGGTTCTAAGCTTTTTTAAACATTTGTTTCTTTATCTGTTAGATGTAAATCAGTTTTCTTCAGAATTATTATTTGTATGTTTATCAAACTATTTTAACTACATAATTTTAATTGAATAATGTCTTTTTTATTGTCAGATAAATTAAAATAATTTTTAAAATCAGACGGGTTAAGCTCCTTTTTAAATATACAGCCCTTATCTGCTAGAATATGTCGGTTTTAAACTCAGTATATTAAATGCCCACCACTGATCTCTTGTCCGGGTCCCCGTTAAGCACACCAGATGGTAATTGTAATAAGGTTTTGAATGCGTATTACATTAAGGAAGCTCTAAACACAAACCGAAATTTTTAAAATTGGATTCTAACACATACATAAGCTTATTTAATTTTTTAGGTTACGATACACTAGCAAACAACAATATAATTGAATTTTGAGGTTTAATTTCCTTTATTTTTTTATATAAGAGAGAATCTCTTGTATTTTTCTCAAAATTTCCCCAGAAAAGTTTCAAATCGTACCAACTTAAGATATCTCATTTTGGAGCAGTTATATAAGATTTCCCAAGTATATTCAGCATATTGCATGTGACTTTTTTGTGTAAGTAAATGAATGATTGAAACTCAATTGTACCATTGTTATACAGACAGACATCAGGATAAGTAAATTATGTTAGAATACTACTATGTTATACAGCAACTCTGCTAATTAATTCCTTAGCCTGTCATACATTATTAGCAGTGCTGCTTCCATAATGACTATTTAACCTCTCTAAACGTAATTACCTCTTTGTAGCATTTCAGCTATATTAAATGGGAGTGTTGAAATATTATTGAATACGCTATTGCTATGACGTATATCAATGTACAACAATTTAATCAATACTACTGTATTAGCCAGCTGAGCCAGAAATGTTTAAGATGCATGGGAATAACTGTATAACTAAATAAAATAAAAGTGATTAATTTTTGTAGTTAATTTATTATGTCATAGTATTTTCAAAAGACAGAGGTCCGAAATCATTATTTACCATTAAAGAAAAATTTATTAAAAAGTTTTCCAAAAAAGATGAAAAGTTTATCATATTATCTTTGAATCATCAGCACTTGTTTCCCTCTTTTTGATTTATACTGACCAAAACTGGTTAAGTAATATTGGTAAATTAAATTATTTAATGAATAAAACATTTTTATGATTGAATAATTCAGTATTTGAATTCCTTTTTAGCGCCTTCAAATTTTGACAAAATTAGTTATGTAACTAATTTTTCATTTCAAATTTTTCAAAACATAAATTTGTGATTTATTTCACTTTAGAAATAATGTGCGATTTATGAAAAATATTTATCACGGGGAGCTAATTGCATTTTAAGTCCCAAATTTTCTTGAAATGATGAGGGATAAGAGATATTTATTTTAGTAAATGCTATATAAGGTAAAAAAATCATTTCTACACTTTTGCTAATTTTGACGCAAGGCACTTGACCATTAAACTTTTTTCCAATATCTGTGAAGATGTTAGTCTTTTGATACTACCCGGAATTACATGTAATTTAAGTTATGCTGCGGTGCAAGCAGCATTATCCCGCTGTGTAACTTAGTTACTAACACAAATATTTCGAATATTTTTTTAATTAAATTTCATCTTATAAAAATCAGTTAACAGGACTATAATTTAGACATTCTTTTAGGAACTTTCAGTTCAGAAAATGTTATCAATTCAGTGACATCTAAACTCAGTTGTTTATATTCAGTTCCTAATGCGTTGGTTATGACAATCTTGATTTAGATGTTGTTCTTAAAATATATTACCTGATTATTTTTAGTTTAGTAAAACTATATTTTCCATATTCAACGGTTATTTGAGATTAAGTAAAAGTTGTTTAGAGCTATTATTATCTCATTATTATTATTATTATTTTAAATTTTTCTTCCT
>CM063501.1:21335915-21340915 GCA_032207245.1 Pardosa pseudoannulata
TGACTATCATTGACTTTAAAAATATTATATTTATTATATATCAATGTATTCCATCCTCTTTAGAATTAACCAGATAATAATCTTTACGGTTATAAACTTAAAAAAAAATCAATCTTTCAGAGAACCAAACTAAATCTTAGCTGACATAACTGCATAGTTCAGTTTTACATGTTCTAAATCGAACATTTCTGTGGAGTTTGTTTTAAACTAATCAGCAGCGTCCAGAGATTTTAAAGCTATAACAACAAAAAAAAATCGAATTTTAGAAGGTTTAAGGGTGATCTGTCTCTTTAACTGTGATTTCTCATATCCACAATTTTCATTTTTCTGTTCATTCTTTAAAAAAAAAAACTACTACTTTCAAAAATACACTGACTATAATTGACTTTAAAAAATATTATATTTATTATATTTCAATGTATTCCACCCTCTTTAGAATTAACCAGATAATAATCTTTACGGTTATAAACTCAAAAAAAAAAAAAATCAATCTTTCAGAGAACCAAACTAAATCTTAGCTGGCATTAAAGTGATGTAGCAAAAAAGAAATAAATCTTTTCAAAAATCAGTGTCAGATTTATCACATTGTTTTGATTCCATGATCTTTGTCTTTGCGAAGCAATACCTGTCAAAAGATATTACTGTTGCACTTTATCTCTACGTAGAGTGATACAGAAAAACACCAGTGACACTAGCGCCATCTTGAGATGAACACTTTGAAGGCATGTTACATTTTTTTTTGTTTTTTGAAGTAAACTATAGCAATATAAACTCTTCCATTTTAAAACTTGTTTGTTACGTGTCAGTAAAGATGAAAAAATATGGAACATGCATCCAGTTCGTCATAGATCAAACAATCCTAGAATATTATTGTTTCCTTCCTTGATATATGACGATGTATGATGAGGATGGATTTCGTGTATGATGTATGATGAATCCTTGATTATGATGAATTTTTTTTCTAAGGTTTTAAAAAGTGTTATTATGGTTTAACGATATTTTTTTAGAAAATACTAAAACCATATCGGAACTTCAAATTCAACTGAAAAAAAAATTATGTAACGACCATACATTGCATATTTTTAGGCATGCACCTAATTATTGCAACCGTTTGAATTCTGAATTCAATAAGAATTAATTTGCAATAGATCATTGCCTAAAACAAACATAAATGTTTTAATGGGTGTTTTAATTTTAGTTAACTTATCATGCGTAAAAGTTCTATATTTAGTAATATTCGCCCATTTATCTTTGTATTCGACTAAAGGAAATAGCTTGTTTTTGTAAAGTAAAATCATATTCAATTTCTGCAATCTTCTATTTAACAACTGCCTAAGTTATCTGTCCATCTGTCTGAAGCGTTTGAACATAGAATGGATAGGAACATCCATAATGGATTCTTGATTAGTTAGAGCTAGCAAAATTCAAAGCGAGTTAAGTTTATCTTCTAAACTATCCATCTGATTCCAAAATAAACTGGTATAAATATGCTTCATATAAATCCCTACTTTCATTTGCTATAAAAAATTCCATTTTCCTGTATACTGTTAAAATATTTTTCTAAATTAAGACAAAATAGAAAAAAATAGAACATATTACAATAAAACATGAAGGCAGTTAAATGAACCCCTTATATAATAATAGCATAAGTTATGTGTCCCTCAGTTCTCGAATTTACGAAGCTGTTGGACTTGGAATGGATAGAGGCATCCATAATGAATTCTTGATGATTTAGCAAAATTCAAAGCGAGTAAAGTATATCTTCTCCTATACCATCGGCCGAACGATGGCCGATTGGTTAGGGTGCTAGCCTTCGGTACCGGAGTTCGTGGGTTCGAATCCCACTGTGGCAGGGATGTTTGTAGCCGTTCGGAATCGGCTTTAAGCTGTAGGTCCCGGTCTCATTAGCCCTCGTGTTGCAAAAAGTAGACCGTAGCACTCCAAACCAAACCAAACTAACCTAAACCATCGATCCGATTCTGAAATAAATTGGTATAAATAGGCTTCATATCACAGCAAAAAATACTGTCGTCTTTCAAACGTTCGAAATCCACCTCTTCCCTCCTTTTCGACCGTTTAATGTCATTATTTCAAGTCCTATTTTTTCTGTTAAGAGCAGGCGATTAAATTTATCAATTTATCACATAATAAATAGGTAAAAATAACATTTTTTTCCTACCATTATGACATCATTTCTTTAACAATCTCATTGAATCATTTCTTATTTTAAATTATTTAAATATCGTCTGCATTATTTGCACACGTTTTATCACTGAACTTAGATATTACTTAAATAATTATCGTTTATATTTAGCTTAAATAATAGATTAAGTACATATGTGATAATTTTAAATTTAATCCTCGATTATTTTTTGTTGCAATGAAAATTCTATCATCGGTATTAACAACAAATTTTTTCATAGAAGTCTAGGAGTCTATTTCACGGACTAATAAATATCTAGAATTTAAGTTTTATATGTTTGAAAATTAAGAAGTTTGTTCGTTTGTGTGTTTGTTTTTTATAAATACCCACACGGTTTCACTAAATGAATTCAACGTGATTCTAAACTGCATTCTCATCGGGAGACTTTAGAGGAGTATGAAAATAAATTATTGAGCTTGCACCAGATAATTCCCAGTCAAAACACAAATATTTTTTTACCTGCCTCACAGAGTACTTTCCAATTATGGAAAATTAAAAATTTTACTAAACCCGTCATATAACGAGCTATATGCTAGTGATTTTCATAAAACAAAACTGAAAGTACAAACACAGGGCAGTGTTAAGCCACAAGGTGTGAAAGAGTTTGTAGAATAAAGACACTAACGTTTCTTTGTACCCTTAACTACACATTGAGAAATCAAAAATGATGCTTGATTTAAGTTTGTTAAGTAAATCCTACTTCTGGGTATTTATGTAGATTTCTTTTGGTGCAAAATTACAGTTATCAAAAACAAATAGAAATATCTCGATACATCTGTGATAAAGTTACACCATTACGAAAGATGTTCAACAATTTAGATAAATATTACGGAGATCCAAATCCTTTCTAATAGAGATTTTCTTACTTTTCACAACCCAGTGGGGTGAAGCAAATGCTCTAGTCTTCATTTTAAAGGCCCAAGCGTTTCGTTTGATTTAAATTTATTAAGTAAATCCTACTTCCTGGTATTTATGTAGATATCTTTCGGTTCAAAATTAATATTATCAAAAACAAATAGAAATATCTCGATACATTTGTGATAAAGTTACACCATTACGAAAGTTGCTCAACAATTTAGATAAATATTACGAAGATGCAAATCCTTTCTAATAGAATTTTCATACTTTTCACAACCTAGTGGGGTGAAGCAAATGCTCTAGTCTTCATTTTAAAGGCCCACGCGTTTCGTTTGATTTAAATTTATTAAGTAAATCCTACTTCCTGGTATTTATGTAGATATCTTTTGGTTCAAAATTAAAGTTATCCAAAACAAATAGAAATATCTCGATACATCTGTGATAAAGTTACACCATTACGAAAGTTGTTCAACAATTTAGATAAATATTACGAAGATGCAAATCCTTTCTAATAGAATTTTCTTACTTTTCACAACCCAGTGGGGTGAAGCAAATGCTCTAGTCTTCATTTTAAAGGCCCACGCGTTTCGTTTGATTTAAATTTATTAAGTAAATCCTACTTCTGGGTATTTCTGTAGATATCTTTTGGTTCAAAATTAAAGTTATCCAAAACAAATAGAAATATCTTGATACATCTGTGATAAAGTTACACCATTACGAAAGTTGTTCAACAATTTAGATAAATATTACGTAGATGCAAATCCTTTCTAATAGAGATTTTCTTACTTTTCACAACCCAGTGGGGTGAAGCAAATGCTCTAGTCTTCATTTTAAAGGCCCGCGCGTTTGTAGACGCATTATTTATGCTTTGCCGTGTTTTTAATTTTTTTCAGTACACTTCATTCTTAAAATTATAGCGCGCCTACACAGCGATAGATGCATACGGGCAAAAAATATCAAATCCGCTCCCGTAAAATCACTTAAGATAATTGAAGAACTATATCCTTTAAGTAGAAAAGTACATTCCATAATGTATTTTCATTCTTTGAAAGAAAAGATATATTGAGCCTACATAATAACGATGCTGCGAAGAAATTAATGCATTTTCTGAGATACGTAATGCCAAGGGTTTCCTTTTGAAAGAGGGGGTCCTAAATTCAGAGCAGCACTTATTATAAAATCAATCACCCTTCTTGAATAGCGGCGGAATTGTTTGAAACAAACAAATCAGAGATTTCCTATCCTCCACAAATCCTTGCGTTTCAGAAATTCCCAAAAGCCACTTAAAGTTTTTTTTCTCCCTTCTTTAATCAATAAATAGTGTGGGTTTCCACCCTTTTTAAAAAGAAGATCGCAAAAGAATTCGGACCTTTGAATTTTTCTTCGGAAGAATAACAAAAAGAAGATTTTTCGAAGGGAAACAAGTGTTCCTATGATGTAACACCGCCTTCCGTACACATTTGCCTCTTCTTTTTTTTCTTTTTTAAGTGTTACCCGAGTGTTATGCTGAGGAGGAGGTTCGTACCGGAACGAACGGAAATCGATCGTTCATTCCGCATTAATAACGGTCGAATCCAGCTGTGGCCACGAGTAGAAACTCTTACGTAGGATACCGGCTACAGGGCTCGTTCGCAAACCTCGCAAGACGCTGGGAAGTTTACAATAAAAGAAAAATTAAATAAAGTTTTGAAATAGTTTCACGGCAAGCGATCAAAAGTGAGAAAGAATAGAAGCGCTTGAGAACTGCTTATCGACCTTTCTACATACATGATGACTTTAGTATTGTTTTTTATTTCTTTTTTTTTTCTCTGTCTCCGTGTGTTTAGAATTTCACTGTTGCCTTCAAATTTAGATTTAATTACCTTGCTTTATTTGATGCATATATGTTGTATAAAAGGCAAATTGATCTCATTCTTGTGTCCTTAATTAGCATGCTAAT
>CM063501.1:21348415-21360915 GCA_032207245.1 Pardosa pseudoannulata
AAGACAACAAATCTCTTCAATCTAATGAGCAATTGAAGATGCTACTATAAGGTTAGCTCATCTCTAACAAGAGATTTTGTGCCCTGACTTTCTTGTGAAACCCTTATTAAATGGCGCGCTCATTACGGAAGGCAAAAGTTTTACAGAAAACGACTGTTTAATTACGCAAGTTGGAGATACGGCCCATTACCTAATGCGTTTCTAAATACGGCTGGATAGTTGGCGGGGCGGGAAGGCATTTTTGACTCGCGCGTTATGCTGATGGCCGAGTAAGGAGGCATTTGCTGTTGTTTGGACGACTCTGAATTTGCGGCGCCGTCACTTTAATTGATTCGTAATTATTTGAGTGTCGCCAGCGCAGGGAAAAGACTCTGGCAGTAGATGAACTGCCGCTATGAACCTGGAATGAAGAGGGTGACTTTTTAAAAGACACGTAGACGCGGCACGCTTTTTAAAGGCAATGATTTGGGTTCTAAAATTTTGCTCGGATTTAACTCTTCAGGATCCATTAAAATTAATCTAATTCTTTCTGTATAATATGTAATCTACCTTCTCTTAAATTTCTTCTTTTAAACTATTTAGTTATGCATATTGTCTGTTAAACGAAAAAAGTTGTTAATAACATAGCATTAAGATAATATCACAATGATAGGCATGTTAAGATTAAGTTTACTACAAAGCTTAGCGAAATTTAGCGGTGTAAAAAGTTACATCGACTCTTATGTGTAATTCATTATCATCCTTCATTTAAAAATTAACAACTTTGAAATCACTTAGCCATGCATATTAGCTTTATAATAAAATTGATTTGATATGATTTGATCCTATTCGATCGTTCACTTCAATTGATCCGTAATTATTTAAGTGTTGCTGTCGGAGAAAAAAGACTCTGACAAAAGATGAACTGCCGCTATAAACTTGAGAAGAAGAGTGCACTTTCTTAAAAAAAAAAGCAGATGCGATACGCTTGTTAAGGCAAGGATTTGTCTGTCATATTGAATTTAACACGAATTTAAGGCTTTAGAGTATAATCATTAAAAGTAATCTAATTGGTCCTACTTAGTCTATAACATGCCTTCTTTTAAAAAAAGGACAAAAAAGGAAATTAATTTAGCTATGGAAATTAATTTTGAAATGAAAATTATGAATAACATGATAGTATCATAGCGATAGTCAAATCAGGATTAAGTTTACTTCAGAGTTTAGTTGTCTACTCCCAAAATAAATAAATAAAATACTGACTCAGAAATACTCAGAAGAAATTAGCTTGAAGTTTGTAATTTTTCTTAGGTAAAAATTAATTTTCAATTGTTACCGATGCATTGTAATGTTTAAAAGTAAATACCAAATTTGAACTTTGCACTTGATCGTTAAATTATAGAAAAAATATCAATATTAGTAAGAATCACTCTTATTTGAGACAGTAAAATTTAAAATTAACTTAACATTTCTGTTATTTGTTTGTGATAATACTTATTGCATTATTAAAAACGACATCTCTTAGTGATATATTCTCGGATAGTAGGTCAATAGATAAGTAGATATAATCAGAATTCGAAGACACTAAAATAAAAGAAAACATATAGTTTTATTTTTGTTGATGCATTTATGCGACGCTCCATTTGGGACCATTAAAATAAAACTTCATTTAAAAAAAACAGAACTTTATATTTCTTTTTAAAAGCAGAGAGGCAAACAAAAGTAAAACAGATGTTCAGTTGACCAGCTCCGGGAGTAACTTCAGTTTTCAAATTGATGATCACGCCATACCGGCGCCATTTTCAAGCGTAAAAAGTAGACTTTTTTTTAACTGAGTCGTTAGAAGCACTTGTCTGCAGAAGAAATTACGTGAATCATTCCTTTTGACTGCACAATTTACGCTACGTAAGCAAAAGAATCGTCATGAGAGTGATAGATCACATTCACAAGTTTCTCATAGTGTTCAACTAACTTTTAAAGTTTGCTTTGCCTCGAACAATAAGGTAAAACTATTTCAATAAAAAATCATAATTTAAATTTTTTTTCACTTCTGTAGAAAATATTCTAAAAAATTTGCAATTACAAAATCTCGTTTTTAAGACAATATATTGGTAGTATTTTCCCCAATGTTATATGCCGAATCTATTGAAAATATGGTCAGAAAAGGAGGTATTGAAACTTGATTACTAAATGCTAAACTATGTTAGAAACTGATTTTAACTATAGTTTGAATTGAAAGTTTTTTTATGCAAAAGATTATACAAAACAGAGATAAACTTTTCACTAAGAATCTTATATTAAAAATATATTTAATATAAAATTCTTAGTGAAAAGTTTATCTCTCTTTTGTATACTCTTTTTTCATGGGTGGTAATGTAAACTTTTAAAGAATTTGATCTCCAAATTAGGCCGAACGATGACCGAATGATTAGGGTGCTGGCCTTGGGAACCGGAGCTCGTGGGTTCGAATCCCTTTAGGGCATGTATGTTCGTAGTCGTGTGGAATCGGCTTTAGGCAGTAGGTCCCGGTCACACGAGCCCTCGTGTTGAAGAACGTAGACCGCAGTGCTCCAAAACCAAATTAGGAAAAGCCATTGACATAGAAATATATCTGTCCTGTAACATGTTAAAATTACAGTGCATCGATATCAATTTTAAATTAATTTTGACGAAACCCTGGAAAAATTACAAACTTCAAACTAATTTTTTCTGAGTATTTCAGAGTCAATTTTATTTATTTATTTTAGGAGTAGACAACTGAACTAAGATATTTTTCAATGTATAAATCCTGACATAAACATTTTCTCCGTAGTATAACATTTACCTCAAGATGCCTATTATGGCCAACTTTCAGTTTTATTAGTTATATTTTTATTTTTGATTAAAAATTAAACTTGTTTGAACAGTTTACAGTTCATATGTAAAAGATCAAATGTGTCACATTTTCACCCTTTTTTTTACATGGGATTTATGATTTTTCTTGCAGTACCTGCCATTGGAAATTTTACTGAAGAAGAACCACCTGCTGCTCCACCTATTGGTAAGCATTCATTATTTATTTATTATTTTTATTGTGATTTTAATATGTAACGGCATTGCATAAAATAGCTCTGTAAATAGTTCTGCTTAAAATGTACAGAACTAAGCTTATTTAACAATTTATTTTTTTAAATCATGATAATACTCTGCTTTGAAAGCTACTTGTTATGTATATTTTCAGAGTTTTATTTAAGATATTTTGTCGGAATTATTATAGAATTTTTCTCTAAACTTGGGGCATATCACTGTATTAAGCATAAAATATATAATGCAGGATCTTAGACAGGGTATGGATAATTAAAGTACTCCAAATATATTAGTAAATATATTAGTAAAACTGAATCAGTATATGAAACTCATTAATCTATATATTTTATACCCAATAAGTTTTACTAGCTTTCCTATCGTATTTAAGTATTCCAGAAATTATTTCATAAATAAGAAATATCCGTATTTGAGGCTAGTACTGTCGATATAGATCTTATAAATTATGTTTACAAAACAACTTATAAAAACTAGCAATTTAGATCCATACAGTAATGTAACGACCAGAAAAAATTTTATTTTCATCCAATAAATGCATTAAAACAACATTAAGAAAATATTTGTGCGGTTTCAGTAGCGTTATTACATATATAACGTTGTATTGTAGGTATAACATATAATGTTGGATCTTAGATAGTGCATAGTTAATTAAAGTACTCCAAATATATTCCATAATACCTAAGCCTAACTACAATATGTAACTAATTGATCCATATCTATTACACCCAATAAGGTTTTATAGTTTTCTTTTCTTATTTAAGTATTACAGACCTTATCTGATAAATAGAGAATAATCATAGTTGAGGATACTAATGTTAATATTATATAAATTATGTTTACGAAACAATTTATAGTAAGAACTAGCATCTTTAAATCTATATGGTACTGTAACGATCAGAAAAGTTTTATTTTGATTGAATAAACTCATCAAAACAACATTTAGAAAATCTTTCTATAGTTTCAGTAGCGTTATTAGAAGTATAACGTGTTATTATAGGTTAAACATATAATGTAGGATCTTAGATAGTGTATTGTTAATTAAAGTACTCCAAATATATTCCATAATACCAAAGCCTAACCAGCATATGTAACTCATTGATCCATATCTATTATACTCAATAAGCCTTTATAGATTTCTTGTCGTATTTAAATATTACAGAACTTATCTGATAAATAAGAATATCCGTAGTTGATTGATACTAATGTTAATATAATATAAATTATGTTTACGAAGTAATTAATAGTAATAACTAGCATCTTTAGATCCATATGGTACTGTAAAGATCAGAAAAAATTTATTTTGATTGTATAAATTTATTAAAACAACATTAAGAAAATCTTTCTATAGTTTCAGTCGCGTTATTAAAAGTATAACGCCGTATTGTAGGTAAAACATATAATGTAGGATCTTAGATAGTGTATTGTTAATTAAAGTAATCCAAATATATTCCATAATACCAAAGCCTAGCTACAATATGTAACTCATTGATCCATACCTATTATACTCAATAAGCTTTTATAGCTTTCTGCTCTCTTACCTTATTTAAGTATTACGGAACTTATCTGATAAATAGGGAATACCCTTAGTTGATTGATACTAATGTTAATATAATATAAATTATGCTTACGAAATAATTTATAGTAATAACTAGCATTTTTAGATCCATATGGTACTGTAAAGTTCAGAAAAATTTTATTTTGATTGAATAAATTCACTAGAATAACTTTAAAAAAATTTCCTTAGTTTCAAATGCAGAAAATTCTGCTTCTGCTTTTAATCCGAAAAAGATGAAAAGCGTAAAAGCTAATAAACGCATTCATTTTATCAGTTTTTTTTCTTCGAACTAGATGTCAAGCAAATGAAAATACCTTTGAAAAGTACGAAATGTTTTATTAGTAATTCGTCTTTTTTTTTTCTTTTCTTAATTTAGAAGACTTTTTAAAATACATCTGGAACTTGCAGCAAAAGAACTATAAAAAACCTAGCTCTTTTATTCAAACAAAATCGTCTTTTTGCTTTAATATGAACAGTATTAGTGTTGAATATTAGTTTTAAAGTAAAAAAAAGTGTAGAATAAAGAAAAAAATGTAGATGTGTTTTTCAACTTAAAAAAAAACTCAATATTTTTTAGAAGTTCGTAATAAATCTTTGAAATAGTAGATTCTACTGTAAACATTACTTTTCCAAAGATTGAATAAGGAATTTTGAAGCTGTAATCGAAGTTAATAATTTATTATTTATTCTTCTCTTTTCTATGTTCATGTTGATGTAGAAGTTCTGCATTTACACGTTTATTAAGTGAATGCGTATGTAAAGTGCACACTGACCTTTAAAAATTAGCGAAATATCACGCATTCTAGATTTAATATGCTAAATAGTTTCCAGACTGAAAATACATTAACACGGGAACCAACCAAATAAACCACCAACTTATGTGAGCCTATTACCTTTCGATCGAAAAAAGTTTCATTATAGTAGCCTATTTTTCAAAGTTATTAAGGCTAGCCGCATTAGATGGCTAGGACACATTTTTAGATATGAAGATTCTAACTCAACTAAACTAGTGACTTTTTCAAAAATTGAAGACAAGCGAAAAAGTGAAAGGTGGATAGATTCTGTAGAGAGTGATTTAAGAGAACTGGGAGTCCATCATTGGCGATCTATTGTCTTTGATAGAGTTAGATGGAGGAAGCTTTTCAAAAATTAAAGACAAGCAAAAATGTGGGAGGTGGATAGATTCTGTAGAGAGTGATTTAAGAGAACTGTGAGTCCATCATTGGCGATCTATTGTCTTTGATAGAGTCAGATGGAGAAAGCTTTTCAAAAATTGAATACAACGAAAAAATGGAAGGTGGATAGATTCTGTAGAGAGGGATTTAAGAGAACTGTGAGTCCATCGTTGGCGATCTATTGTCTTTGATAGAGTCAAGTGGAGGAAGCTTTTCAAAAATTGAAGACAAGCGAAAAAGGGGAAGGTGGATAGATCTGTAGAGAGGAATTTAAGATAACTGGGAGTCTATCATTGGTGATCTATTGTCTTTGACAGAGTCAGGTGGAGGAAGCTTTTCAAAAATTGAAGACAAGCGAAAAAGTGGAAGGTGGATAGATTCTGTAGAGAGGGATTTAAGAGAGCTGGGAGTCCATCATTGGCGATCTATTGTCTTTGATAGAGTTAGGTGGAGGAAGCTTTTCAAAAATTGAAGACAAGCGAAAAAGGGGAAGGTGGATAGATTCTGTAGAGAGGGATTTAAGAGAACTGGGAGTCCACCATTGGCGATCTATTGTCTTTGATAGAGTCAGCTCATGGAGACAGCCTTGACCTGTAGCAGGCTGTAGTGCTGACGAAGAAGAAGCCTATTTTTGATTCAACATAAAATATAAATTCTGCTTTATTTAGAATAATAAGTTCTATAACAACGTTCTAACATTAATTTTAAAAAATATTTAGATTTATTATATGGTTTGGTTTGGAGCGATGCAGTCTACTGTTTTGCAACACGAGGGCTAATGAGACCGAGACCTACTGCTTAAAATAGATACATAATGGTTAAGAACATCCATGCCATATTGGGATTCGAACCCAGGAACTCCTGTACCTGAAAATCAGAGACCTAATTAACGTTTAATTAGTTTTATTGTATGAGAAGATACATTTTTAATAAATGTAATATATCTATAACTACAAAGCGTAAAAAATTACGTAATCGCAAAATAACTTTTCAAATTTGTAAATTAGAAACTAATTTTTTAAACCAAAAAGAGGTTATACATCTTTTTTATTCTGTGGAACAAATTTTATTAATACGATCAATACAGTTTAATTTACAGCAAAGTGAAATCTTTCTGAATTTCTACTATTTTTTTATTTTTAAATACCAGGTATCTCTAAAATTTAAGATTTATAGAATAAAGTAAATGTTTTACTTCAAATTGATATAAAAATATAGTTTCTTATATATATTTTTTCAAAGATTACCTGGTGGTTCATTTAATTTAATTTTTTATATGATGGTTATTTTTGGTTATTTCAAAATTCTTACAAATATAAAAAATTATTTCAAAGCTAGAGAATTATTAAAGAAGATGTAAATATTTATTGTAAAAGCAGCATGTTCCCTTTTTAATGCTAAATTTTATTAATTCAAGCTAAATGTATTTTACAGCAACGTAAAGATTAAATTTTATTAAAATTCACAACTTCTAAATTTAAAAAAAAATTATTTTTTTAATTTTAAAATGCCAAATAACTTTAAAGTTTTAGGTTTTACAGAATGAAAAAAAAATGTTTTATTTCTAATTAATATAATACTTTGTTTCTAATGTGAATCTTTCTAAAGTTAACAGGGGGTAATTTAATTTCCATATTTTTCATTTCATGGATATTTACTATGCTATTTAAAGATTATTAAAAATAAATAAATGTTTTAAAAATAGAGCATTATTTAAAACTTTGTAAATATGTATTCTAAAATAAGCAAAACTTTTTGTTTTATGATTAATAAAAAAATTATTGTAATAAGGATTTTAAATCTTTAAAGTTGCTATATCTTGATTCTATGCTTGAGTTGACTACCTTTTTTAAATCTTAAACTTTCGAACTGAATTTTCTAATTCTTTATTTCTTAATCTATGCTATAAAATTTTAAATCATGAGATATTTGTCTACCGGATATTATGGTTTTTAGATAGGAACCTACTACTAAAAACAAATGTTGGTTGGCCACAGAAGATCATGCCAACAGTCAGATATGACTCCAAAGTCCGCGATAGAGAATGACGACTTCCCATTAATACTACAGTATTTGTGGTATCATATTACAGTTGACATATGTCACAATCGACTTCTACATCATAATGACGTCAGATGTCTATAATGATGTCAGAAGTCGCCAAAGAGGGGAATTTATAATTTCAAAATATCTACTGTTGTCATCATGATTCGGAAGTCACCTGTGACATATCTCAACTGCAATAGGTAGCACCCTTTAGCATAATTTATTAATTTATCGGGATTAATTTATAGGACAAATTTATAAATTACTGTGATAGGGAGGAAATAAAGATGTAGAAATACTTCTATTAATTATATTTTTCCGTTTTATTCTGTCTCTTGAGTATCTGTTTTGATTGATACATATAGATTTGTTTAAAATTTATAGATATACTGTGACAGGGAGGAAATCAAGATGTTGCAATACTTCTATTAATTATATTTTTTTCCCTTTTAATGTGTCTCTTGAGTATTTGTTTTGATTGATACTTATATATTTGATTTGATTTGTTTAAAATTTAAAGATAAACTGTGATAGGGAAGAAATGAAGATGTAGCAATACTTCTATTAATTATATTTTTTCCGTTTTATTGTATCTCTTGAGTATTTATTTGGATTGATACGTATATATTTGATTTGATTTGTTCAAAATTTATAGATAAACTGTGATAGGGAGGAAATGAAGATGTAGCAATACTTCTATTAATTATATTTTTTTCCGTTTTATTGTGTCTCTTGAGTATTTGTTTTGATTGATACGTATATATTTGATTTGATTTGTTTAAAATTTATAGATAAACTGTGATAGAGAGGAAATGAAGATGTAGCAATAATTCTATTAATTATATTTTTTCCGTTTTATTGTGTCTCTTGAGTACCTGTTTTGATTCATAAGTATATAATGTGATTACATGAAATAGTAAAAATTGTTGCATGCATAACACTCATTCATCGAATTTGTCTTAAACTTCTTTTTTAAAAAAAGTGCGCTTTATATATGCTCAAACATGGTATCCAATTCAAATACTTCTTTTACATATTTTTTCTCGTACATTTATTCTCCATTTCGAATACAAGCTGAACGTAGTACAATCTGAATCACTAAACATTTCACAATGGAAAAATCTAATATTTTTTCCTTTCTCAGTTCTTTTTATGAAAGTGTATTGAAAGACAGAATCTATTTTTTTCTTTTTCAGAAATGGGGGGCATTAATCAAAACCGAGACGTCTTAATTCATTTTCTCAATCTTATAAATTTTCAATTTTTTTTTCTTGCTCCCTACTTTGATTTTAATCTTGTTAGATACATATAATAGCGACTTAAGTCCTCCTATCTGTGTGCATGTAGGATACAGATAGAGAAATGGGATCTTAACGGTAAAGTGAAATAATCTAGTACTTTGGTCGATTCGGGATCGATTTTCCTTTCAATCGATTGTTCCATCGATCTTTTTTTTTTATTTGTAGTTTTTCTTGATTTTCATTTTTACTACTACATCCGTGACTGTTAGTTCTGAAAAGAGAATTTACTCTTTTCTCGAGAAAGAATATTTTATCGATAAATTTTTAAAACAATCTCCATTTGCAATTCTCAAACTCAAGCTTATTTTAACCTAAAATAAGAGCATAGTTACTAATCTTACAGATATATTTTAATTATAATTGTCTTTTTAAAAATAATTTAGTATTTTAAGAGGGCAATAGATATATAGCTGTCAGAAATGTTACTAAAACTTGGTTTTTCTATCTCATTGAATTGAGAAAAGGATAAAAGGTTTTTTTTATTAGTGCTCACCATCTTTTAACTAATGTAACTATTTCATCAATATACAACTGTTACTAATAACTTTATTTTTTAAGCAAACATTTTTTATGTATATTAAACTCCAGGTGCATTTTTAGCTCTTGTATTGCAAAAGAGTTGATTGTAGCTCTCAACATACATCCTGGTACATGCCGAATAATGACCTAATAGTTCGGAAGCTGATATTTTGGTACTAGAGTTTGTGGTGTTTCGAGTTCTACTGCTGATATGGATGTTCGTATTACGCTCCAAACTGAGATTTAGTCAAGGTCTAATAACTAATTTTGTTGCTAAAACTGACCTATCACTGGCAAACAAAACATTTCATATCTCTGTGAAATGTATCGATTACTTATCTCAAGTCAACTGATCTCACACTTTAAAAGAAGTTTGCCGCATACCTACCCTTAAAGCAATTTGAATTTCGAAGAAAAAAAAATAAAAAAACAATGAAAATTAATCCTCATTTCTCATAAATGGGAAGATTGAAACTGTTCAAATGAATTTACCATTACCTTTATCTTTAAGAAAAATTTAGTTAATTTCAACCTCAAATCACTTTTAATTGATTATAGTAACGTCACTCTTAGCATACTTGCAAAGCATCCCAAAGTACCGCGCCACATCGTTTGAGAACCGTTCTCTTATAGCATATAAAACTAAACCTGGTTCAAATTAAAATAAGTTTCAAAACATATTTTCTGTCTATTGTGTTGAACTTAAAAATATTTTTATTAAAACATTTGTACCAGATAAAAGTTTTAATATATTCTTCATTTAGTATTTCCCATGAATGCTTATTATGTCAAAAATAAAGTTACATTGTAAAGTTTAAAAGATATCCTTACCAACATATTATTTCTAAAAATTTGCATTAGAAGCAGTTTATAAGGAACTACTTTTTTAAAAATCCATAATTAATACTTATTAACTGTGGCATGGCATCTTAAGTATTGAAATTTATTTAATGCTTAAAATTATTGTACTGATATTTCTGTGTTTCAAAGCAAACTATTTAATTTCTAATCTTAAGAATTTCAAATATTATTTATGTGTATGTTTTCATGTACATTGACTTTCTTTCACCAATAGAACCTTTAAATGATATGAACCCATGTTTCCTTTTTTCTGGAATCAGATGCATTAAAAATTTTAAGGACTTTTTTGTATTTAAGTTATAAATGTTAAATTTTCATTCAGATTTTCTATAACTTAAGGAATAACAGTGTGCATTCACTGCTTGATTCTTTATTATACACACAAATAAATGTGAGTAGCATTTGGTTTGGTTTGGTTTGGTTTGGAGCGCTACGGTCTACTGTTTTGCACACGAGGGCTAATGAGACCGGGACCTACAGTTTAAAGCCGATTCCGAACGGCTGCAAACATCCATGCCAGCAGCGGGATTCGAACCCGCGAACTCTGGTTCCGAAGAGCAGCGTTCTACCATTCGGCCATCGTTCGGCGAGTAGCATTTGTTTTTAAAATTCAGATTTCAAGACATCTAAAAATTCATGCTTGATCTTATGTAGAATGTTTTGATAAATCTTTAAAAATCTTTGATGCAAAAATAAAAATACTAGAAAAGGGTATTGTAATTTTAAAAAAACTAAAAATTTTGAAGTTTAAAGTTTAAATTAAATGAAAGACTTTAACATCCCAAATATGCTTTAAACTGGATTCTAAAATTCAAAATAATTTCAGTGTTTACTGTAAAACTTAAATTTTTTTAAAAAGTCACCATATCACCTTAAAATAATCTGTATTTCAACTACTATTTCATAAAACAAATATTAAAATTCAAGTAGATTGATTAATTAAAAATCAATTTTGAAAGTGTGCAGTGAAACCCACAGCATTTGCTCGTTATAAGCAATGCTATATATTTTTTTTTATTTAGTAAGTCTAAAAAAGTATTAGCTGAAAACTTAGATAATATAAAATTTGCAAGAAAACAGAACAAAACTATAGATATATTTAAGAACTGTTCTATTTAAATCATATTATAGTATCAGTGAATCATTGATAGAAAGCTTAATTATAATTTTTAAGACATACTAAAAGAAATAACATCTTTATGCTTGTCATAAAACTGCTTTTTTAAGGATTATTTCTTTAAAATAGCATCCTTATTTTTAAATCCAGAATATATAATTGCATTATACAGCTATACTGTAGGGTTAAGGAGAAATTACTGTACTGGAAACATACAGAACCCTTAGCACAGAAAAATTTTCATACATTCTTGACATTGAGTTATTGTTACTGTTTACAAACACTGTTCCTAAACGTAACTAGAAAAATAACGCTTTTCTCAAAGAAGATTTTCTGTAACTTTTACTGTTAAACTGCAAGAGATAAGCGTTCATTAAATTAAGCAAAAATTTATAAAAGTTACGAAGGTATAATTTTTAAAAATACACCTGGGATTTTAAAAGTCGTGCTCTCCAGAATTTTTAATGGATTCAGTACTACGTTCATCTCGTATAATAAGTTCTAATTATGAAGCGACATTTTGACAGATGCGAGCAAATTAGTGAGTTTTCAGCAAGTTTTCGCGGAGACAGAAAATGTTGAATTTGAAAAGTCTTCCTTTGTTTTGAAATATACTTTGCGAATTATAAGTTTCTATGCAGAGGCAGAATTGTATAATTTCCTTAATTTCATCCAAATGTTATAAGACCAGAGAAGAGGCAGAGATTTTCTTTGTTGCAGTTGTAGTTAAATATATAATTTAATAGATGCAGGCATTAAAATTCTACTTTAGCAATATAAAATTTAAAAAAAGAGTAAATTATTAAATTATTTATAATTAATTAATTTCAATAAAATATTTTAATTAATTATATATAAAATAT
>CM063501.1:21365915-21410915 GCA_032207245.1 Pardosa pseudoannulata
ATATTATTGCTAATGGTGGATATCTGGAAAATATCGTAGTTTAGATTTTTCATAGCATAGAATGTTGTAAATATTGTAACTAATTTTGAAATTTTGTTTTCCTAAAACAGTTTTAGTTAATAAAGAATTTTTTGTTCAAGATTTCTTTAAATATATATATATATATATATATATATATATATATATATATATATATAATATATATATATATATATATTACAGTTGATATATACTATTCACATAAATAATTATATGTATATGTATATATACATATATGCATGAATATGTATATATACACACATACGCACACACACACACATATATATATATATATATATATTTATATTTATATTTATACATATAACTTAATCGTATATAGGAAGAGAGAAAGAAATATTGCATTTTTCGAAGAATTAAACAAAGAAGATAATGCTATATACACTTGTCAAATTATGTTATACTTTTCTAATGAGTATTGTAATGAATTTTAGAGTAATATATTAAAAAGCATTCTGAATATAATGTACTGAAAGCTTGTGGCATTTTTAAAAAAATAATGAGACAGTAAATTAATTGAAAAAAAAATAGTTAATTATTCAATTGATAGTTATTTAATTCCAACAAAACTATATTCGTTCAAAAATAGTAACTTTTTTTATAAAGTAGGTAAAATTCTTTTTAAGCCTACCTACTTCTTTTTATCAGGTGATGCCCATTTCAATAGCTAAGAGAATTATTAAAAGACATGTTTATTAGTAAATATGCATATTATTATTTTACACTAAAGGCTTTACAAACACATCGAGCTGCTTCTAAGAGGAAGATTATCATTTTGCTTTCGTACGAAAATAAAAAGTGTGTTGTTAGGCACTTATTATCTGGAAATTGAGTACGTTCTTAGAATTCAGTTTCATAAAACCATCTTATTTGTCTAACTAGTGACATATCTACTACTTTCAACGTGATTAATTTCAATGCAATTCTTTTTAAGCATACCTCCTTTTTTAGCATTTGATGAACATTTAAATAATAAGAGAATTATTAGAAGACATGTTTATTAGTAAATATACATATTATGATTTCACGTTAAAGTCTTTGCAAACGCATAGAGCTGCTTTTAAGAAGAAGCTTATTATTTCGCTTTCGTATGGAAAAAAAAGTGTGTTGTTGAGCACTTGTTAGCACTTGTTATCTGTATTAGTAAGTTCTTAGGATCCAGTTTCGTAAAAGAATCTTAGCTGTCTAACTAGTGACACATGTACTATTTTCCACATGATTAATTTCGATGAAATTTCAGAATCTACGACATCACGAGAGTATGCTGTACCAGACGTAACCAAGAGTACAAATTCCACACCTGTAGTGCCCCTTCATCCTCCACCCACGCCATCAACAAAGCCAACGTTCCCCCAGACTTTACCCAAGCCCCTACAGAAACCTCCGTCTGAACGATACTATGCAGCTACCGATGTCGTCAAGATGCCGAACATACAGGGCGTCAGTGGAAACACCGTGTATGCAGTACCCAACGTAGATTTGCTCAGTAGAGACGAGAGTCCGGTCAGAGAGATACCGAGGCACAGGTTGCACTACATGGAGAAACTTGGGGAAGGACAGTTTGGAGAGGTAAAACATTAATTTAAATAAATATATTGATATTGTTTTACTTTCAGATGAAACTGAAAATAGTATAGATATGTTCCAGGCAAAATATGAAATGCAGACATTCTATATAATATCCAGAAATTTTATAGAGTATCTGGCTGATTTTAAGCAAAGCATAAATAATCAAAATCTTCTTCTTTGCTTACTCTAAAACCAATACAGGTTCCAGTGGACATTATGTTGACCCCCAGGATGTCATACAGACTCTGGGTGAAAAATATGAACATTGACAGGATATCCATTGGAGCACATGCTGTTAGAACATTTGATGCCCTAACAGCATACATTATACAGTTTTCATTACACACTATTTCAAATTTAAAGAATCTCAGCTGGTGTTCATATGGCATCCTGGCTTTCAGGATGTAGTTTGGACCTTAAGTTATGTTAGAACATAAAATGCCCTAACAGCACACAAGTTCCAAAGAACATATGGTCTACAAACGGAATGCCATATGAACATCAGCTAAACTTCTAAAATGTTGAAGTAGTGTGCAACAAAACCAGTATACAGTTAGAGTAAACAAATAATATAATATTTTAGATATTTCATACATTTCCCAAAAGAAGCTAGACATTCTATATAATGTCTAAGTATTGCATAGAACGTCTGTATTCCATACTTTGTATGTAACAGATATGCATAAAATCTTTTTTAACACTCCAGTACTCACGCCACCTCGTATCTTTAGATGAACGATTCATTTTTCATAATTATCGATAATAAATTTCGGATGTTGAGATGAACAAATATTCAAGACCCAAAAAAGAACAATCATGCATTTTATTAATTGGTAAGTAATCATTTATTAGATTAAAAATCATAAATATATAGATAGTTTATCACAGAAACAAGAAGCCAGTATCTGAGATATCTGACGCGAGTACTGGAGTGTTAAACAAACATACTTTCATTTAACCGGGCGACCAGAATGAAAGTAGATTGGTTTATTACCGAACCACCAATGCATGTGTAAACAGGTAAAGAAAGAAGATAACGATTAAAAAAATTATGTTTATTAAAATGAATTAAATTATGCATAATAATGTTATTATTGATTCATGTATTGTTATCGAAAATATATTCGTAAGAAAAATTCACCTCATTTGGAGACTGGGAGCTATCTAAAAAGTTATTTCTAGATTTATACACATATAAAGTGTTAGTTAAACAGTGTATAAGAAATGGAAAGTTTTATTCAACAATTGTTGTAGTGGATTACTTATTTTTAAAAAGTTTTAGTTAAAAGGATTTTGTTTCTTATTATATAACAGATAACAAAACATTGTCAGGAAGTCTATAATATTCACCGTAATATTTTGCTTATTTATTAAATTTATTTCATATATAGGAATATCAACAGTATTAGCTAAATTTTAAATAGGAGTATCAACAGTATTAGCTAAATTTTAAATAGGAGTATTAACAGTATTAGCTAAATTTTAAATAAGAGTATCAACAATATTAGCTAAATTTTAAATAGGAATATCAACAGTATTAGCTAAATTTTAAATAGGAATATCAACAGTATTAGCTAAATTTTAAATAGGAGTATCAACAGTATAACCAAAATTTTAAAATCTTGATTAAATTCTTATACATGATGGCTTTTTATGAAATTTATTTTTTAAGTAAACAGTTATTTGAAAAATATATGTGTTCCTAATTATAAAAGTGTGTTTATTATATTTACTTTTTTATTTAAATCTGCTAACTATTTATTTCTCTAAACCTTTAACTTACTAACCTATCCAATTTATACTTAATTTGTCTAAATTATCATTTATCCGCCATTTTGTTATAATAATAAATAATATTTAGCTCAAGATATATAAAATATATATAAACAAATTGAAATCACTTACAAAATAAAAGGACTTAAAAATAGTGAGTAAATGAAATTTCTATTTTTCTTTATATTTCTGATAGTTTGGAATGTTTCAAAGAAATGTCGTATTAGAAACTTTGAATTAGAGTGATATTTGATTTCTTAGTTCATGTTTCAGTAGTTTTTAAAGTGCTTTTATTTTGTATGTGAAGTTCACAGTGCTGTACTATCAAAACTGCTTGATAGTTTGCAGTAATAATCTGTTCAATTTTACTAGAAAATAAACCTGATGGTACATTCCTTCATTTCATCTGAAAAGGCATTTTCCATCTTATTTCTTTCATTAGAAGGCACATTGATTCCATATTTTAATTATAAATTACAGTACAAACTGTAATCAGTGACCTGACACTGAAATATATGATTACAGATATAAATTATCTCTTCCTTTTAACATATCTGCTAGATCTCTTCGCTTAACGAAAGTTGAGATCTTTTTTTCTTTTTTTGAAAGTCTCGTGAAATTGACAAATTAAAAGCGCTTTAATTGATGTATGTTGTTGTTTAGGAATTTTAATTAAAAGGCAATTGATTTATTGTTTATCGCTGTTAAAAATCTTGAAAAGGATATTTTGAAAAAGCAATAATAGCAGCTAACAAATATTTGTTTTCTTATAATTAATGACATATATTTGAAAGACACTTCCTTTAGGATATATCCTAGATATTAATATATATATAGAGAGAGAGAGAATATTGCTTCTAGATTTAATTCCTTTCTCGAATACATGTCTGGTGTTAACAAATTAGATTCATAGATATCAGTTTATTATTTTGCAATACAGTGGCAATTTTCTTTGCAAGGTAAAAATCCTTTTGTGTTAAATTTACCCACAATATGAGTTAACCAAATTGTTAACATTAAATTGCACAACATTAATTGTTTTCACAAAATTCAGTACTTGAAATGAACTTTGATGGATTAACTCTTAATGAACTATTAGAAAGAAAGAACGATTCAAAACATAGTAGAACTTAAAAACTGCAAATAACAGTATTGATAAAATTCGCTTGGAAAAATGTGTACTTTAAAGTAAAGTTCATGTCTTATTACACGTGGAAAACCTTTATAAAAGGGATTTTCTTTAAAAAAAAAATAAGGTTACACTATAAAAAGCGTAAACAAATTTGTTTTCAGTTTTCTGTTAGCTGAAAATTTAAATTGTCTTTAAAAAGTTACGGGCAAAACTGATTAAACAATAGTGTAAAATATTCTAAATGATCTAATACCAATTACAGTTCTAAATACCAATTTACTGTAACTGAAAACTCAAACTATAATCCCAATACATCATAATGCTTTTGGCACTTAATAATCTTCTAAATTAAGAGAGACAAAATTTCTAGTTTAATTACACCCGTTTAATTAGATAAGACGTATGGATACAAATATGAAATTTTTATCGTTAGTTTAATATTTAGTTTTTCTCTCAAAAAAAAAAAATCGGAATAAAAATACTATCCAAACTAAATAAGTAAATATAACTTTTCTTACCTGTACTTATTTAGTTAAAACCTTCTTTTAAGCATAAAAATAACAATAAACTTATATTTTAAAATATCAAACTTAACAATGTCTCCTTCTAACACTTTAACTCTCCATCTAAATCTCCCCTCAACTCCACGTCCATTACCCTAGCATGTTAATATGGCGGATAAATGGTAAATATTGGGAACAACAATCTAATCCTTCGCCTCTGCCTTTCTAAGGTCCATTTATGCGAGGCCGAAGGAATACCGCAGCTCGTGGATGTACCTTGTTATGGCAGTAAGACGTTAGTGGCTGTGAAAACACTAAGGAAAAATGCATCTGAGCAGGCAAGGGCCGATTTTCACAAAGAAGTGAAGATACTCTCAAAGCTGCGAGATCCTAATATAGTTCACGTACTTGGAGTCTGTACGAAGGAAGAGCCTCTGTGTATGATTGTGGAATACATGGAAAATGGAGACCTGAATGAATTTTTGCAAATACATGTGCCTGAAAACACATTAACCTCACCCTTCAAGCCCAACCCCAGTAAGGTCCTCAGGTAGGTGGATGGAAATGGACAGAAATGGGAAAGGGAAATGTTGTTTCCTTGAATTATATATTTACCGGATTTAATGTAATGGAAAAAAAAATAATGACTGGGAACCAGTGTAAATACATTTTCTACTGCGACATTTCTTTGAAACTTAAGCAACAGAATATTTCATGCAACAATTTGATTGTAGTTATTTTTAGACATAATGTTTGAACTGTTTCACTCAGTTATTATATGTTTATTCTTCTGAAGTTGTATTTGTGAATATGATGATAACCTGAATCTCGTTTTTGCTTTAAATATTTCGTATTTCATTATTTCTTATTTCTCCCTTCACAAAAGTTTAACTAGCGGTAAGAAAAATTCATTTTACTACCGGGTGATCAAACAGCCCGTATAAACATAAAAAGTTCATAATAACCAGAAAATAACCAAAATAAAAAACAGTTTGCAGGGTTAGTATCGCTAGGACATGGGGTTTTTTTTAAACCAGAAAAAACAGTAACTCAAAAACAGCCGGCAGATGGCGCTAGTACGAGCGAATTCGGTAGAAATATGCAAATGAGACTGCTTTAAGAACTTGAGCTCCTATAAATACACAACCAGTTCACCGCCAGTTTGTGGGCGTGTTGCATGGTGGTTAAGTACGCCTGCTACTTAGCATCATCGTTCTCCTCGGGTGCACGGTTCTGTCCCCGACAGTACGAAAATTCAAGAATTTAAATTTTTTCCTCATTATCGTGTTGCAATATTTGTTAATTCTCATGACCATGTGATACAGTAGTACTGGCTTAGAGGTCTTGGCCCAGGAGAGCCAGTAAATGAAGCTCCAGTGCGATGTCCGCTGTAAACCATGTAATAATCACCATAACCATGCATAATCCATCCAATCTTTCTGAACTGAAAGATGCGATCTGCCGAGAGGTGTCTTGCATACAACCGTACCTGCTACACTCTGCGTTGCTGAATTTGTGACTCACCTGTAGTATGTTATCCCCTGTGGTGACTGTCATGTGGAACACATACTGTTGTAATAAACGATTTTGAGGCATTCTGTTTGTTATTTGCTTTTCATTTTCTTTGAATTGTGTACATAAGCGCCCTCTATCGACTCTTTTTGAGTTAATTTTTCTCTGTTTAAAAAAATCCCATGCCCTATCAATAACTAACCCTCCAAACCGTTTTTTATTTTGGTTATTTTTCCAGTTATTACGAATTTTTAAAGTTTATACGGACTTTTTGATCACCCGGTATTAAGAATAATTATTGCATTACAGCAGAAAGTACTGTTATAGTACATATACCTCCCTACACTTTTACCAATTGTATAGCAACGATCTACCATTCAATTTTTCATTTGATTAATATTACTCGTATTCGAAATAAATTACATTTTCTTATGATTTTTAACCTTATCTATCTTCATCTAAAAAATAAAAAGTTCAAATTTTGTTAGCATGAATATTAAATCATGGCTTGAGATTAAACTTTCTTTTTGCAGCCTTTTATGAAAATTTAATATGATTGTATGATGAAATTGTAAAAACTGGGGAATGGAAACTCACTGAGACAAATCTTAAAAAGATAATTAAAAAGATAATTACAATCCAACGAATGATAATAAAAGTGCTTCTGCTTTTGATTTCTGAGACATAAAATTCCACAATTTCCTATCTACTGAAACGTGTGTTTCTTATAAATTAATTAAAACATTATTAACAAACCAATATCTACATAAAAATAGTAATAGAAATAGTAAAAATTTCTTTATAAAAACCCTAATAATTTTAAACTATGTTCCGGATTAAGTCATGCTTCATCTTTACTCGTAAAATATATATATTTCAGACCCGTTTCTGGTGAAGTAGTAAATTACTGTCAAGCATTTACGGACTTATCGGTTTTCAATAAACTTTAATAGATTCTAGTTTTAACCTATAGTAAAGGAAAGTATTTTGAACTCTCGAAATGAAAGTTGAGAAAGTCAATACGCTTTGGTAAAAGATTTTGCTTTTGTAATGATATTATTCTTCAATAAGTCAGCTAACTCATAAAGTAAGGTTAGATTTAAAAACAATTCTTCCTTTGAATGGTTTGAAACTATTTGTTTACTGCAAATCGATCTTGTATTATGTATCAAAGAGGTAGTTGAGATACGGCGATATATTCTAAGAGTGTAGTCAACATTTCAAGTTTTAAATATTTGAATGCTACAAAAACATTTCTAATAAGAGTTTTTCTATTCCGGTCCAGTAGTGAAAATTACCGGTTTCTCAACCTGGTTCTGTTTTTAACACTAGATTTACGGATTGAGCCAATTTGACTCATTAAAAATTTGATCACTATATATATATAAAACTAATATCATTTTTCAAAAACATACTTTGGTTTTTAGTTAAGTAATAAAATATATGTAAACTTTCATTCCTCTTCCCCGCAGACCCCTTCATTTCGCATTATCAAATTTGATATGCCTATTTTCAAGGTTGTGACCCAATTTGACTCGTAGAATGTATATGAAAATAAATATAGTAATAAATATAATATAAAGTAAATATAAAGCATAAAGTATATATAGTATAAAGTAAATATAAAGCATAAAGTATATATAGTATAAAGTAAATATAAAGCATAAAGTATATATAGTATAAAGTAAATATAGAACAGAAGTCGAGAACACTTCGGTTCCAATGACGAAAATTCATGCTACTGACGCACGGAATAATTGTCAAGTTCAACAATCATGCAAAAGAAACAGATGTAGAAACCATTGTGCTAAATGTAATAGAAATGTTTGTGGAAAATGTGTTTCAAAAACTGATTTTATAAGTAAAAAGTGTTTTCCATGAATTTTTTGATAATAAACATTTTATTTAAATTAATTTGGAACTATTTTCTTTGCAAAAATCTTCAATTTTCTCGTATGAGTCAAATTGGCTCACTTCAGTAAAAATAGGTTTATGATCAACATCCGTAAATCTAGTTTTAAGCAGATAAAATATCTTCAAAATTATGTAATGTAATCGAGAATACGAAATGAATTACGCCTTCTATTTTGTGCATTTTGTTTGTGCATCTGTGTAACGAAAAAGTCATGTTAGGCACAATAGTCAAGTCAAATTTTGCGATAGCTTGTTTATTTCATTAAAATTTGTACTTATCCGCACATCCTTGATTTAAATTTAAAATAGTTATTTTTCACAATTTATTCGTACCATTTAATACCTTATTGGTACCTTATTTGTATATTCCATCTGCGTTACATGTCTCTATCTAAAAATTATTAACACTGCCTATTAATTTTTCTCATGAAAATAATTTTTTTTAATTTAAAGTATTTCAGTGAGTTGCAGTTGGTCTAATAGAGAAATAAAGACAAAATTGCTAAAAGTTTTACAACATTTGTTTAATTTAAATACTTTTTAGCATAAGGAAAATCCTGTATCCAATTTTATTTTTATGTATATATTTAACATATAGTAAAAATATGAAAGCAGTTTACTAAAATAGAAGTGCATTAAACAATTTTTCTTGATGTTCTCTGACCCGAAATTTATAAAAATACCTTGTATTTTAATCAAAGATTTCCATCTAGTCTATTTTAGTGTATTATGTAATTTATTTAACAAAATTAACTATGCTTAAATTAAGTTAAATATTTTTAAAATAAAATATAATAGCCCTTGTCTGTATTAATCAATTTCATTTTTAATTAAAGTCATACAACTATACAGGATCTTAAAAAAGAAGAAAATTTAATAACTTAATTTAATGGAAACACTTGATTTTTCTAATAAATGATTAAACTGTAAACATTTAAATAAATTGCTAGAATAAAGTACTAAAACCCAAATACAACATATATAATTCTACAGGATATACAGTCCTTTGAGACCATTAAAAACATTTTATTCTGCTTTTGGTTTGTTACAAAAAATTACCTACAGGATTTTCAAAGAACCCTTTTATCTCTATTCATTGTCATAATTTTCCGATTAATATGTATCTTTCTATCGGTTCTGTTTTACATAGGACTATATTTTAATACAAATTGAAGATTTTTTAGTTAGCATTATATTCCTTTAATCGTCTATAGATGTATACAAATGATATTGAACACGAGGCACACACACTAATCCATATTTAAACTTAGACACACGCATACTATTTATATGCATAATACATACAACATACATATGTATTTATCTATATAAATATGCATAAACTAATTTTTTGCTCTAATGCCTTACCACTTTGTGATTAGCTCTAGTATACAAAGTAATGCGTAGCATAAAGCAGCTGTAGTTTGTAAGATTTTGAATTAATAGTACGAAATTGCGTATTTCGTGTTTAAAAATAATTATAACGTTGTAAAAGATTACCTATTAATTTTAAAATAAAAAATACTTTAAATCTCTTTTTATATATTATAAATTGAAAACAACAGATATTAATTATAAATTTCAAGAATTACTTCACGTGAAAAATTTAATAGCAATTAAAATACAACGAAAGCGTTACTTATTTATATATTAGATTGCATAAAATAGGAGTTACAAAAATAACTACGCTTAGCAATTAATTTTGGAAGTACATTAAGACAAAAATTAAATTTTAACATTTGATCAACTATGCTGCTCTACTTCTTCAATTTAGTTTCTGTCCTGCTTAGACAGTAGCTATACTTTTGAGTAGAGCATTCTTCCATAATCGAAAACAGACTTTAGAATTCTCATTATTTCGCGCGAAGCTGAATACTAATTTATTAGGTATCAATCGATGAATCGTATTTTTCAGGAAAATATTGAATTGTCAGATGTGATATAAAAGCTTTTCTCACGCACTGCATATATTTATAAATATTGAGTACTGACTCTAGCAGATGGATCTAGGTTTATGTTGTTAGTTGCACTAGGTAACAATATCCTTTCATTATGTGTTACACCCTTTGCTCAAAAGCAATATAAATGTATAATAAATCTTCTATTATTATCATTAGATCTCCTTATTTCTGGGCCGAACGCTGGCGATTGGTTAGGGCGCTGATCGTCGGTACCGGAGTTCGTGGGTTCGTATCCCACTTTGGCATGGGTGTTCGTAGCCGTTCGGAATCGGCTTTAAGCAGTAGGTCCCAGTCTCATTAGCCCTCGTGTGCAAAACAGTAGACCGCAGCGCTCCAAACCAAACCATATTTCTGGTCATTAAAGGAATATTTTAACCCTTTAATGCACATTTTTTTTTTTTTTTGAAAAAGGACGGACAAAAAAATGAATTTTTTAATGTAAAAAACACAAATTAGAATGTTGTCTTGCTACAAAAAATACAAAAATACAAAAATAATCAAAATTTTTATTGCAATTTTGGATTTCGATAACATTGCAGAAAATAGTGAAATATTGTAATATTACACACACATCGACTTTTTCTATGTTTCTTTTTGAATTCCCATATTAGAAAAAACATTATTATCAGTAAAAATACTTATTTATACTTTTAAAACATAAATAATAACAATACTAGTATTTATAAAATTAACATAAATTTTCTTTTGTGTGATATATTTCAAAACAAGGTGCAGCATATAGCTCGACACACTAGAAATACAATTAAGAGCGTTGTCTTGCCAAGAAAATTACAAAATTACAAAAATAATCAAAATTTTTATTGCAATTTTGGATTTTGGTGACTTGCAGAAAATAGACGAATATTGCAATATTACGAGCACATCGACTTTTTTTATCTTTCTTGTCGAATTCCCATTTCAGAATAAATATTATTATGAGCAAAAATACTTATTTATACTTTTAAAACATAAATAATAACAATACTAGTATTTAGAAAATTAATCGAAATTTTCTTTTGTGGGATATAGTTCGAAACAAGTTGTAGCACATAGCCCAACACTGCAACTATTATACATGTAACGACTCTCTTTTCTTTTCCTTTTTCTTTTGCTATCTCTTTCAGCACAACATACACCAAATGATAAGTAGAAAAAAAATATACATTTTATATTTCAATAAGTAAGTGTTATAGCTTACAATCTCATGTAAATGATAAATATCAATAAAACGATTTTTTTTTTATTTCACATTTTTATTTTCAATTCTCGATTGCATTCGAGTGAGAAAAATTATAGCAACATAAAGTACAAAGCCTCTCTAATCATCTCGAGTGTGAACAGTTTGGCCAGTTTGGGCCACTCGAGTTAACTCGATCGTGCAATAATTTTGTGTAATTATTGCACAGGTAATTTTGTGTAATTATCATTAATTTAATTTTGTGTAATTATTTACTCGGAGTGTAATAATTTTTATTAATGTTTCATAAACGAAAATTGCATAAAAGTTATAATAAAAAGGGATTTGTGATCAAAAATAAATCATTTTGTTTTTTGTTTTTTTTTTGCATTTAATCACATTGTTACTTAACAAATATTTTCTATGTGGAAACTAAACGGATGTTTCCCAAAGTAAAACTAGCTCTATAGCATATTCACCTGCTCATTAATATCTCATTTACTTATGTTTTCAAAAGTTTGTAAAGTTTTCTGACAGTTCATAACTGACCATGTGCTTTGTTCGTCAGAATTGCACTAGCATCTGTTGCTTTAGCATAACAAGAGAAGGCATGTATAATCCCCTTAATTATTCTATGACAGAAGCCAGTACGGGAGAAAGCAGGAAACTTTAGTGCAAAATTCTTTGCTGGTTTTGGGAGACCCCACACATTTACCCGTTTTAATGAATTTGTTACCCAACAAGCTCTAAACGACTTTTTAACGATTTAATATCACTAAGCTATAAAAGGGAGGTTTAGGTTTTTATTGAGTTGAATTTGGAATTTTACCACTAGACAAAGTGAAAAAAAATGGAAATAAATTAAGGAAAAGCTATTAGTTTATTTTTTTTCTATTTTGCAATTTATAGAGAATACAGAGTACATTTATTTAATGAATTAATAGTGACCGGTCATTATATATACAGACAATAGATAAATACTACTGGCATAACGGTAGAAATAACAGCTTAAAATATCAGAGTTTGTGGCCTTAACTACGCTTGCTTTCTAATAAAATGACAAAAAACTTACTTGAACTGTTGTTGTCCTAATATTGCTGTCAAATTTGTTAGATTTTACACAATGAGCATGACTATATATATTTAATACTAAGAATACTTAATTAGAAATTTAAATGTCAGCTATGAGGAAAGAGACATCTAATAGCATTAGCAGATAAAAAGGAAATTAAAAAGGTGAAGATATAAAAGATTAAGTTTCATACTATATATAAGGTTAGACAGAGTAGGGGAGGAATCGGATTTTCGATCTAAATTCCAATTTTTAAACATACACACTCCAACATTAAAATCTGCTGAAATTTAGAAATCAGTTATAATTAGTTTATCACTATTGTTCTTTTAAGAGGACACATCTTTAAACAACTTTATGGAAGTTTCTTTTTTTTCTAATTTTCTTCTTTATCTTATCTTCTTTAATTATTATCGTAAATACATGGGATTTTCAGTATTTCTTCTCAACTTCCTTCAGTACTACTTTCTACTTAGTTCTACTTCCTTCCTGTTCTTTTAAGAGGACACATCTTTAAACAACTTTATGGAAGTTACTTTTCTTTCTAATTTTATTCTTTATCTTCTTTAATTATTATCGTAAATACATCTGATTTTCAGTATGTCTTCTCTACTTCTTTCAGTACTCCTTCCTACTTAGTTCTATTTCTTTCTACTTCTTCAGTATTTCTTCTTTTTCTCTTAATTTTTCTGAAGTTACTTTGTATCTAAAAAATAAGAACTTTTCACGTTAAGCGTGAAAACTTGTTTGAAAAAAAATTTTTATTTTAATATTTCTGATTGAGCAGAACGATGGCCGATTGGTTAGAGTGCTAGCCCTCGGTACTAAAGTTCGTGGGTTCGAATCCCACAGTGGAAAGGATGTTCGTAGCCTTTCGGAATCAGCTTTAAGCTGTAGGTCCCTGTCTCATTAGCCCGCATGTTGCAAAATGTAGACCGTAGCACTCCAAACCAAACTAAACCAAACCTAATATTTCTGACACACTGTGCGTAGACTTGCAACACAAAGTGAGTTTCATTAATAATTTTTGTTTTTTGTAAACAGTAATTATTAGGTATAATTATAGAACTATTTAAAAACTTTAAAAATATAAAAAAATGGACTTTCACAAAAGATAAAATAATGTGCAAAAATTCCATTTCAAATACTAAAAATACTAAATAAAATAAACAACAAATAAAAAAAGTAGGTAGAGTTTCATCGCAGGTCCTTAATGTATGTATCGTGTAAATTTGAAATTCACATGTGCAATAGTTTCTTATTGACTATGCGAGCAATTTAAAAAAACACCATTTTCAATAAAATGCATTGAAAATTTTTATACTTACCTTAAAAAATATGATACTAAATTCAAAGATTTTAAATTTTAAAGGTTCTAATTCGAATATTTTAATGGGGTTTGTTTTAAACGTTTCAGAAATGTCTTAATATTTAAAAAATGTAAAAATAAAAAAATTGAATTGATTGAATGTTGAAATGTGATGTGTTTGTTCCCTTATAATGTTACATAGTATTGGTTTTTTGTGTAATTAATTAATACTTGAAATAGTTTGTGTTTGGATATAAAGCTTTTTCTATGAATAATTTATTTTTAATCTTGCAATTTTTGTAAAATAATTTTTCCATTTAATTTCCTCCAGCTATGGCAGCCTGATTTTTATGGCAACGCAGATAGCATCCGGCATGAAGTATCTGGAGTCCTTGAACTTTGTTCATCGGGATCTGGCGACTCGAAACTGTCTGGTGGGCAGGGGCCTTACCATCAAAATAGCCGATTTCGGCATGAGCCGAGACCTGTACTCGGGAGATTACTACAGGATAGAAGGGCGGGCCATGTTACCAATTAGGTGGATGGCTTGGGAAAGCATTCTTTTGGTAAGAAACTGTCATGAAACTTAATTGATATTGAACAATGCAATGAATTCGAGTGTATTTTCCTTGATTCATAATTACTTTCAAATACATTTAAGCTGTTATAAATGTGACTATCACTATTATAAATGGGAGATTTCTCTAGGATATAAGAACCAGCCCTGTTACCAATTAGGTGGATGGCTTTGGAAAGCATTCTTTTGGTAAGAAACTGTCATGACATCTAATTGGTTTTGAGCAATGCAATGAATTTGAGAGTATTTATCATGATTCATAATTACTTTCAAATAAATTTGAGCTGTTATAAATGTGACTATCAATATTATAAATGTGATATTGCTATAGGATGGAAGAACTGGCCATGTTACCAGTTAGGTCGATGGGTTGGGAAAGTATTCTTTTGGTAAGAAACTGTCATGAAACTTAATTGGTATTGAACAATGCAATGAATTCAAGTGTATTTACCTTGATTCATAATTACTTTCAAATAAATTTAAACTGTTATGTGGCTATCACTATTATAAATGTGAGATTGCTATAGGATGCAAGAACTGACCTTGTTACCAATTCGGTGGAATGTTTTTGAAAGCATTCTTTTGGGGAGAAACTTTTATGACACCTAATTGGTTTTGAGCAATGCAATGAATTCAAGTGTATTTACCTTTATCATAATTACTTTAAGATAAATTTGAGCTGTTATAGATGTGACTATCACTATTATAAATGTGAGATAGCTATGGAATGGAAGAACTGGCCTTATTACCAATTAGGTGGAATGTTTGGAAAAGCATTCTTTTGGTGAGAAACTGACATGACATTAAATTGATTTTGAACAATGCAATAAATTCGAGTGTATTTGCCATGATTCATAATTACTTAACACTGATATAATTTTCATCTATTATAAATGCGAGATTATTATGGGATAGAAGGGGAAGCATATTACCAATTAGGTGTATGGCTTGCAAAAGAATAATTTTGGTAATAAACTAACACAAAACACTGATTTGTGTTGTACAATGCAATGAATTCCTAGTATATGAGACATTATTCATATTTTCATATAACTAATGAATAAATGCTAACAAACTATTTATCTTAACAATTTAGGGTGTATATTCTGAATTTATTTCTGAAATTTCAAGCTTAATTTATAAATGAGATTGAAAATTTAACTGGTGTACAAAAGATATGGCTATGTATGTTTTATGTGTATTGTAAATTATGTGTTAAATATTATTTCTTTTTTAGTAACATCTTTTTAAGAAAATAATATTTTAATTGGTGTGTTATATGAAACTGAAATAAAACATTGACCCCTTAATGAAAAGTTATTTTAAAAAAAGCCGACCAAAACAAATCAAATTTTTTTTAGTCGGAAAGCGGTTTACAAGGAAGAGATAAGTCGTAAGTGATAAGTAGAAAAAAATATTTTATACTTGATTAAGTAAGTGTTACAGCTTACAATCCCATGCAAATGATAAATATCAATAAAACGATTATTTATTTTTCTTTTTTACATTGTTATTTTCAATTCTCGATTTCATTCGAATGTGAAAAATTATAACAACATAAAGTACAACTCCGCTTGAATTATCTCGAGTATGCACAGTTTGGCCAGTTTAGCGCGCTCGAGTTAACTCGAGCGTACACGCTAAAGGGTTAAAAGAGTAAATTATTTAAACGGTACTATTTCAATTTTATGCACATTTTAGATGACTTTGCTCTTTTATTTTTTATGAGGCTCATTGATTTTAAACAACGAAGCATCAAATTAAGCATTTACTTAGAATTTGCCTCTTCCTATTGAAATCCATACGTGTTATTTAATAGTCAAAGTATTTCAAGATAATTAAAAAATACATTTCGAGGTTTATCAAAAGATTGCTGCTTTTAAAAGGAATTAAACATATCAAAGAAAAGAACATTCCTCCTATTTCATAAATTCTCTACATAACTGTTGTATTACTAAATCAAACCGCTATTACTTTCTACTTTATTGAGCAGATTTTTTTTCTACACACGAAAACCTTCAATAACAATAAGTTTCTCTCTCTAACCTCAAAGAACAGGAGACCGAGAGAAGAGGAAAAGGGGAGAAGAGAAGAGAAGAAGAAGAAGAGAAAGAAAATGAAAGAGAGAGAGAAAGGAAAAAAGGAAAGGGAGAAAAAGGAAGGAAGAAGAAGGAGGAAATAAGAAAAGAAAAAAAAAGAAACCCATATGAAATGGTAGCACTCATAATAATGAAAGGCGTGTGCCTAGTGAGGATCATGGCTATTGATCCAGTATCATCCAATTTGAAAAATGTCTGTCGAGAGCCGTACGCTGATATCTGTACCAGTGACACCGGGGCGTTCCTATCAATGTTGTTGGTCATCAGTTAATAGACGCCTTCTTGCGTGTGTCGCCGTGGGGAAAAGATTCGCTAGAGCTCTTTCAATTACCTCAAATAGTGTGCTTTAATTCAAGAAATGAGAATTTCACTTTAGGAGGCATTTTGATGGATTTGAAATTTTCGTTTCATACAAGCAATTCGAGAGAAGTGATTGTAGTGATATAAGTTTGAATGGTGTAAATACGATAAAATACACCATCAATGAAAAAAGTTATTAATTTATATTCATGCTTTCTGCTTTGTTTATAAAGATGATAATATATTATAGTTTAAAAACCCGCGAAACACGTGATATATCTACTATATATTATTGAAACATACATTATTCTTATTGGAATAGGAAATTTAATTTAAATTATCTAGAACCATACATTTGAATTCTATCCATAACTATGAATAACTTGCATGTTAAGGTCTACCATTTTGAAATTCACTGCCTGCGATAGATTATTGTGTTTTGATAATAATTTCTTATTCAAGCTAACAAGGATTATTCTTGTGATTTTTAAACAAAAATATATGAGATTTTTGTTAAGAATATTCTAATTTAAATTCATGCTAGATGTTTTTAAACTATTATCATTCTGATAATTTTTGGGATTTCAAGTTACTCAATCTCGTAAAAAAGACAAAGATTATTCATTACAACTTTTAGTAAAAATATATTGCACCCGATTTTTGTTATGGCACCACCTCTCATTTTGTTAATTTTAATTCAATGTTTGGGAGCTGTTTTTAGAGTATTATCATTGTGATAATTTTTGGGATTTCAAGTTACTCAATCTTGTAAAAAAAGACAAAGATTATTCCTTCTGATTTTTACCCAAAAATATATTGAACTCGATTTTTGTTATAGCACCATATCCCATTTTGTTAATTTTAATTCAATGCCTGCGAGCTGTAAGGTATTATCATTTAAGCTGTAAGGTATTATCAGGAGTAAAACTTCTGAGATTTCAAGTTACTCAATCTCGTAAAAAAAGACAAAGATTATTCATTACAACTTTTAGTAAAAATATATTGCATCCGATTTTTGTTATGGCACCACCTCCCATTTTGTTAATTTTAATTCAATGTTTGGGAGCTGTTTTTAGAGTAACATCATTCTGATAATTTTTGTGATTTCAAGTTACTCAATCTTGTAAAACAAGACAAAGATTATTCCTCCTGATTTTTACCCAAAAATATATTGCACCCGATTTTTGTTGTGACACCACCTACCATTTTGTTAATTTTAATTCAATGTTTGCGAGCTGTTGTTAGAGTATTATCATTTTGATAATTTTTGGGATTTCAAGTTACTCAATCTCGTAAAACAAGACAAAGATTATTCCTTCTGATTTTTACCCAAAAATATATTGCAACCGATTTTTGTTATGACACAAAAGATGTGATGAGGTCTGATTTAGATCCCAAGTATTTCACTTCCAGCTTTATTTATATTTATTATATTAATTAGAATGATCTAAATCACCCCACTACAAATGTAATCAAATCAATTGTACATATCAAATCTAGGAACTTTTTATGACACATTATAGAATAATATAAGATTATTTTTCCAGCAATTTAAAGTACCATACTCCTTAAAATGTCTATTGTATTAATATTTATAGTATATCCATAGTTAATACATATATCTAAAATCGATTTTTTTCACCCCTCAGGGAAAATTTACGACCAAGAGCGACGTCTGGGCATTTGCTGTGACCATGTGGGAAATACTGACTTTTGCTAGGCAGCAACCCTACGCTGACCAGATTGACGACAAGGTCATCGAAAACGTGAGCCATTTTTATCACAATGATGGACTTCAAGTGTATCTACCGCAACCACCTGGATGTCCGAAAGAAATCTATGATCTCATGAAAGAATGCTGGCAACGGAACGAGCACGATAGACCCAACTTTAGAGAAATCCACCTGTTTCTGCAGAGGAAAAACCTCGGTTACGCCCCTCATGTGTGAATAGAGATAAAATGGGTCCGAACAATCCGTCTGTTACTGAGCAATGCTGCAGAGGACTCTTTATTTATTAATTAAATGAAAGAGATTATGTTCACTGCATTCGTTTCTTCGAGGAGAATTCACTGAAGAAGTTTTTTCAGGACTTTCAGTTTTAGTCAAGGTCAGAAATGGACTGAAATGTTTGTTAAACCTCTGCATCGTCGTCTGAAATGCTCAAGTCCCATCAAATGCAGTTGTCCTGTGCTGTATATAGAGAGATAGATCAGTATTAACTCGAAGCTGCCACAAAAGTTCTATATTGCCTTATATTTTTTTTCAGTTAACAAAAGCCTTATCTAAATTCCAGCAGGTCATCAGGAGGTACAACCAATGGGGAAAGAATCGAAATATTTATATATTTTAGACTATTTTCATTAACTGAACTCTAAACGTAAACGAACATCTCAGAAAGTTTATGAAGGGTATTTTTCAGAAAGAATCTATTAAGGAATAATAATTACTTTACTTTTTATATTTATTGAGAAAAAATGTTTGTACCTCCAGTGAATATGCTAATTATTTTTTACTTTTTTATCATGCCTAATTTAAAAAATCATCTTTAACAATAATTTAAAAATTTATGCTATATTTCAATTTAGGGTTTTTTAATAGAAAATTTTTACTTTCCATTAAAAACTCTGATTGAATGCATGTCTAATATAATTATGTTTAAGCAATTATGATTTTTTTAGACATGCATTTGAAAAATGCCATTAGGTAAACTAAATGGTGATATTGTATTTTAGTTCTCACTATCAGGCTTATCGTTAACAAAGTACATTCAATAAACTGATGAGAAAATCCTGCTTTTGTAGAATAAAAATTTTTTTTCAAAATATTAGAGACGATGAATAATTTCAAGTTATTAAGAAAGAGACAAATCTAATAGCTTGAAATTGTTGTAATTATTTATTGCCTCAAATTAACTATTTAATATTAAGATAAAATTATTTTAACCTCATCAAGAAATATTGGAATATAATTTGTCTTCTTCCAGAGAAGTTTGATGTAGTTACGAAAATAGGTAAATCTTGTGTGATTTTGAAAAAAATACTCCATTTTCTGCCAAACATATGATGTTGCAAATGGTAAACGATAACTGCATTTGATTGTGACTCGTAAGTGTTTTTTTTCGAAGCACTGGTTTCAATCCAGTGGAAACGGAGGCCAAATAGCTTAAAAGGGAATTAAAATGGGTGCTAAAGCCTTAACCTCAGTTGAAAAATTTCTGGTACGTTAAAGAAGTATCCAGAACCACACAAACTTTATGCTCATGAGCTTCAACCTTTTACGGATAGATGTTTCATTTGTATGGACATTAGGTAGAACACTTGTTAAGATATCTCTCTGTTGCACTTGTAAATTTAGGAATCACATTCTTGTATAAGGCTTGGTTACAAATTGTTGAATTTCATTTTGTATATTTTTAAATTTTTCAAAATGTATCAGATACTTTACTTATGCATAAATTTTATTTAAAACTCCAAACGTTTACTACCCTTTAACTCCAACAACATTATTTCAACCATATTTTAGTATTTTCAAATGCATCAAATAAATCTTATATTGAGAGAAATCTTTTGCATAAACATTTTTGTGGATTTATTATAAAAAAATTAAAATTTGATTAATTTATGATTGTATCTAAAAATTTTAAAAAGTTTTCTGCTTCATATTTAATTAAAATAGATTTTAAATTATTTGTTTATTTTTCATGTATGAAAACTTAAAAAATCTCTTAAGTATTTATTTCTAGTGCAAAGGAAGCTTGTTAAACAATTGGCTAATAGTTAACTTCTCCTTGCAATTGAAATATGAAGTACATAAACCAATTAACTAAACATTATAAATTGTGTAATATTAAAATCAATGGATGACTAGCAAGAATTGTACTAATATTTTTTTTTTATTTTCTCGTTAAAAAGATCTAAAACTTTTATAACAGAGAATAGAATTTTTTTAAAAATTTTTTATTTACAAAATATAGAAAAAAATTTTATGCTGCTTCATTTTTTAAAGATGTTTTAGTCTAAAAAATATTTATTTTAAGTAACTTGTATGTAAAAATAACTAATCTGTTATAAAGTAAATCATTAAAAAATACATTTTATACTGAGACAAGATTTTTGTATATGTCATCAGAAGTATCATAACTTCACTGTGTTGATAATATATGTAAAATTTTGAACAACATTATTAATAATTAAAAGTAAAGAAACATTTATTTACTTTAAGTATTAGAACAAACACTTAAGTAGAAGGAAAAATCAGATAGTCTTCTATGAACAAAACAAATTGTCTAGCTTATTCTGTTAATCAAATTTGCAGTTGTATCCTTCTCCTTCCAGGAGAATTACTTTACTGGTGAATTCAACCACATAAAAGTTTTTAAATGCTATCCATTTAATTTTTCATAACTTTATAAGTTAAGATTTAGGAATATATGTTGGATGGGAAGGACAATACCAAATTCATTGCCAAATATTGCAGAGAAAATCAAGAGTATGTGAACATTAATGCCTTTTATTGTATTTAATATTAAAAATATATAAAAAATATTTGCTGATTACTTAGCTTGAATGATACTCATTGAGAAGACTAATACTGTCTTTGTAAAATATTGTATCTTTATGGCCTTATATTAAATGTGATTAAAAAAAAAATTTATTTGTGATATGCATGAAGTATCACACAAATCAGCACAACAGCAAAGTACGGAAACCAAGGACTTCGAAAACCTTTCAAGCGTATCTGTATATGTGTGTTCTTGATGCGTAAGCTGTGATTGTCAGATGTTTGATTTTTCGTTTTTGAGCACTGTATGTATTGTACATGTACATTATTTTTTATGTTCTAATGTTTTTCAAGATTATTTTGTAAAATATTAATATCTCGATTAACTGTTGTACATTAAGTGTTGACTGCACTAACAAGTAGATGGACAAATTATATTGCCAAATCATGTGTATGAGACAAAATGAGTATAAATTTGTAAATTTTTTTTAACGTGATTTAGATATTAAATAAAAAAACATTTGCTTTCCAGTGAATGATTTGTAAATGAGATAAATTGCCAGAATGTGTATTTATTTATTAGAATCAGAAAATAACTTGAGGGAAAAAATCTATTTATTTTGTTACTCGATTCGCTGAATAGTTATTAATTTCTTCTACAAAATCTGGCACTATAGTAATGTGAGAGAAATATAAACTTCATTACGTTGCAATATTTACAATATTAACTGTATATGTTGTTTTATAGTAATAATATTTAATATTTCATTTTATCAAAATTTTTAAATACTGAATTTTATATACATGTAAATATTAGAATTTTTTTATGTTTCAGTTTAAGTGTTTTTACAAGATTAAAAGTTACTTTCACTAACATAAATTATTTTTGTGTTTGTACATATTAATTTCACTCAACAAACAAAACAAATTTCTTTGTTTTCTTTTAAGAACAATTTTTTTAAATAACTTATTGATTAAAAATATAAGTATATTTTTAAATATAAATGGTAGATTGTTGCCTAACATGTAAAATATATTTTTTCTTGTATATGATATGAAAATGTAATAAATCCGTGTATTAAAATATATCATGTATATGAAGCAACGCAATGATTTTTATAAGAAACAATGAGGGTATTATGATTTAATTACATTAGTTTAAGTAATATAAATAGATGCAATTATCAATAACCGTAGATAAATTGAAGAGCAACTGTACATATAGCTTTGGACCGTCTAAGTGCTGAATATACTAGCTGAGAAACTGTACAGAGTGAACGCTTGATACTAATGTGATTTCTTTGGCCAATTTTCTGGCGAAAAAAAAAATATTGCGTCACTGACGCGCTAATTTATGATAAAACAAAAAAATTTTAATATTCAGTGTTGTAAATGTGATTCCATAGAAAAATTTCTAATACTCACAATCACAAAAAAATTACTGAACAAATAAACATTTTGCATCTGTAACATTTTACAACGCAAAAACACAATTTTCTTTTTCTTGTTTTTAAATACTTTTTATATTTTAATATTTTTAAAAATGTATTGTTGCCTAACATGTAAAATATTTTTTCTTGTATATGTACTATTAAAATTGATTACTTAGAAATTGCATTATATTATAGTGTTTTATTATTTTGTTTATAAACATTATAAGAAAAAAAGGTATGGTTAAAATATCTATTTTATATGTTTAGCTTATTTTTATGATAAATGAAGATCAAAGTACAGTGAGATAAATTGAACTCTGTAAGTCTAGACAGGGAAATTTATATCTAGAAAAAAAATGCATATTAAAAATTAATCATTATCTTTATCGATATAATATAACTCAAAATTGAGTAACAAAATTTTAATTACAAGCAAAAAAATAGTAAAATTATTCATAATCCTATACCCCCACTCATCTTAAAAAACATTGTAAATCTTTATATTCTTTAAACATCAAGCAAAGCAAAATAAACTCTAACACATAGGCAATTTGGAAAAAAAATCAATAAAACATTTTCTTATTACTTAGTTCGAAAATAATGATCTGATAAGAAACAAAATTATAAATCTTTTTAAAGTTTTATTTTTGTCATTCTTGTAAATCATTGTATTTAAAGTGTATTCATAAATGATTCTTGATACTTTTACTATATATAAATTTTGATTACAAAAAAATTAATATATAAGTTTGTTTAAGTATGCTAATTATATATGATTCTTAATATTTTTAAATTAGATGTTGTATATACTTATTTTATGTGTGGCATGTTTAATTTCATTACTTTTTATTTTAACGATAAAAAAAATTTTCAGTTATTGCTTGGATAATATTGAGAAAACTGTATGCTCATCATAATACAGAACTTAAATTTAAAATATGATAATAAGAAGTAGCAATTCTGTATATTTTTTAAATATTAAATATTCCGATACTGAGTAAACCGCTTTTACTAAAAAATGAAAAATTAAATTTTTGTATTGTCTAATGTCATAAAATTATAAAATAATTATACTAAAAGTAAATTTAATGAAACATTTTGATGTATTTAAACATTTAAAATCAATAAAAATTTTCCTACTTATTCATACTTATTCGAAATATTGATCACAAACAAAATTATAATTTTTAAAGTTTTATTTTCATTTCTTTAAAAATTTATTGATATATTTAAAAATGTATATAAATGTTTCTGTGTTTCTATTTTTTATTCATTATTTAATAAATTTTTTTATTAAGAAACATGTTCAATTATTTTATGTTGCATCTGATATTTTGTTGATATTTAAAGCATAAAGTGTATATAAAATCCTATATAATCTATGTTGTAAAAAAAAATGTGTTGATTTTCACTTTTTTATTCATGATAAAAAAATTTTATTAAAAATTATAGTATTGAGTAAAACATTTTAGAATATAGCTTTAATCATAAACAAACCTAATAAAATTAAATATAAAGACAGTAAAGATTATTTTATAATCTATTCAGAAATTATTTCTTTTAACTTATTTGTATAAAATAATTAAATTTGTAAATTCTAAAAATATTTAATATTATGTAAAAATTATATGTTTGATTTTTAAAATTATTTTTTTATAAGATATTTATAAATCATAGTTTTTAAATTATATTTCAATTTTTTCCAAAATCCATGCTTTTCAATTTTTTTACATGATTCATACATTCATAAACTTTTAAATATACTTAATATTTTTCTTATTCAAGCAAAAATTTTATATAGAATTTAGTATAAAATGTTTAATACTGCATGTTGTTATTTGCTATTTCTATTTATTTTTTATTAAAAAAAATGTTATTTTCACTTTTTTTCTTGAAACATATATATTAAATTTAATAGGAAATGCTTCTAAATATATTGAATTTTTTATCTTATTAAATACAATATTCCTGATTTATACAATTTATTGCTTTACTAAGAATAGTCTTGTTTTTTAAATGATTTTCTCATCATTTCAAATATTTTATTATAAAAAAAATGTATATTTAAAAATGAATAATTTTTTAAAAAAAACAATCAGTAGAAAGATTTTTACACTTCAACTTATTTATAAAGCATTAGATCAAAACAGCCCATCTTTTCCCTAAATTCTTTTAATACTGCCTATATTTCATTTTCCTAACAATTTTGCTTTTAAAACTGCATTAAATATATTTTTATTTTTAGAATAATTGAAAGCTTTAATATTTTTTTTCATTTTTTGATTTACTCATTGATATAATTTTGAAGTTTTTATATAAATATTGATTTTTCTACAATGTTTTTTAAGGGAAACGCCATTCTTGTTTTTCAACTTTTCAGATAATTTTTTTACAAGCAACATTGTAATTAAATATAATTATAAAACTTCTAAAAACTGTCTGTATACTTACTATTTGTGCCTAACAATGGATTTGCATTTAATGCCAAGCTGCATTAAATTCATATTTCTTGATTTTTAGAAATGATATTTTAGAGAACGCTTATTGGATGATATTTTTTTTTTCATTTTTAAAGACCATTTGAAAACTAAACAATTAAAAGAAAACTATAATTTTAGAATGTTTAAATGGAATATGATAAATATTGAATTTTTCTATTCAATGGTTAATTTAATCAGTCGAAAACGCCATTCAGAATATAAAGAAAATTTTACGACACAATTTTCAAAAGATAATTTTGGCTTACAAGCAACAGGAAAAATGTGTAATTAAATATAATTTATATAAACTTCTAAACAATAATTTTGCATTTGCATATCTAAATGCTTTTATATATATTTTTCTTATTCTTAATATCTAAATTTTATCTACTTTAATGCATTAAGATGATTGGAAATTTTTATTTATAATTAGATCCATGGCATAAATAAAAATATTATTTATTATATGTTGGTTTTCAAAACAAAATAATCAATTATGAACTGAAAGACAAATTTAAGTTGTTTTTGTCATTTGTAATTAGAATGTGAGAATGAAATATTAAACAAAAATGACAATGAAAAGTGTTTTGGGAGAAATACAAATACACGTGTTAATATTCCTTTTATCTGCATCTAAATTACTGCATTCTTATAACCAGGATACTCTAACATATTAGGGTTTATCGTTATGTAAACGATTAAAATTATCACTAAAGTAAATCGTTTATGCAGTTATTTTGAATTTTGTGTTTTAAAAACCATTGTGAGTATTTGTTGTTTGTTTTACAGAAGAAATGTACTTTATACAGAATGTAATTTTTTGTAAAAAATTCTTTACTATGAATCAGGTATAAGAAAAAAAACATCATAACTGTAAATTGATGCATTTTATTTAAGAATATGAATTTATAATATCATAGAAAGCAAAAGATAAATGTAAACAAGAAATTTGTGTATTCTTAGATCATAATTAGAAATATGAACAAAGTGAAAACACTAATTTGTAAAAAGGAATTTTGTCTATTTTGTGTATTCAATGAATCACAGTCAGCCTTTATTAAAACATGCTTTTTTCTCATAAATACCTTTGTGTCGTCTCTGCCATGGTTCTTTCACTTACATTTTGTCATTTTTTTATCATTTTTCCATTACAACATCGTATTACAAAAGTTCTTAAAAACACAGTTTAAAATTTACCAGAGGACAAATGAATTAAAAGTCTATATATTCACTAGAATATTCCAATTTTTTTTTCTTTTTGAATACAAATATACACAAACTCTTTGACAAAAAATAAGCACTATTAAATTTGAAAATTTCATTTATAAAAATTATCAATTTGAGAATTTTATTTACAAACATTATCAATTTAAGAATTTTATTTATAAACATTATCAATTTGAGAATTTTATTTATAAACATTATCAATTTGATAATTTTATTTACAGACATTATCAATTTAAGAATTTTATTTATAAACATTATCAGTTTGATAATTTTATTTATAAACATTATCAATTTGAGAATTTTATTTATAAACATTATCAATTTGAGAATTTTATTTATAAACATTTTCAATTTGAGAATTTTATTTATAAACATAATCTATTTGAGAATTTTATTTATAAACATTATCAATTTAAGAACTTTATTTATAAACATTATCAATTTGAGAATTTCATTTGTAAACATTATCAATTAGAGAATTTCATTTATGAACATTATCAATTTGAGAATTTTATTTATAAACATTATCAATTAGAGAATTTCATTTATAAACATTATCCATTTGAGAATTTTATTTATAAACATTATCAATTTGAGAATTTTGTTTATAAGCATTATTACATTGGATAAATAATTTGATAAACAGGCAAATCTAATAAACATGTTTTAAAGCCATCTTTAAATCAGGTGGAGGTATCATAGTGCAAAGATGGAGTTGTAATTGCAACATATTCACAGTTCAGTCAGTCTGAATTGCTTTGATAAATTTATTACCCAAAAAGTTTATTTTAGGTGTTCTGCATACAGGTTTTCCCCTTTTAATTTACTAAAATAAAAATTTTCATAAAAAAATACTATTAAAATAAGAACAACGTAATTTTCAAAATCTCAAACTTGAAAATGAATTCCCAGTTCACACCGATATACAGATACTAAATTCAAGGATATAACGTTGAAAAGTTAGAAATCAATAAAATTTTTAAGGTTCGATACCCGGGCTGGGCAAGGTTGACTCAGCCTTTCATTTCTTCAGTCAGTAGAGAAACTGGGGGCCAATCATGCTTAGGAACTAGACACTTGGGGTTCCACGTAAGGTTGACCACCTAACAGGAACATATGCTTCACACCCCAGGGAACTTGGTCTCGTAAACTGAGATTGGCACCATAGGTCTTGGCCACCTAGGAACTGTTGTGCCGAGGAGTTTAGTTTAGTAGTGTAAATTATGAGATAATGACAATTCAAGTAAATTCCTCTAGGTTAGTGATTAACTTATTTAGTGATAAAGAGTTCCATTACAAAATCTTAAATCTCAGTAATATATTGCATTACATAAATAATACTTTCATTAACGGATTTATTTAATGACCATTAATTTAATATAATGGATCATATTTCTTTAAAAATTACGTGATATATTTTACTCAAATGCACAAATCGTTCGCATATATACCTAAGTAAGACAATTTATTATTACTATTATCTTTTATTAATTTTCAAATTTCTTTGTCCAAATGCTTTAAAATGATACTTATAGTGTTTTTGTCAAAAACATTTCTTGGGCAAGGAAAAAACTCCACCAAAATATTCGCGTGTGCACAGCGTACGCGGTATAGTCCTCTGGCCCGGAAGACATTTTGAAAATTTCATTTTGGTTCACGCTTAAAAATATGTGCCCACCCCTGTTTTAAAGGAATACATATACCTTAAAATTACAGAATCGGCAATCAGTTGATATAACTCAAGCACTAATTTGGTTTAGGCTACTGGGAATTAGGAAATAAGAAGCGGTAGTACAGCCACTCCTGATTTCTAAAGCATTAATAATTTAACTTCCGTGGACAAGAAAATTCCATTCTCTTTTCAAATAAAATGAATGACATATTTATTATCTCATATCCCACAACACTTCCTTGATCCACCTTTTGATTTCAGTATTCCCATTAGTCATTCTTCTTAGTATTGACTACACGAGACGTCGCTATACAGTCCCACGAAGCTGACATCATTTCTGACGAACACCACATTATAAGAAGCCTCAATTTAATGACTATAGATATTTCTGGCTGGATTTATTTTCTCTTTCGTCCTTGTCTGGATGCTCAAATGGATTGAAATCTACTGTCAGTGAGCAGCCCATCAAACCAAATCAGAGTTTCATGCTACCGAAATCAATCTTGGACAATGTGAGCACAATGTCATGACAAATTATTTCCTTGAATGTAACTATCTCTATTGGGATGAAACACTGACGTGCTTGATTTATGTTCGCATCCCTCAGAGGAATTCTTAAAGGTTAGGAACCTTTGCAGATTTCTAATATCTCTGCTAGTAGCTGTAGATAATTTTACTGTCTTTTGAGGTTTAGAAAATTGTGTCTAGGTTTAAAATTTTGTGAATATAATCAGTATAGAGGACTGTAAAATGAAACTGTGAGATTGGTTATTGTAATTGCATGTCATTTTTGTATAAAGAGTGAAGTAATGAAAACGAAATTCAAAAGAAAATTATTTTCACAATCATACTAACACATTGTATGCGGGGCACGTACTAGTATGTTTTCTGACTATTGATACTTGAGCATGGGTCACGTACTAGTACGGGCTAATGTAACAACATGGTTTGTTTGTGGGTACAAAAATGACGGTATATACAGGAAAACGAAGCCGAATGTTCTTGTCTACTACATAGATTCTGGAAAAATTTAGACAAATAAAAACTAGTTTTTACATCAGTCGATAAGGAAACAGAGAACGGGAAGGTTGATTAAAAAATCAGTTTAGATTTAAAATTAAGTTTTTATTTATCAATGCGAAAATGATATTATATATATATATATATATATATATATATATATATGTGTGTGTGTGTGTGTGTATTTATATATTATATATATTTGTGTATATATATATATATATATATATATATATATATATATATATATATATATATATATATATATATATACAAATATATATATATATATACATATATATATATATATATATAATATATATATATATATATTTAATTGTCTATTTATTCATTTTTTTATATATTTCAATATAAAATACGTAAAGTTGGTTAAAAAATTAAATAATTTTTGATATATTGAGATTTAACTGAATAACTAAATTTAAGCGGAAAACGCCCGCTCCTGGTACAATTCCGCTGCGAAATGTACCAGCACACAATGTGTTAATATTGTTGGGAGCTATTGTCTACTTTTTGCTTCACGAAAGCTAATGAGATCAGTACCAACTGCTTAAAAAACATTCCGATCACTTACGAACATTCACGCCAGCAGTGGGATTCAAACCCATAAACTCTATCAAAAATTAGCGCTTTACTTATACAGCACATCGTTGAGCATATTAATATTGTATCAAGGATATTTTTATTATTTAAAGTAATGATTACGTAACGTGAATACGATGATTGTGAGTAAAAATGAAATTTTTAAACCATTATCTGTTCGTTGATTCGCAAGATTTTGGTTCCATTTTCGAGTAAGTCTGGGATTTATTTGTGTTGTCTCCTAATAGTAAGCGATGTTATCCTACGTACAGTCTGTCCCACAAGAGCGTGTCGTTTATTTCTCTGAAAATACAAACGAATTAGTTAAAAATGCATTTGCACCGTGTAGTATACATATTAAACTGAAATGCATTTCACCTAATAAGTTATCCAGTCCCCATTATTATCGATTATGCAAGAACCTCTTTATCATTCGATTTTGACGTTGATCGGCGTTTGCCCCGTTCCGGTAGGTCGTCAACATTTTGTACTGCTTTGTAACGTGCTACGCTCTTCTTGACGAACTATTCCGACTTTCTCATGTACTGGGCTGCATCTGAAAAAGACATTTTTAGTCCTTTTGGATGGTTACACAGAAGCACTGCCTAAAAACGGCTTGCATACGCGGCACCCATTTTGGAATTGATTTAAACACAGCAATACAAATCGAATAAAGAGTATAACCATAAAGTTTTCTTTTCTAATGTTTGAAGAACACTTGCAATTAAGCCAGTATCTGCACATTATCTATTGATAAAGTTATGAGCGACACACTCTTATGAAACAGACTGTATATGGTATTCACATAATGAAATGGAAAACAAAACATCAGCCAAATGTATGTCAAAGTGCTAACAAAGACAATTGATCTGCAATTGATAAAAAATATTCAATATTAAAGATGAAATGTACTTGGATAATATAGAAATTGAAACTAGAAATTAAAACCAAGATATTTTGGAGAATGATATTTGAATGTCAAATTAGTAAAGTAAATGAAAATTTAAAGTAAGCGCCATATTGTGCGTGCAGTTTTGCCTCGTGGTGAAAAAGTATGTGATAAAAAAAATTGTGATAAAAATTTCTAGTGTAAAATTTTTATACCTAAAAATTTTAATTCACCCTGTCATAAGTGGAATTTAAAAAATTCTTTCTTAGAGGTGATATATATCATAATAGAAATCTATGTTGCAAATTTCATGTTTAAAGCATTGGTTATTTTAACACTACATTGATATTACGCAGAGCTATAAAAAATAAAGACAACACTTGTTATCCGATTTTATTGCAACCAGTTGTTTAATACTCCCGTTTCCAATAACAAGAAACTGCGAAATTTTCAGCAAGATCGGTGGAGTAGTTTTTAGGTTTATAGAAGGCAGATAAGTAGACATTGATGCTTATTTATATAAAGGATACAATTAGTACGGCATATACTTTTATATGTACTGATGATTACTAAGTATCCACAAATCTCTATAAATATTTAAAGTCATGGAAAACGAAATTCAAAAGAAATGTACTCTCACAATGATATTAATATCGTTGGAAATTATGGTCTTTTGCTTCACAAAGGCTAATGATATCGGTACCAACTGCTTATAGCCCATTCCTATCACTTACGAACATTCACGCCAGCAGTGGGATTCAAACCGACAAATTCTATCAAAAAATAACGCCCAACTAATTCAGAATATAAATATTGTATCAAGGATATTTTTATTGCTTAAGGTATAGAATACAGAACGTGAATAGGATGATTATAAATGATAATAACATTTTTTAACCTTGATATGTTCACTGATTCGCAAGATTTGAGTTCAATTTTCTAGTAAGTCTGGGATTTATTTGTGTTTTCTCCTTGTAGGGAGCGATGTAGCCTTATGTATAAAGTGCTTCCATAATCAAATGAAAAACAAAACACCAGCCGAATGTCTGTCAAAGTACCAATAAAGGCAAGTGATCTGCAATTGAAAAAATATTCCATATTAAAGATGAAATGTACTTGAATAATATAGAAGTTGAACATAGAAATTGAAACCAATATATTTTGGAGAATGATATTTGAATGTCAAATTAGTAAAATAAGTGGAAATTTAAATTAAGCTCCATATTATGGTTGCAGTTTTACCTTGTGGTGAAAAATTATGTGATAAAAAAAGTTGTGATAAAATCTCTAGTGTCAAATATCTATACCTCCAATTCCAAGAAGTAGAATTTAAAAAATATCCTCTCTTAATAGTGACTTATAACATAATAGGAGCCTATGTTTTAAATTTCTCGTTTCTAGCATTGGTTGTTTTAACTGTGCTTTGATATTACACAGTACTATATTAACAATAAAAACAACACTGAATATCCGATTTTATTGCAACCAGTTGTTTAATACATACTAACGTTTCCAATAACAACAAACTGCGAAATTTTCAGCGAGATCGGTTGAGTAGTTTTTAGGTTTATTGTAGGTAGATAAAACACATTGCTAGTTATTTATATAAAGGATACAATTAGTTGGCACATACTTTTATATGTACTGATGATTACTAACTATCCACAAATCTCTATAAATTTTTAAAGTCATAGAAAACGAAATTCAAAAGAAATTTTCTCTCACAATCATATTAAAATCTTTGGGAGCTATGGTTTTTTGCTTCAAGACAGTTAATGAGAGCAGTACCAACTGCTTAAAGCCAATTCCTATCACCTACGAACATTCACGCCAGCAGTGGGATTCAAACAAACAAAGTCTATAAAAATTAACGTCCTAATTATTGAGCATATATTGTATCAAGGATATTTTTATTACTTAAAGTTTTGAACACAGAAGGTGAAAACGATGATTATGAATGATAATAAAACTTTTTAACCTTGATATGTTCACTGGTTCGCAAGGTTTGGGTTCGATTTTCCAGTAAGTCTGGGTATATGTGTGTTGTCTCCTCATAGTTAGCGATGTTGCCTTATGTATAAAGTACTTCCATAATCAAATGGAAAACAAAACAGAAGCCGAATGTATTTAAAAGTGCTAATAAAGGCAAGTGATCTACAATTGAAAAAACTATTCCATATTAAAGATAAAATGTGCTTGAATAGTATAGAAGTTGCACATAGAAATTAAAACTAATATATTTTGGAGAATGACATTGGAATATCAAATTAGTGAAAATTAAAAGTAAGCTCCATATTATGGTTGCAGTTTTATCTCGTGGTAAAAAGTGTGTGTTCAAAAAGTAGTGATAAAATTTCTAGTCTCAAATATTTATACCTCCAATTTTTAATTTACCCTGTCATAAGTGGAATTAAAAAAAATCTTTCTTAGTGGTGACATATGTCATAATAGGAATCTATGTTTCAAATTTCTCGTTTCTAGCATTGGTTACTTTAATTCTGCATTGATATTACACAGAACTATAAATAACAATAAAAACAAAATTGGATATCCTATTTTATTACAACCAGTTGTTTAGTACTCTTGTTTCTAATAACAGCAAACTGCGAAATTTTCAGCGAGATCGGTTGAGTAGTTTTTAAGTTTATAAAAGGCAGATGAAACACGTGCTAGTTATTTATATAAAGGATTCGATTTGTACGGCACATACTTTTATACGTACAGATGATTACTAAGTATCCACAAATCTCTATAACTATTTAACTGTTCCTTAAAAGTAACATTTCTCCAGTAAATAACTTTGATACGTCGTACTCTAAATTATTAAAAATTGAACATCTTGATGGAACCCATTTGACCCATATCTACTTCTGCCTTATTACATCAAAATATCACAAAAGACCGCAAAAAAGCTACACTCCCTTCGCACAATCAATGATATTGATTTTTTTGCGGTTATTGAAGCTGTCACAGAAAAACATCCTGTTTTGACGGATTGACTTCTATAAGTATTGTTTCCTGATTGGATGTTGTATCGATACCGATGTATATATATATATATATATATATATATATATATATATATATATATATATATATATATATATATATTAGATGGTCGGTAGAAAAACTAATTTGGCCAGGCAAGGTTTTTGCTAGGAAGCTTGACTGTAGATCCAATACACATCATTTCCCAGCTCTTATTGTAACTTTTTCCGCATTGTTCTTTGATATGTTTCTTTACTGGTTTAACCCTTGATATGTCTTTTTTTTTTCATCTAAGCATGAGCCTGAGTGTTGTACATTTTGCGTCAACATATATCTATTTTGATTAGATAACTCTTATAAATAAAAGGTTGAATAAGGAGCAATTTGCTGCGTTTAATATTAATTTTCCAGAGCCCTATTTGCTGACGTTATATCATAGGGCTATTAATGATTAACACTAGATTGCCCAAGGCAGTCATTTTGACTGTTTTTTAATTTCAATAAGAAAACAAATATGAAATATAATGACACAATTTCTTAGAATTTGGTGATTTTTTCTATAACATATAAATGGGTTTATGAATAATTGTAGTTACTTACGCCCTCCTTTATTATATAATATTAAAAATTAATTTTAAACAAATTTCTTTACATATTTGTTATTTTTTCACAATGCAGTCATTTTGACTGTTTTTGTGCAATATAGGTATACAAGAAATCTCGGGCAATATAGTGTTAAATAAATAAGGTATAGTAACATATGCCTTAATGCTGATTTAAAGAAAAGTTTAAACTCTTTTTTATAACTGATTCTGCTTTGTTAAATGATTGTTTCAACGGCTTTATTTACTGAAACTACAGCACAGCAAAGCTATTGATGCTTTCTTAAAAAATAAAATAGATGTGTTTCATTTACTTATATCATAATGCTGCTTTAAAACAGCATTTTTTATATATGAGCTCTTTTTAAATAGCTCTTTTGATAACTGAAACACTTTTACGTTTAACGATCCAAGTTGAAATTTTTTAAATATACAACTTTTTTACAATTTTTTTACAACGAAAGTGGTTTGATAGGATATTCATTTCTCCATACCATGGCCTCATAGGTAGGACACTGCTCTTCACTATCAGAGTTTAAAGGCTCGAATTCCACTGATGGCATGGATGTTCGTAGCTATTCAGGATTGGCTTTTAACACATTGTATGCTTTTGTTACATATTGTATGCAGGACACATACTAGTACTTTTTCTGACGATTGATACTTGAGCGCGGGTCACGTACTAATACGAGTTAGTGTAACAACATGGTTTGTTTGCTTGTACAAAAATAAAGGTATATACAGGATAACGAAGCCGAATGTTCTTGTCTGCTACATAGGTTCTGGAATGTAAAAATGCTTGTATATAACATAATTCGAAAAATTAAATCTATATACTACTATTTCTATTTGATCTTTCATATTTACGATACTATTATAAATTTATCCACTAAAAAATATATTTTTATTTACAAAATTCTTATGGTTGTTATTTATATATTTCTTTTATATATTTATTTATATATTTCAATATAAAATACGAAAAGTTGGTTAAAAAATTATATAATTTTCGATATATTGAGACTTAACTGAATAACTAAATTTTTGCGCAAACCGCCCGCTCCCAGTACAATTCCGCTACGAAATGTGGCTGAACGATGGCCGATTGGTTAGGGCGTTAATCGTCGGTACCGGAGTTCGTGGGTTCAAATCCCGCTGTGGCATGGATGTTCGTAGACGTTCGGAATCGGCTTTAAGCAGTAGGTCCTGGTCTCATTAGCCCTTGTGTGCAAAACAGTAGACCGTAGGGCTCCAAACCAAACCAAACCAAACCGCTACGAAATGTACCCGCACACAATGTGTTAACTGTATGTCATACTATCGTTAGTCCTTGTGTAGCAAAAGAGTAGACCGTAGAGCTCCAAACCAAACTAAACCAATGATATTCACCTAATAAAAATATAAACCATGTAATAATATTCAAATCCATGCTAACCAGAATCGAAGTGAGACAAAATTTCAGATGACTGGTTTCAAGATTTATGTTTCCGTCTGATAATTATTTAATTTATCATGGATATATTAATTTCAAAATTCATAATGCAAAAACCCGTATAATTCAAGAAATTTAACAATAGAAAACAATTGTCGAGCAGAAGACTGACGGAGGTTTATGAAATATTAATTTTTTTTTTCAATTCTTTCCTTTTTAGATTTAAATTTATATTATATTCCTCAAAATATGCCCATACTTGTACATCTAACTTATTTTCACCAAATAAATGTGTTTTTGATTTTTTTTAAATTTAATATTTTATTCAGAGCTGAAATTGTTTTGGAACTTTTAAATCCAAAGATAATATATCTGAACACAACTAAACATCAAACAATTTTTTTTTTTTTAAGTATAAATATTTAGTACACATGGTTTGGTTTGAAATGCAGTCAATCTACTTTTTTGAAACAGTGGGGTTAAGGAGACCGGGACCTACTGCATAATTCTAATTCCAAACGGCTTCGAACATCCAGGCTGCAGTGGAATTCGAACCCACGAACTCCAGTACTCTTACCATTCGGCTATCCGTCGTACACTGTAATATATCTCTAATAATTTAGGAGAGAGATTAATATCCAAACCCCCTTAGCTATGGCCTTGGTATTACTTATTTTTAATTAAATATTACTTATTAGAAGAGAAAGTTATAAGCGCATTAATAGTGATAATAATTTCATTTCGAAAAAGAAGCTGTGTTAATACCTTTATTAAAATTAGCATCTTAAAACAGTGTTACAAGTATCCATTATTATAAATCACTTATTAGTTAATTACTTTATAGAAACGAAAATCTAATTTAAAGGTATAAGACATATAGCATTAAACATCTACTTCCATAAATTTTAAGTTATGTTTTCAAGTGTTTTGGATATTCATTACCTTTATCTACCTTTACCAAACATGGGAGGAATCTTTCTTCACGAGACCACAGTTTTCAGTTTTGAAATTGGCACAACTAAGTTTTGTCTAAAACATCTCTTCTGTCAAATAATAATAATAATAATAATAATAATAATAGTTTGTAACCTCATATTGTAGTTTCAATTATAATTTCATTAGTGGGCCTTTTCGGTTTTACCTTTTATAAGACCTGCCAATCTAATCATTGCATTGTGTTTTGCTTATAAACTTGTGACGACTTGGGTAGAAAAGATAAACAGTACTGCTGCATTTCTTATTCATATTTTTTCAATTCATGTTAGATCAGATATTTTTACTATCTATTCTTGTTCGCCTTAATTTTTATGCAATATTTGGAGCTTTTTATCTGGAGTCTGTTTGGTGCTAATAATTCATAATGCAGGAAAAAAGTCTTTGCTTATTTCTGTTGCTCTTATTTAGATTTAATCATAGATGAAGGCTTTCACTTGCTAAATGCTTAGTCTTATTCATCTTCTAGACCCTCTTTGCAATTGAATTGGAAGTAAAATCTGTACCATTTCTAGCTCAATACTTTGGTCAACTTTGCTTCCTGATTAGTTGGTGTCGTCCATTTAGAAGTCATATGACATCTTCATTGGACATCATTGACATGTCCTATGCCAAATTCATAAAAAAGATGATTGCCATTACCCCGAGAGGTTACACTTCTAAGAATACATCCTAGTAATGTAGCTGCCTTTGCCGACCGATCTACCACACATGACATTACCATTTTGTAGATATGCAATAGTTGACTAACTAATATCGATCAAGTATGCAACCAGGCTAATAAAAGAATTTTATTATCATACACTGTTGGAGTTAACTTATTTCAATGCTATCATTCGGTCTCTTCAGTTCTCATGGAGCAAAAACATAAACCATAGTACTCTAAACCAGTCAACAAACCACTACCATCATAAAGTGAAAACAATTTACTTAGATTCATTGTCTACTCATTTCAAGAGCGCTTGTGAAGACATATAACTAATAAGGAACCGGACTACTGAAGAATTGGGTTCCCTTTGGCAAATTTGGCGAAAATATTGGCGATATTTACTAAAACACAAAGGTAATCCATCCAAACATTGTATATCTTGCTTTTTCTGGCGACTTTAATTAATAACAGTGCTCCATCGTAATAGAATTATATACTCTTACTTAATTAAAGAAAATGACTTGAAAACAGGACATTTATATTTGTGGGCAATTAATCCCTTAATAGTTTACAAATAGTTTAAAAAGCTCCAAATTATTAAAAATCATCCACAGTGAACCATTAATGGTTTGTTTTATCTAAATTGTTTAAGCATTCCTTACTTTTAATATATAAGAAAAAAGTGACATAAGGAGAGTTGGATGCAAATAACATATAAATTATAATATAAATACAGATTGTTTGTACACGGTGAGATCAGGAGAAAATGTTAGGCGACCATACTCAAACCGTTATCGCCAAGTTGGTGGGGGAACCCAATTCTTCAGTCAACCCAAATTAGAACTAATAAGGAACATATGTTTCAAACAAATTGCTTGAGAAACTGCCTGTATGCTACAATTTTGTTTACAATTGTTATCAAAAGTATGGGGTTTGCACAACAACCTCAGCAAAGAACTTTCATACAAAGAAACCTTTGTATGGATAGAAGAAAAAATAGTATAAAGAGAGAAGATTCCTGCAAGTTTTATGCCAGCCATGTATAAACAACACTCAAAAAATGGCTTGCGTAACAAAATATTAAGCAGTCTGATGCAACCATGTAAAAATAATTACTTCTTTGTATTCTTTATTTTCCCTAACATGTACCTTTTCTTTCGAAATTCCTTCGAGACATCATTCGATCTGAAAACGAGTACTTCTGTACAAAAAAAAATTGGACATAAATACAAGGAACTTTAATTACTTTAATGTAACTAAACTATAAAAAATTAAAAGAACTGTATTAAATTGAAAGCACAACATACAAACAACAAGTTAAACAGACACTAAAAACATAATAATGAAATAAAATAGAAAAAATAAACGAAAAAGTATCTATGACTATTCATAATCAATAACTGCATAAAGCGTATCAAGTAACTGTTCTAAATTGATTTCTTTTACAGAAAAAAAACTAGTTTTTAATCTGTTTTAATTTATTTTCAAACTTCTTTTATTTATTTTTAGGCTCATTCAGGTAATCATATTAATTGGATCCACATATTTCCTTCAGTAATGTGAATTTAACTCTGAATTTTTCGAATTAAAAAATAATCAGAATTATTCTCGAGAGATCACTGGCTTAATTATTCTTGCGATCAGAGATAAAACTCTGGAAAATTAAACATAATTATTTCATCCAAAACAAGGTAATGAAAAAAAATGTTTAAGCAAATCTTTTATTAATAAAAATTTTTTTGGCTGTAAACATTCGCAATATTTTAAAATTGTTTCCATTAAAAGTATCTTTAAAATTCATCGAATGAAAAGAACTAGAAATGAAAAGTTTTTAAATAATTTCAGGAACCTTTCATGTATTGTGTTATTTTTAATAATTTCAGTTAAAGATACTTTGTTTAATTTAATTCCAATAAAATTGATTTTTCTTTCAATTAAAGTGACTGTTGTTGTCTGAATTGTTTAAACAAAAATTTCTATTTTACCCCTTTCACAAAAGGATAATTATTTTAAAGAATTATCTAGAATACATATATATATGTACTGTAAAAATTTAATACTTTAGTCTTCAACTAAATAAAAAAAACTAATATATTAAAAAAAACCCAAATCTGCGATTTCGTCATTTTCTTAGTACCCTCTTGGCGTTAAACTCTTTTGTTTTAGCAAAATCTCCTTCCTGTTGGCGAAATGAACAAGCCATCCTACTTTGCTGATTAAGCACATTCCTTTTCTCCCACTTGTGGCGTCCCCAAAGTTATAAATGGCCGCACGAACATTTTTTGAGAGATTTTGAAGTTGGACGTTGCTAAATAAAGATGATGCTAAAGTTATCTTGATAAATCTTATACTTTTCGCCGACGACTACACAACTTCGACCACGTTACATCGCTGAAGCATGGCATGCTACAGTATGTTTCATTTATATATATATATATATATATATATAAATTACTTTATTAACTCATAAATGTCGAACAATATCCGAAATGTAGAGCTCTGTACGTCGGTACCGGTTGATTGATTGGTTTGGAGCACTACGGTCTACTTTTTGCTACACGAGGGCTAATGAGACCGGGACCTACTGTTTAAAGCCGATTCCGAACGGCTACGAACATCCATGCCTCAGTGGGACTCGAACCCACGAACTCCGCGTCGGTACCGGAGTTCACGGGTTCGGATTACACTGAGGACATGGATGCTCGTAGGCGTTCGAAATTGACAGTAACAGTACTAAAACAGTAGGTCCCGGCCTCATTAAACCTCGTATATTCTAACAATAGACCTTAGCTCTCTAAATCAAAAAAACCCGTAACTCCTAAACGAGACCTATAGCTGAGTCAAGAAATACAGTGATCTCGTAATATATATATATATATATATATATATATATATATATATATATATGATATATATATAGTGTGTGTGTGCATATGTATAATGTATGTATGTGTACACAAAAAGAAAGAAAATGCATTAAATGTAGAAAACCGTTCAGAGACAAAAAAAAGAAAATTGGGAACTAATAAAAGTGTAATTATAATCATTTACTAAGCAGCGAAAAAAATTACTTAGGTATTAAAATGTAGTTGGAATGATTTGAGAGTAATCTATAATTCTTTGGGGTGTAATCTATAAACGAAAGTAGCCATTTTAATCATGCAGAATTTAATCTATAATACAATGCCAAATTAGGAAACGGAGGAAAATGTATAAATGCCTATTGGTAATGAATTTTTGTTGAGTTGTACTGTGCTGTATGGAGTTTAATGACAATGAGTGTGTCAGAGATATATTGTACCAAACGAATTATAAAAGCTAAAACCCAAGAATAAAAGAGCGTAGTATAAGGATTAAGCACAGTAAGATTTAAGGATTTTAGGTTTTATTTTTTTACGTGGCTCAACCGACATTATATATCACGAATGATCTTTTAGTCTTGAGCCTCAATCTCGCAAACCTCGGATTACGAGATCACTGTATTTCTTGACTCAGCTATAGGTCTCGTTTAGGAGTTACGGGTTGTTTTGATTTAGAGCGCTAAGGTCTATTGTTAGAATATACGAGGACTAATGAGGCCGGGACCTACTTTTTTAGTACTGTTGCTGTCAATTTCGAACGCCTATGAGCATCCATGTCCTCAGTGAAATCCGAACCTGCGAACTACGGTACCGACGTACAGAGCTCTACCTTTCGGCTATTGTTGACATTTATGAGTTATTACAGAAGCATAGGTAAGTAGAGTAAGTAATATATTTATAAGTAATATATATATATATATATGCACATATATATACATATATATATATATATAGATATATATATATACATATATATACATATATACACATATAGATACATATATTTATATGTATCTATATATACGTATATATAGATATAGATATATATTATAAATATATCAAGCATATCAAGAGTAATACAGTTATAAACAATTCAGTAGTGGTCAAAAGGATGTAAAGTTTCAAAATTAAAGTTTTCTTGTACGCAAATACAGAAGTAACACTGAAATTTATCATAATTCATTCAGGTCTGATTAAAATAAGTATTTTTGTTGAAATTTAATCACTAAAATTCATCGTGAGGATAACACTTCCTTTAATTTGTACAAAGAAGTTATATGGATGTTTAACTTTTTGGATTTCAAGCTATGAAGGAATTAGTTTTCTAAAATAAATATTTAAAAAGTTTCTGAAAAAATGACATTACACCCTCTATAAAAAGTTTCTAAGTTGTGGAAAAACTGATAAAAATATATTAAAAATTTGATTCTGACATTAAAAATTTTGATTTTCATGTGAATTCATTTCATTTCTCGTATATGTTTCACTACAATTGCAACAAAATGAACGATTTTCTACTTCTTGTACTTAATTATTATTCTAATTTTAAGAAATCAAATAACAGCTGAATAGAACAAATACTTACTTCGAAGAAGAAATACTCGAGAGTTTGTAGATAAAAAATAATTTTCCTAGTTTCAACTAGATGACGCTACCTACCAGTTTTCGATCACATTTTACGGAGCACTTTATTTTTCACTCTTGATGATTGTACTTTCTTATTCAACGTTATATATATATATATATATATATATATATATATATATATATATATTATATATATATATATATATATATTATATATATATATATATATATATATAATATATATATATATATATATTTATATGATTATAAAAAATATATATCAGAGTTTTATAATTATATTTATTCATATATTATATATATATATATATATATGATTATAAAAAATAAAATAATCAGAGTTTTATAATTATAATTATATATATTTATATATATATATATATATATATATATATATATATATATATATATATATATATATATATATATATATATATATATATATATATATATATATATATATATATATATATATATATATATATATACATATATATATATATATATATATATATATATATATATATATATATATATATATATATATATATATATATATATATATATATCAAAATTATTACACCTAAAATATCTTTTTAAGATTAATGTCCCATCCATGCATTAAACATCATTTCAATAAAACAGTTTTTTAATCAAAGCATGCTACATTTAGGCTTAATTTAAATGTTGTGTTATAAAAGTTATATTTTTAAGTGTATGAAACATAGGAAAAATTACGCTAACACAGGGCCGCAGCCAGAAATTGTTTTCCGGGGGGGGGGACCAAAGAGGAAAGTCATTGTTATTTGTTAATGATAATACAGTAAAACAAAATTAAGGTATTAAGGTATGGATGAAGTATGGCAATTATCTAGTTTTAAATAAAATAATTAAAAAGGTTTGATGATATTTTTATCTTTCGAAGAAGAAAAGGCAAAATATGGAGAAAATGTTACATTTTTGGACAGCGGCTAGGCAAAACTTTTTACAGCCAAGTGTGTTTTTTTTTTAGCTGTGGAAGAACACACATGTGGAACATTGACACACATGTAGTACATTTTCTTTTGACAAAATGGTAATCTAGAATTTCGGGAGGGGACCGTGTCCCCCAAATCCCCCCCTTACCTACATCCTTGTGCTAAGATCAATAAATGAGACTGAAAACTTACCTACAAAATAAATTAGTTATATACTTTTGGTGTAGTAAAATAGTCTTTTCATACATGTCATTCGTATAAACTCAGATATTTTTGCAATTAAAATAATTCAAAGCAATAACTATGGGACTATAAGTGATCCGTTTTATGGAAAAGTCAGAAATGAAAAACAATGAGTATATACATCTCGAATCATCCAATTAATCTTAATTCCAGACGTTCCATCTATCCCTACTCTTCCCTATTTAGTTATGAAATAGAATAATAATGAAAATATTATCTAAGTTATGCAAAATATGTTTAAAAACATGACTCATATTCCTTCATAACCCCCTTCCCTTTTTATGACGATATGTACAGATAGGAATTACTTTCGGTGAGTATTGTCTTTATGTATAATTCATTTGTTTAAGTTGTGTAGAAATTAGTAATAATAACGTAACATTAAACAAAAGCTATCCATGCGCTAGACCAGTTTCATTAACCATTTTCAGTTAGGCAACATAGCAGTAATGTCTTTATTAGCAATGGTAGAACTGTCAGTTACTTGTAATAACATAAATTTTACAATCCGTAAAGTATGGATTGAAGTTCAGTATGGCTCAGGCAACACCTCCGAGACACAGGACGTTGGAGACGTTGGTTTTCTCGGAGTCATTGGCTCAGGGGCAATGAGACATGCTCCAAAATGTCCCATCCATGCCTTTGCTCAGTATTTCAATAAAACAATTTATTAATAAAAGCATACTAATTTTAGGCTTAATTTAAATGCTATTTTATAAAGTTTATATTATTAAGTGTATGAAACATCGAAAAAATTAAGCTAACATCAATGAGTGAGATCGAAAACTTACCTTCAAAGTAAGTTAGTTATTTACTTTTGGTGTATAGTAAAATAGTTTTTTCCTGCGTGGCATTTGTATAAGCTTAAATAACTTTGCAACTAAAATGATTCAAAGCAACAAGTATGGAGCTATTAGTGCTCAGTTTTATAGAAAAGTCAGAAATGAAAAAAATTTGAGTATATATATATATATATATATATCTGGAATAAAACATCTAGAATTATGCAATAATGCATAATTCAAGATATTCCATCCATCACTACTCTTCGATACATAGTTATGAAATAGAATAATAATGAAAATATTATCTAGGTTATGCAAAGTATGTTTAAAAATATCACTCACATTATTTCATACCCCCCCCTTTTTTGATGAGGATATTTACAGATAGGAATTACTTTCGGTGCGTATTGTCTTTATGTATAGCTCATTTGTTTAAGTTGTGTAGAAAGCAGTAATAATAAGTTAACATTAAACAAAAGCTATCCCTTTGCTAGACTAGTTCCACTAGCCATTTTCAGTTGGTCAATATTGCAATAATGACTTTTTTATCATTGATAGAACTGTCAGTTACATGTGAGAACATAAATTTTTCCATCTGTAAATTATGGAGTGAAATTCAGTATGGCTCAGGCAACATCTCCTAAACACAGGAGGCGTTGGCTCTCTAGAATGCATTGACTCACTGGGAATGAGACATGCTCCATAATGTCCCATCCTTGCCTTTGCTCAGTATTTCAGTAAAACAGCTTATTAATAATAGCATGCTACTTTTAGGCTTAATTTAAATGCTATTTTATAAAGTTTATATTATTAAGTGTATGAAACATCGAAAAAATTAAGCAAACATCAATGAGTGAGATCGAAAACTTACCTTCAAAGTAAATTAGTTATTTATTTTTGGTGTATAGTAAAATATTTTTTTACTGCGTGACATCTGTATAAGCTCAAATAACGTTGCAACTAAAATGATTCAAAGCAACAAGTATGGAGCTATGAGTACTCACTTTTATAGAAAAGTCATAAATAAAAAACAATGAGTATATATATCTGAAATAACACATCTAGAATTATGCAATAATGCATA
>CM063501.1:21415915-21448415 GCA_032207245.1 Pardosa pseudoannulata
TTTTTTTTTTTTCGTTTTCGTTTATACAGCTTTCTCCAGTTCAAAAGATAATATTACACACTAATTATCTATTGCTTGCTAATTAGTGTAAAATATATATACAAAGAATTTAAAATCAGTAGTTCTTCTGTCTTGCATCAGAAGGAATTTCATGCTCAACAAATTTCAACAGTGTATGCTTAATGCATATTTCATGTACAAGGAAATCAATTGTAACACAGTATTTTAACTGTAAATAACTTTTTCAAGAAAATATCGGAACAAAAAAGAACTGGAATTTCTAACTGTTATCATATTTATGTGTAAAGTATAGTAGTCTGTAAGTAGTCTGTATAGTAATCTGTCATATTTAAGTATAGTAGAATAGTAGTCATCTATTCTACTATACTTACTTCTACTATATATACTTCTACTATACTTACTTATAAATGCAATTCATTCCCAAGCAGTAAAATATTGAACAAAGAAAAGTATCTAAAATTAATTTTTAGCTACGTACATGTATATAAGCCTAAACCGTAAAATCAGTAGATAGATATTGTAATACAGAAATTGATATATAAGGTTTTTAACTGTAAATGTCTTTTGAAAAGAAAAAAATGGTCAAACAATCTGCTTGTAAATGCAAATAAAGTGTAAACTAATTTAATCAATTAGAAATAACTAATTTACTGAAATTTTAGCATAACTATTTATAATAAATATGTAAGCGCTTATTCTTTATTAAGAAAACAATTTTTTTCTCGTGGTTTCTCTTAAAAATATTCAATCCGTTCATTTTTACTCTTTTTTTTTGCGTTTTCGTTTTACCACGTTCTACAGTTCGGAAGATAATATTAGACACTAATTGCCTATTACTCGCTAATTAGTGTAAAATATTTACAAAGAGTTTAAAATTAGTATTTCTTTTGTTTTGCATCAGAGTGAACTTTACGTGCTCCAGATTTCAACATTGTGCGCTTAATACATATTTAATGTACAAAGAAATCCCCTATAACACAGTACGGGTCTTTAACTGTAAATAACTGTTGAGAAGGAAAAATTAGAAAACAAACTGCAAATTTTAACTGTAAATAAACTGCATTTGTGTTATACAATCTCAAGCAGTAAAATATTGAATACAGAAAACTATCTAATAGGAATTTTTAGCTGAATACATGTATATAGCGTAAACTGTAAAATCATTAGATAGATAATTTTCCATGGGAATTAACATACATACCACATATAATATATTTATCTTTACCTTATGCAATGCATATGCTGAATTATTATTTGCAGCATATAAAATGAGTTATAAATTCATGCTGGAAGCAGTTTTCTTGGTGGGGGTCACCGATGACTCCCACGGAGTGGTAGGCAATTGTTACAATTGTCCTTTTTTTCAAACAATTGTGCTTCGGTTGCTGAGTGATTACTCACCTTTAGCGTTCAAAGCAGCTAGGAAGAACTAGAGCAAAGGATTCGACTAAAAAAGTGGTGACATATTTTTCCGATTGCGTTGATTCACCTTTTCTTTGCCATGAATGTTTCAATCTGACTCATCACAATATGCCCTGATAAAATGTATATATCTATATATCATGTTCAAATAAAATTATTTTTGTATGTTCTATATTGCATTAATTTCTTCAAACCATTATAATAATATTATTGAAAATTTATTGAAAATTTATCATTATAGTATTATTGAAGATTTATCAGTATCCATATTAATATGACTATGTACTTTTATTATTTGCTACGTCACAGATCACCCTTTGACCCCCCATGGCGGTCAACGTGTTACTATATGTAACTTTACTACCTGTAGAATAATTTAATAGACTGTTCTAAATAGCTCATTTTCTGAAATTTCAGAGTATCTGTATATAAAAATAATATCAGCAAATATTCTTTATTAAGAAAACATTAAAAAATTCTCATGGTATCTCCTGTACAAATATTCAATCCATTCATAATCTGTTCTTCCTTGCGGTTTCTTATACTGGTCCACATTTAATAAGATAATATTACACACTAATTAGCTATTACACACTAATTAGTATAAAATGTCTACAAAGAGATTTTAAACAGTTCTTTTGCCTTACGTCTGAGTGAATTTTATGTGCTTCAAATTTCAACAGGATTTGCTTTATAAATTTCCTGTAAAAGCAAATTAACTATAATTGTAACATATTACATTGTAAATAGCGATTGTAAGAAAAATTTTAAATTGTACTCAGTGAGATCGTAAAGTCTCACAAACGTTAAACTAATGGTGAAAAAATTTATATTTACTAACTTTAAAAGTTTTGGAGCAAATGATAATTATGTTCTACAGGACTAGAAGGATCATGAAAAAGTAGGAATTACTTTATACGATGTTCCTTACATAGTCAATATGTTTACCAGAATGAAGGAATTGCTTCATTTTTTTCGAATTGTTGAAAAATAAAATTTGGTATGAAATTTTAAATTATAAATCTTTATAAGAACACAGATAAATATTAAAAAAAACCTTATATTAAAATGAGGGTCTGGTTTGATTTCGGGAGCTACGGTTGAATCAAGAGCTATTTTTCAGCAGCTACCGTTCGGCAAAATGAATGAAGGAGTAATGAAGTAAAAACTCTAAAGTATTATCAAATAGGTCGTAATTGTTACCCCTATGTGTAACCATAAATTTTATTTTCATAGGATAAAAATAAGGTGAATATTAACCCCTTCCGGTATGATTTAATAATGAAAAACTGTGCATGAAATAACCATTTAATTTTTATTTAAAAAACTTGTTTCATTTTACAATTCTTACATATTCTTAATTAAAATCCACTTTTTACATAGTGTTAAATAATATCAGAAATAGTAAAATTAAGAAAATATCAAAACAAAACATTAATAAGGTATACAGATAATAGTCTTCAAGCTAGTGGTACTTTTCAAAACAAAGTGCAAATGAATTCTTAATTGTTTACACCGCCAAGTAGTCTCACTTTTAATTTGATTCTTGTAACACACACGGCATTTCTTAGTAGGTTTTCTTTTATTCTGACTCATTAATTTGGCAATGACTTGTACCAAGCAAACAATATGCAATAGTGACTCGTGATTTTCCCAAGTGATAAAAGTGTTGCCAAATTCAGTACACTAGAAATATTAAACTAAATTAATTATCACATTTAACAGTAACTTTAATCGCATGAAGAGTGTAGCTCGTCATTGTGCGGTATGGAATGAAAAACTAATGACGAGCTAGACTCGTCATTTTACCGGAAGGGGTTAATAGCTACAATTATATATATCTGTGTTGGACTTAGGTAAGCAACATCTGTTGTTGGGTAAGCAACAGATACTATTACTCATTTGAGATATTTTGAGAAAATAAAAGGCATGAATGGTGATCAGTAGATCAATGTGGTGATCATGTGCAGGAAGTGATGATATATGCCAAAACCTAAATAGGGACAACCAAAATAAACATATGGAGTCTCAAAGCTAAAGCAATCAAAGATGTGCACATTGAGGAACGCGAGAAAGGAATTTTTCTCCAGATTCTCTCCTTTAATGAGTGTATGCCGCTATGTTTATACCCTTATGTATAACTAGCATACAGCCCGTCATATAACGGGATCAGTAAAATTTTTAATTTTCCAGAATATACACGGTACTCTAAATTGAAGTTTATTCATCGATATAACTTTTCCTAGTAATTTCAGTTGGATGGATCCATTTAAAAAGCAAATTTATCTGCATACCTCATAAAAGCTTAAAATGGAGTTTAGAAGATTATAAATAACTAGCATATATCCCGTCATATGACGGGATCAGTAAAATTTTTAATTTTCCAGAATTGTAAATTACCCTATAAGGGAGATAAAAAAAATGGTTTGTTTTTTGGCTGAGAATTATCTGGTACATGCTCGATAATTTGTCTATCTTCTAACTCCTCTAAACTCTCCCGATACCGTTTATGCAGTTTAGAATCCCGTTGAATTCATTTAGAAAGATAATTCAAAGTTTTCTTAGCTAAGTCGAAATTATCGTTAAGTTCTTCCCAATTTTTTTTTCGTCACAGTAGTTAATGGAAGTAAAGGAATGAAACTATCATTTCTACTACACCCTGGAGGTAGATAGAATTTGTTGTTAATACCTGAGATAAAATTTTCATTGCAGCAAAAAATAATCGATGATTAAATTTTAAATTATCATATATGAACCTAATTTATGATTTAAGCAAAATATAAAAGAAAACTATTTAAGTAATATCTAAGTTCAGTGTAAAACGTAAGAAAATAATGCAGACGATATTTAAATAATTTAAAATAAATGATTAAATGAGATGGTTAAAGGAATGACGTCATAATGGTAAAAAAATGTTATTTTTACCTATTTATTATGTGACAAATTGATAAATTTAATCGCCTGCTCTTAACCGGGGAAAATAGGACTTGAAATAATGACATTAAATGCTAGAAAAGGGGAAAAGGGTGGATTTCGAACGTTGCTAACCCTAACTCATCAAGAATCCAATATAGATGCCTCTATCCATTCCAGGTACAACCGCTTCATAAATTAGAGGACAGACGGACAGATAACTTAGGCTGTTATTATACAGGGGATGTGTGTATAACCTTATGTATGTATATAATATGTGTATACCCTTTTCTGTATAATGTCTGTAAACCCATGTGTATTATGTATGTGTGTATACCCTTCTGTATTATGTATAATTTTTGTATATCCTTAATTATTATGCATAATGAATGTACTATTCGCTTATGTATAATTTTAATTTGCTTATACCCTTTTATTAAGGGAATATTACATGTAATGGCTCTCATAGTTTAATATGTTAGAAAAATTGTATTAGAAACATAGGAAAACATAAGTTAGAAGCAAATGTAATATAACATATTACATTTGCTTCCGAGGTTTCATTAAATTAATCTACTATGAAAGTATCTCTTTGATCATTTGGTAAGTATTATTCAATCAATTTTCGATAATAAATTAAATTTAAGACATATACTTGGTTCATTAGGGAATTCATTTATTACTTTACAACAAAAACTAGTCGTTCAGCATTTTAAGGTAATTTTTCTCACAGTTTTAAAATAAAATATTAAAGATTTTTAATTGGATCTGATTCCGTTGAAACCGATATTTAAATTACCAAATTTTAAATATATAAATCTCAAAGAATTCTATCTGAATCTGATTCTATTGAGACTAATGTTAAAAACTCGATTTCATTAATTTCCTTTGATATAATCAGTTTCTCCCTTTCCAGATATATTTTATCTGATTTAAAAACAAAGCTTATTGAGGCAGGAATTACTTTCGAAATTTGTAATGGTATTCATTCCATTAAAAAATTTCTTCTACGTTGCTGTATCATAAATAAATGATACGTCCGTTTAATGAAGTTTTTCAAATTCGACAATCCATTACGGATCGAAAAGAGAAAAACAAAACTCTAGCTTTAACTAGAACAAATATTTCTGAGAAAATGGGGTTAAATAGCTCATTACAGCGGAGTAACTTTAATCACATTGTTCTTAAGGGATGTAATAAGAAAAATTCTAATTCCTTAAGGTGAGTGTATGCTGTAAAAGCCAAATAGGTAAAATAGATTACCATTTTTGAAAAAAAAAGTGATTTAATTTAATTTCTTGGAGTCACTCATTGGGTTTTAAATGCAATAAAATGAATTGAATTGTGCGGATAGAACCTTGTGAGTTAAATTTACAATCGTTGATTGTTACTCAATAAATTCAAAACACTACGAAACATTTTATTTGATACATGCTGTAAAAGCCAAATAGTTAAAATAGATTACCATTTTTGAAAAAAAAAGTGATTTAATTTAATTTCTTGGAGTCACTCATTGGGTTTTAAATGCAATAAGAGGAACTGATTTGTGAAGAATCTTATGAGTTAAATTTACAATCGTTGATTGTTACTCAATAAATTCATTTTTCTAAAAGTTAACACTACGAAACATTTTATTTGATACATGCTGTAAAAGCCAAATAGGTAAAATAGATTACCATTTTTGGAGAAAAAAAAACTGATTTAATTTAATTTCTTGGAGTGACTCATTGGGTTTTAAATGCAATAAGAGGAATTGAATTGTGTGGAAGAACCTTATGAGTTAAATTTACAATCGTTGATTGTTACTCAATAAATTCATTTTTCTAAAAGTTAACACTACGAAACATTTTATTTGATACATGCTGTAAAAGCCAAATAGGTAAAATAGATTACCATTTATGAAAAAAAAAAGTGATTTAATTTAATTTCTTGGAGTTACTCATTGGGTTTTAAATGCAATAAGAGGAATTGAATTGTGTGGAAGAACCTTATGAGTTAAATTTACAATCGTTGATTGTTACTCAATAAATTCATTTTTCTAAAAGTTAACACTACGAAACATTTTATTTGATACATGCTGTAAAAGCCAAATAGGTAAAATAGATTACCATTTATGAAAAAAAGTGATTTAATTTAATTTCTTGGAGTGACTCATTGGGTTTTAAATGCAATAAGAGGAATTGAATTGTGAGAAAGAACCTTATGAGTTTTTGATACAATCGTTGATTGTTACTCAATAAATTCATTTTTCTAAAAGATAACACTACGAAACATTTTATTTGATACATTCTGTAAAAGCCAAATATTTAAATAGATTACCATTTATGAAGAAAAAAGTGATTTCATTTAATTTCTTGGAGTGACTCATTGGGTTTTAAATGCAATAAGAGGAATTGAATTGTGAGAAAAAACCTTATGGGTTAAATTTACTATCGTTGATTGTTACTCAATAAATTCATTTTTTCTGAAAGTTAACACTACGAAACATTTTATTTGATACATGCTGTAAAAGACAAACAAATAGGTAAAATAGATTACCATTTTCTTAAAAAAAAAAGTGATTTAATTTAACTTCTTGGAGTGACTTATTGGGTTTTAAATGCAATAAGAGGAATTATGTGGAAGAACCTTATGAGTTAGATTTACAATCGTTGATTGTTACTCAATAAATTCATTTTTCTAAAAGTTAACACTACGAAACATTTTATTTGATGCATTTGGAGAAATATGATTTAGAGTATTGTGAAGATGAAGGGTTTGTTTAGTATTTATGTAATACAATATATTACTGAGATTTAAGAATTTTGTAAAGGAACTCTCTATCACTAAATAAGTTAATCACTAACATAGAGGAATTTACTTGATTTGTCATTATCTCATAATTTATAGACGAAGTAAATAGTTGTATAAAGATATCAAATATTTTCGTTTTTTCATTTATATGATGTATATTTAACTAGATAACGAGTATAATATTTCATTTATAAAAATAGTATTGTCATTTTTAAATAATCTGGGCTATCATAAACAAGTAAATTTAAAGGTAAATAGTTATATGGAATGGTAAACTATTTCATGTATTTTTCATCCAGGGTGGCATTTATTAACATATAATGAGCATTGTAATATGACATGGTTTCTATTGATTAACTTTTACAGATGATTATGTTCAGGAAGTAAAATTAATTAATTTAAAGGTAAATTGTTATACGGAATGGTAAACTATTTCATGCATTTTTCAGCCAGGGTGATATTTATTAACATATAATAATCATTGTAATATGAAATGGTTTCTGTATGATTAACTTTTATAGATGATTATATTCAGGAGACATTTACCAACCATATAATATAGAATTTTGATGAGTACCAGAACATACTTTACGGTTTGAAATCATCTATTTATTTATTATCATGAGCTAAGTAAATCATTTTTTGCAGTAGCCAACTTTTCCAAATATTTAAAATACATTACTTTTATTAACCACATAACATACGTAAATCACAGTTTTAAACAGTAACCATTGTTTCTTTTTAGATGTTATTTATTAGTAATGATTATGTATGATGTATTTATTAGTAATTGGAAAAATGAATAATATTATCTATAGATCGAAATAACTTCTTGAAATTTCAAAGTATCTAGTTATACATAAACAACTTTAATAGTTCTTTGCATTTAATAACTATGAAGTAAGATCCAGAAGTCCCAGCACTACTATTGTTTAGGACAACTGAAGAATAGAACAGTACTGGCGATGACGAACAATATTCCCCTGCCCATCTCTCAGGTAGTTTAGCCAACACTCTTAGAGACAGTCTCAAGGAGGCGTTGGTTTAGCCTACTAACATTACTTTTGAGTCCAGTTACAAAAGGTTATTTGTAGGGCGTATTTGGTGTACAGCGATCATAGATGTTATTGGATGACAATACACTGGCGCACCGGTCACTTCTTTGTAGAGGGTTTGTAAACGTACTTTACCCCACCCACCTTACCTGACGGAGTTCACCTGTTCCTCCACCTGCATAATTCACCTGTTTCCTGTGTCCTTTGGACTTCTGGTCTGATGTTTTTCAAATGCAGCACTCAAAGTGCGTTACTGGAGGTATTGTGAGCAGAGCCGTAAATAGATTCTTTAACGCCCGTGGAAAAAAAAAAACTGACTGGTCTGCCCCCCCCCCCCTTACCATAAAATATAGTGAAAATATATATAAACATGTATTTTTAAGTATTATATATTCAGTATAAACTCAAAATATTCTGTTAATTCTTAAAACGTTTCTAGTACATTAATTTATAATTTTTTCTTCTATTTGGGCCTTATTAATACTTAAAAATATTTTTGGAATACTTTTGGGATATTATTTTGCTGATACATTGAGTAGTTTATTTGAGGGGAATATTTTTCATTTAGAAGTAGAATTTTCATTAAAAAATGGCAAATATTTAAATTTAAATTTAGTTTTAATAACTATAGTAAATTCAAAAATTAAAATGAATACCAGAATTTATATTTCAGCATATTAGGATTGTTTGGTAAATATTTTGTAAGAATCTATACCAAGTTTAGTCTCTAGAAGCATTTTTAAAAATTAGAAAATTATAAAATAAATAGTTCTTATACTCATTGGATTTTTTAAATAAAAATAAATCCTTTTTCACCTTTTTTTAATTTTCTACTTGGGGCGAATCATCTTCTTTCGGACCCCATTTTCCTCAAGGTGCGACGCCCCTAAGACTGATACGTCCGTGGCAAGTTTGCCACGCTCTAGTTACGGCTCTGGTTGTGAGACATTGTAAAGAAATGTCTCGAAGAATTTTACAGCTTCTGTCAAAAAATTTTTTGTTTCAATAAGCATCTATTTTTTAAGAAGGATATGCTCCTGTTTTGTAACTTCACTAATTTAAGAACTTATGGATATTACCATTATGTTCATCCTTTAAAATAACATGATATTTTAAGTAATAAAAATAAAATCCTTTCAGGTATATAGCAATCAGGTATTTTCCTAATTTTAAAATGTAATCTACACAAACTAATGAGTTTTACACTACTACTAAAATTGAAAATTATTTCATTTAATTGAAATTTCAGTTGCTTAAAAACAAATGATATACTTTTTAAAATTTTGTAGATTTATATGAAATAAATAATAACCGTATATGAATTGATACAATTACTCGTTGCATAATAGACAGTCATAAATATTCCTTATTATTATAATTTTTTCATTTAATTGAAATTTCAGTTTCTCAAAAATAAATGCTCATAAACTAACTTTTTGATATACTTTTTTAAAATTTTGCAGATTTATATGAAATAAATAATAACCTCATTATTTATTAAGGAAATGACTCGTTGTATAATAGATGTCATAAATATTGTTTATTATAATTTTTTCCTTTAATTAAAATTTCAGTTGCTCAAAATAAATGTACGTAAACTAACTTTTTGATATACTTTTTTAAAATTTTGCAGATTTATATGAAATAAATAATAACCTCATTATTTATTAAGGAAATGACTCGTTGTATAATAGATGTCATAAATATTGTTTATTATTATAATTTTTAATAAATCACAAATTTTTTGGAAAATTAATATATTAGAAAGCTTTTTATTCAATTTGTTTTACGCACTTTACCGAATTGTATTTTAAATGATTCATTTATTAACTGTATAGTGTAAAATGAATATATAATAATATATTTATTTCATAACATATAATGAAACAATTTAGGTTTATGAATATTAGTTTTAATATTTTTGTGGATACATCTGACAAACCCAATGTTCTGCTTCCTAGTTTTAGGCCGAATGTTGGCCGATTGGTTAGGGCGCTGATCGTCGGTACCGGAGTTTGTGGGTTCAAATCTCTCTATGGCATGAATGTTCGTAGCCATTCAAAATCGGCTTTAAGCAGTAGGTCCAAGTCTCATTATCAGTTATGTGCAAAACAGTTGACTGTAACGCTCCAAACCAATCCTAGTGTTAATGTCGATAGATATTTTACTAGAATTTTAAAAATATTTTCTTACATTATATGAAAAATAATTGTGTTTCTTAGTAAAATTGGGCATTTTAGCATGCCATATAAAGTATAGATATAAATTATAAAGTATATAAAGTATTTATATAATATAAAGTATTTGGTAAATGTAAAGGGTTTTCAAGTTTCTGTTTTTGGGCCCAAAACTAATCCCTCTATCAGATTTTTCGTAAACACTGGTATTATTTTTCCCGAATCTATTGCTGGCTTAATAGTTATTTAATTAACTAAATGAGGATTTTTCTGCATGCTTAAAATTAAATTTTGAACTGAAATTGCCAAGGGAATAAATATTCCATTGATGGCAATGAATTTTCTTCATCCAAAAGTTATTAATGCATTTCCTGTGCATTAATAAGTGCAAAACATTTTGGTACAGCCTTAAAATTCATTGGCTACTTTCTATATTTGGCCCATTTTTACATTTATTCCATCAAATTATAATGTATATGTCAGGTCTAAAAAGGGGGTAGTTGGAAATTACTTGAGTTATAAACGATTTTAAAAATGGGAACTCTTTTATAATAATAAAATAAATGAAAAAGACCCACTCTTGCTTAACCTTTTGGAGTAATGCGGTCAGGCGCAGAGATATTTCACAGGAAGCTGATGACTAATCAAGTGAGAAGAATCAGTTAGCGCGTGGACATGGAGCTGTCAAAACATTCCACGCTTAGCTCCACCACGTACAAATGCAAATGGCTCAAGAGATGCCTGAAACGGAAACTCCATATTAAATAAAGAACTGTTTTTACTGAGAAGGACTAATCATTTAATTCGCCTTAACACAGAACATGTCATATATATATATATATATATATATATATATATATATATATATATATATATATATATATATATATTTATATATATAATATATATAATATAATATATATATTTTATAAATATAAATATATTTATATATATATAATTTATATATAGATATATAATAGTATAATATATATAAAATATATATATATATATATATATATATATATATATATATATATATATATATATATATATATATATATAAGGTAAAATTCAAAATTTCCGTGTAAATTTATCTATAATCACGTTATTTTTTTAATTGTGTTATTTTATAATTCATAGTTTATAAAATTAAAATTCTGTGTAATTCACACGATATTAAAGATACGATGTTTGATTAGACGGCGAAAAAGTTGCTAATATTAAAAAAAATATATTGCCAGTGGGGTTCTGTACTAAAGCTGTTACCTTTCACTAAACAGAAGTTTTGAAGCACAAAATATTGAAAGGTTATTAAAATATTACACAAAGTGCAAACAATGAAAAACAACATAAAGTCCCCCAGAAAAGATTCAAATTTTTTTTTCAGTGTTAATAAAAAGATATTCGTAAAAGCAAAATGATGAACATCATCTTTACGATACCACCATAAAAAGAAGAAAAAATGGTGTGAAAGGAAACTCAAATAAATGCCTCATACTCTTTTTAATTAACACGGCTGTATGGAAAGAGGGGTATCATAAAGGGAAACAGATGAAATTACTTCTTATAGCAAATATGAAAAAAATATTTATTGTGGCCAGGGGAAACACTTACGGAAGCATTAAAAAAATTAATATTAAAATCATTCGCATGCAGTGAAATGTGTTACGAGTCAGCCTTTTCAATTACCACCTTTTAGAAATTTCTTTAAGGTACAACATTTATCAGAGTCATGCGATTTAATTTTCTTCAATTTTTTTTTAATATTTCAGAAAAGTATGGAAATAAATTTTCTCTTAGACGTGCATATTTTTACACCCTTTCTTTTTTATAAGTCCATTTTAATGTATAAAATTATGTTACTATGATGAACATTTCGCAGTCATTCTGTTATAAAAGGAATAGGGAATTTCGAAATGTTTGTTTTTATTAATCATAATATTTTATGACTAAAGAAATTTATTTGAACTTTTGATTTTCCTAGAAGGAAATATTAAAAGCTATGGAATTTTTTTTCACGTTGATGGAAAATACAAAAGTTAAAGTTATAGTAAATACAAAAGTTAAAGTTATAATAAATATGCTTTGTACATGGAAGTAAATTATTTTGTTATTTAAATAGTAGTTAGTCCAGCAATAGCACTTAGTAACTTATTTTAGTCACTAAACTGCCTCGGGCTTATATATATTGTCATGAAGATTCGAATGAATACACCGTTTAGCCTAACAGACGAATTTATTGAAGCAAAGTAGCAACGCGGAACGATGGCCGATTGGTTAGCGTGCTGGCCTACCGGAGTTCGTGGGTTCGAATCCGTTGTGGCATGGATGTTCGTAGCCATTCAAAATCAGCTTTAAGCTGTAGGTCCCGGTCTCATTAGCCCTCGTGTTGCAAAAAGTAGACCGTAGCACTCCAACACCAAATCAAATAAAAGTAGCAACTCGCAACTTTACAAGATCGAGAAGTTGCCTACAACTAGTGGGTATCAGCTTTTACACCACTGAAAGATGCCCGGATGGTTAGGGGGCTGGACTTCAGAACTGGAGTTCAGGGGTTCGAATCCCACTCTGGCATGGATGTTCTTAGCCCTTTCGGAATCGGCTTTAAGCAGTAGGTCCCGGTCTCATTAGCCCTCGTGTTGCAAAAAGTAGACCGTAGTGCTTCAAACCAACCAACGAATCATTAGCTTTTATACCTGAACAGAAAATTCAAGAAATAACTAATTTACATAAAAAAGGAAGATCTAGAATGTTAGAGAACATAAGGAAACAATAAATAACATTTTTAAATTAAAAATCCATACTTTTGACCAACTGCCATGGTGAGCACCGAATGCACAAACTTTGGGTCTGGATCTCGTGCTCTGACCATTCGGCCACGATGCTCGTTGGTAACGTTTTTTTTATGCGGTGATATGATTCAACAGTCTATCATACGATTCAACAGTCAGAATAGTTTATTAGATTGAATTATGCTATTATGTATCCATTTATTTTAGTTAGTTATATAGTATCTGATAAATCTTAATTTTTTGGGGAAAAAACAGTATTGGACATACTGAAAATGGACTGAAACGACTTTTGGAATTTTTTGGGGCATTGTAGCCTGACAGATGGCTGGATTTCATTGATTCTAGACTACGATTTAACAGTCTGGCGTAATAACATACTTTCCTGTAATACATTTCTCATTAATTTCAGCTCGGCATATAAGTGCATTTATTTAAACGAAAATTAACTTTACCCATGCGTATTACGTTATAGTTAAAGCATTAACAGCTCTCTCTCTCTCTCTCTCTCTCTATATATATATATATATATATATATATATATATATATATATATATATATATATATATATATATATATATATATATATATATATATATATATATATATATGCCCACGGCAGTTTATTTACTTTAGTCAAATTACTTTAGTACTTTTACGGTTGTTACACCGTCTTTAACAGCCCATACTGTATTATAAACCCATATAGTATTATAAGCTCTGCAAATAGTATCATGTACAGTGATAAGTATTTGCAATGTATATGATACGCTGTATAGGAGAGTATCAAGTACATTGCTCTTCTACTGGGCCGAACGATAGCCGAATGGTTAGGGTGCTGGGATTCGAAAATGGAGTTCGTGGGTTCGAGTCCCATAGGGAAATGAATCTTGGTAGACGTTCTTAATCGGCTTTAAACAGTAGGTCCTGGTTTCATTAACCCTCGTGTTGCAAAAAGTAGACAGTAGCGCTCCAAACCACTTCAAGCCAAAAACATTTCTTCTGGAGGGGACAGAGGTAAAAACGAAAAAAGTACAAGAGGTAAACATATTGAATGGTTTTTGTGAATCTTGAAAATGTTTTATTTTGGCAGATAATAGCTGATGGCCGTATATTCTTCTAATGTAATCATTTCTACTGTAGAGGACAGCGGTAAAAACAAACGAGCGAAAAAGGTACAAAAGGTAAACATATTGAATAGTTTTTGTGAATCTTGAAAATGTTTTATTTTGGCAGATAATAGCTGATGGCCGTATATTCTTCTACTGTAATCATTTCTACTGTAGAGGACAGCGGTAAAAACAAATGAGCGAAAAAGGTACAAAAGGTAAACATATTGAATAGTTTTTGTGAATCTTGAAAATGTTTTATTTTGGCAGATAATAGCTGCTAGCCGTAAATTCTCGTTAAAAGTTTTCTGTTTTTAACTTATGCAAACTTATTATTACTTTAAACTTATCACTTTTTTTAAACTTATGCGTACTAATCTTAGCACGCTATTCTTTTTTTTCGAAGGTGGTTGCTTCTGGTGGTTGCTTGGTGGTGGTTGCTGGTATTGCAAGATTCACGAAACAATTCAAAAAATATCTTCTAAATCAAGAACAGACAAGAAATAAATAAGCAGTTTTAAGAAACGATATGTTGTGTATTAATGATCTGTTGTTTTCAACCTTTAATATCCTATTATTTTAATTACAAAACGACTCCGAGATGTAAAGATAGTAATCTAATATCAATTTGCGAAATAAGTTGCATTGTTTTTTTCTGCTTTTTAATGTTGAACTTATACAAAAAGTTATCGTTTACTAGCATGCCGTAGAAACAACATAATTTTTAAGTAGGAAGCCGAAGCTATTATCTCCAAAAATATCATCGGATTTCTCATTTTTAATTACAGTAATACTTAATGAGCAATAATTATATATATTCGTCTTGTATTTATAATTGTATTTTAATTCCGAGTTAAATAGATATTGATTAATTAATCCAAGAATCAGTTGTTTAATGTAAATGTTATTTTAAATTGCGAATGTTAATAAATTGTAATGTTATTTTAAATTGCGAAAACATCTGATACTGCAAATTATGAGTTTATATATATATATATATATATATATATATATATATATATATATATACATACATACATACATATATATATATATATTTATATATATACATATATATATATAAATATATATATATATAAATATCATCGGATTCTCATTTCTAATTAAAGTAATACTTAATGAGCATTAATTATATATATTCGTCTTGTATTTATAATTCTATTTTAATACCGAGTTAAATAAATATTGATTAATTAGTCAAGAATCAGTTGTTTAATGTAAATTATTTTAAATTGCGAAAACATCTGATACTACAAATTATGACTTTATATATATATATATATATATATATATATATATATATATATATATATATATATATATATATATATATATATATATATATATATATATATATATATATATATATAATATATATATATATATATATTTATATATATATATATATATATATTATATATATATATATATATACATAATATATATATATAAATATATATATATATATATATATATTATATATATATATATATATATATTTTATATATATATATACATATATATATATATATATACATATATTTATATATATATATACATATATACATATATACATATATACATATATACATATACATATACAATGTATATATATACATATATACATACATATATATACATATATATATATATATATACATATATATAAATATATATATATATATATATATATATATGCATAAGAATTGAATACACTCAATTGAGAACAATAGAAATGTTTTATTCAAAAAGTAGTATATATAGATCTTTTAGATTAATTATAGAGCAAATGGGAAATGTGACTCCAAGAAAATTCGTTTCTATTCTATTCAACGAGAATTAAAAGGAAGCTAAATTGAAATCTCAGGTTTAATTTAATTCTTTCACAAATACACAAAATCTATTTTACAGAAATTTTAAATCGTATTCAAAGCATTTCGGCAATTTTTGAATTTTTTTTTTCAGTTTATAAGAATAGGTTAAGTGAAGAAAATTATTTTTCCTTCATATTTTGAGAAAATGTCTAAATGTGTATTCAGGGGAATAGTTTAGTAAAGGTGTCTGTATTAGTAAAAAGCTTAGTGGACTCCGCTTAATGTTATCAATCGCTTATTGTTATCGAAATCACTTGGTCCCGATTTTCTCTATTCATTTGTATGTTAAAATTATCGCTTTATGTGATCGTTACATCGGTTAATGTTATCAGTTTTCGAACCTCATTTTAACTGGCAAAGGAATATTCACAATGTATTCAGAAGGAATCCATTCTTTTCTTTCCTTTCGATGTTGTTTGAATTTCCCAGAATTCTCCCTGATCCACTCAGGGAAATGGGGAATGAACAAAGGAGTGGGACATTACACGTTCCTGGAATTTTTCAGAAATACGCACACCCTGCTGGTGGTCAATGGTTGTCAGATAAGCAGAACACAACACATTCTTATCGAACAAACTTCTTAGTTTTCAAAGACATATAACTTAAAAGCTAGATATTTATTAGTCCCTGAAATAGACTCCTAGACGTTTATGAAAAAAATTTGTTTTTAATACTGTTGATAAAATTTTCATTGCACCAAAAATTAATCTATGACTAAATTGTAAATTATCACACATGTACCGTAACTAATAGTTATGCCAAATATAAAAGAAAACTATTTACGTAATATCTAAGTTCAGTGATAAAACCTATGAAAATAATGCAGACGATATTTAAATAATTTAAAATAAGAATTGACTAAATGAGATGGCTAAAGAAATAATGTTAGAAAGAAATGTTATTTTTTCCTATTTATTATGTGATAAACTTGATTAGACTTTAACCGAGGAAACTAAGGCTTGAAATAATGGCATTAAAAGCTCTAAAAGGAGGAGTAGGGTTGATTTCGAACTTTTTAAAGATTTGCTTTCAATTTTGCGAACCCGAACTCATCAAGATTCCAATATGGTTGCTTCTATCCATTTCAGGTCCTACAGCTTCATAAATTGGAGGACAGACGGACAGATAACTTAGGCTATTATTATATAGGAGATTGAAGAGAAGCAATTTTATCTTTAATTGCATTTTTCTCATTTTCTAAAATTTTATATTTCTACTCATTGTATTTTTAAAATTATATGAAATATTTTGATGAAATTATGTTGATATATTCAATTTGTTATGTAACTTATTTTAATGTTATGTAACATTATTAACAAAATTTGTTATGTAACTTCAAATTGTTATGTCAATTTGTTCAATAACTTATACGTCAAATTAATTGGCACGTTAAATAATTGTATTTTATATTTACATATACAGTTGACTCCGCTTCATGTGATAGCGGTTAATGTTATCCATTGCTTATTGTTATCGAAATCACTTGGCTATGATTTCTCTATTCATTTGTATGTTAAAATTATCGCTTTATGTGATCATTACATCGGTTAATGTTATCAGTTTCCGAACCTCATTTTAACTGGCAAAGGAATATTCACAATATATTCAGAAGGAATCCCTTCTTTACTTTCCTTTCGCTGATGTTTGAATTTCCCAGAATTCTCCTTCATCCACTTAGGGAAATGGGGAATGAACAAAGGACTAGGATATTAGACGTTCCTGGAATTTTTCAAAAATATGCACACCCTGCTGGTAGTCAATGGTTGTCAGATAAGCAGAAGGCAACACATTCTTATCGGAACTGAGAAGGAGAGTATTCACATTTTATGAATTGATTTTGCGAAAAGAATTACCAGAAATCTCAAGAAAGGATAGAAAATCCTTCGGATATGATCTCTGAAGAGTTAGAGTCACGGGTGAAAGTAGATCAAAACATTCCAGTAGCTTCCACATTAACAGAATCTGAAGTCTGTCAGATTGTCTTAGGAAAACAGACGAATGATATGATGGAACTGATGAGTCAGATGAAAAATCTTTTGATTCTGAGCCACCTCCAACAAGTGCTGAAATGAGAAATGCATAGAAAGTGTTGAAACGTGGGGTAAAACACAGCTCCGATGACTTTATTAAACATTATGATTGCAAACAATTTATCAATCAGTTTCTCAGAAAAAATTGTAGACAGCCAACAATTGATCAATTTTTTAAAATTATGTATACAATTCTTATGATTTAAAGGGTAATATACAGTACATAAATATAAGGTGATTTTTTCATTTTATTTTGAAATTTAGTACGTGTGAATTAAAGGGGGGGGGGTAAATTTATCTAATTTTGCATATCGTTTATTGTTATCAATCGGTTATTGTGATCAAAATTACGATGTCCCAAACTGATCACATTAAGAAGAATCCACTGTATTTAACTTGTTGATTTTGCCTCAAATATGAACTCTACTCAATTCAATTAAATAAATTCCAATACACGTCAAATTCACTGATCATTATTGCTAATGGGCCAATATACCTTAATCGGTAAAGTCAATGATCTCGTAACTCGGGCTGGATAGTTTATGAATATATCGCCAAATATTGATATAATTTAAGTATCGAGATAGCAATATTAAAATTCTGCTTTGCTGATATATCCCCCATCGGTGATACTGTTTTTCACCCTTCGTGCAATAAGTTAGATTGCCAAAAGACATCCTAAATATTCTGCATAATGTAATAATTTTTCAAGTTATTGCCTTCGTTTGCCGTCCGTTCCACGTATTTATCCTCATACTTGATATAAACACAAGCCAGAAAATTTGTTCTTGAAGATTATCATGTCGGTACTATATCTCAATAGCTCGATAACTGAGAACTGGGGTCAAGAATGGAAATTTCATTACTAGCAATTAGCGGAGATAGCTTGGTTGTTCTCGCATCTGCGCACTAGTTTATTGGAACAATATCCAAATATATCAAAAGTGATATTGAGAGCTTGATCGCAACAGTCAGCTATCGTTAACGAAACACTCGGGTCAAGAACGATAAAAGCCACTGTTTGCAATTGGCACTGGTTTATTGGAACAATATCAGGATATATCAACGATTGAACAAATTAGAAAGAGTTTAAAAAAGTTTTCTTCTGCCTAGAATGCTACTCCGTTATTATTGTTACTACGACTTAAAATTTAGTCATGATAAACTTAGTTCAGTATTTCTACTTCCGCTTTGTTTTGATAATAGATTCTTTGATCTGCGAAGCAAATTATGTTTATTTATCAATCCGCTACAGAAGCGACTATAAAAAAATAAACAACATTCATTGAATTTATTAGTTTGCATATTTGAAAGAACTAAAGTGTAAAAGACAAAAGAATTCGAATCCTACAATAATATTAAATATTTGTAACCGTTCGGAATCGATTGTATGTTGTGGGTTCTAGTATAACAAAGTCTAGAATATAAAGTACGGGATTAGCTTTAATATAGCAAATATATGACTCTAGCTCTTTAAACAAAACGAAAGATAGCATTGGGACTTCGCAACCATAGATTTTCACTGTATACTAGACACTGAACCTGTAAGGATAACAAATGCCCCTGCTAGTCTGAGAAAGTGACACTACTGGACAAAAGATATTTGCTACAGTACTTCCCAGGACATACCTTCCTTGATTGTAAGTGGTAGACAATGCCAGGTGTGAAAGAATGGCATCAGCTAGAGGCGAATCCTAGATTAGGGGAAACAGCACTTAGAGAACGGACTGACCAATCAAAGAGAAGTGACCGACTGATGTCAGATGGGGAGGGAAATCCAAAGGGAGAAAATTACTTTTTTTGTTTTGAAAGAGGTAGAGATACCATGGAGTGGGAGCTAAAAACTGAGGTGAGCTGGACTAAAGCCGTAGCCTCGTCCTGTGACGTCACGAATACATGTGTCTGGCTTGGAGTCTCAAGACGGCTTTGGCTGGACATTGTGACAACCATCCACCGTACCTTCCGTCACGATAACAAACCCAGCAAATCGTACATAACTTATACAATTATTAGAAAGTTCATAAGATGGAAAATTTCATATAATAAAATAATACATTTTATGCATATCATTAATTAATCCTTTTTATCCTAAAGGTACTTACAAGTGCCTCTTCAGTCAAGCACCTATATATTTCTAATAAAGCCGTTTTTCCTGATGGTACTCTCAACAACATGAACGAGGCAGTTCCTACAGCAGAAAAGAAATGACAGCACCAATCAGGAATCATATTTATTCGCATAATAGGGATTTTATAATTGGCGTGCTACATTCGAAGGTCATTTTGTGGTAGAGTTAATACACATGTTGTTCAATTGAGTAAATTTAGTGGTTTATTACCAGTTATTTGGTACTATTATTCTTTAGGGACTTTTATACTTCGCATCTAAGTATTTCATTTGTTTTATTCATAATTTAATGCTTTATTTTCTATCATAGAGTCAAAAATATATGTTGGTACTAGAAAGTACCATCTGCAAAATTAACTACTAAAATACAGTAAAAATTAATTTTCTTTTTTCTATGATTATTCTCCATTAAAACTTATCTACTGATGCAAAAATGCAGTCAGAAAGTTGATGGTAAAGTAATTCAGAATATAAATGGATAAATTATTTCATAAATACATGCTGAGTACATACATTACACACATATTTCACATATATGCAATTTAACCCTATTTTTTATAAAATCTCTCACAGTGATACAGAAATAAATGAATACCTTTGGTTTAATATATTGTAAACTTTCTTTAGTTTTCTAACGCATGTTTTACTTTTGTCAATTTAGAAAGGATATTCCCACAGAGATATTTTGTGTTTCCCTTTCTTATGCTATTTTATGAATATGCATTTATACTGAGCATAGTGCTGAATGCCTTGAAGCGGTTAAACATTCAAATAACGTTTGTAAAAAGTGTATTGTTAACAACTTTTATTTAATAAGGTAGTTTCCTCAAGCATTATTTTAAGACGTATTTTGCTCTTTATTTTCTTCTTTACACTTTTCTTGGATTTTATTTTATTTTTTTAATCCTTCGATTACTTTTAACAACAATGGTTTATCTCAATCTCTTTTTATTACGTTTTTCTGCTACTGTTATCTTTAGTTTTGCTATTTTTTCCCTATAAATTCCAAAGCTTTCTGCTACTAAAGAAGATGCTTTAATCTCATACCACAATATCAATCTATTTCAGCAATAACAGTACTCAGCATTCTTATACGAATATTTATCCTAATAAAATTCTTAAAAAAGCATATAATCAGTTGAATCATAATTGAAAAGTTTTACAAAATATATATTAGGGAATGATGGACATTACAAAGTATTTCTATTGATTATCAAGTGGAATTTATATATATTTATCTGCATAGAAATTGAAGGAAAAGTAAATTAATCTCATTAGTTTTTTTAATTAGACACCATTTTTTAAAAAATTGTCAACGAATTTTTTTTTTAATATCTGAGATATTCCTTGTAATTTATTTTAGCCTAGATGCCTACAAAAGTTTTGATAAACACGTCTAATATCCACTAAAATAAATTTAGCTCTCAGCTTTCAATTTCGATTTTATTTACATTACTAACACTTGATTTAAATTTAGACAAGTAAGAATCTTTTGCGAAAATTCGACGAAGAGTCATAAAAATATTTCTCATAAACTAATTATTCAATCTATCACCTAAGATAAAACCCCAAACTTTTTATGTTATTAAAATCATTATTAGGGTATCTTAATTACCCAGGTCAAAGACTATTATTGAAGTGACTAGTTATCAAAAATATACATTAAACAAAAAGAATTCACCAAATTTAGTAACTCTATCTCGTAGTTCAAAGTAAAAGATGCTTGTTTACCACACTTTTTAAGCCTTGGATTCAGGACTTTTTAATCTTTACATTAGAAAATCGTGAGGAAAAATATTCTGACTCATTCTTGGTATAATGTTATCTAAAACCTAATTAGAAATTTTGAAATAAATAAAGTCTTTGGTAATCTTAATTACCCAGATTGAGGAGTGGGTGCGGAGTGACAGCCGTCAACTTCTAACGAGAAAAAGTAGTGACCAAATTTGGTAACTTCATCTCGTAGTTCAAAGTAAAAGAGGCTTGTTTACCAAATTCTTTAAGCCTTGGATTCAGGTCTTTTTGATTTTTACATTAGAAAAATGTGAGGGAGAAATATTCTGACTCATTATTAGTATAATTTTATCTAAATTCTAATTATAAATTTTGAAATAAATAAAATCTTTGTTTGGTAATATTAATTACCCAAATCAAAGGGTGTGTGAAGAGTGACAGTCTTCAATGAAAACTTCTAACGCAGAAAAAGCAGTTACCAAATTTGGTAACTTCATCTCGTAGTTCAAAGTGGAAGATGCTTGTTTACCAAACACTTCAAGCCTTGGATTCAGGACTTTTTGATCTTTATATTAGTAAAACTAGAGGGAAAAATATTCTGACTCATTACTGGTATAATGTTATCTAAGATCTAATTGTAATTTTTTAAATAAATAAAATCTTTGCTTGGTAATTTTAATTAACCAGGTCAAAAACTGGGCGGGAAGTGACTAGTTATCAATGAAAATACATGAAACAAAAAGCATTCACCAAATTTAGTAACTCCATCTCGTAGTTCGAAGTAAAAGATGCTTTTTACCACACTCTTTAAGCCTTAAATTCAGGACTTTTTGATCTATACATTAAAAAAACGTGATGTAGAAATATCCTGATTCATTGTTGGTATAATGTTATCTAAAATTTAATTATAAATTTTGAAATAAATGAAATCTTTGTTTGCTAATCTTAATTACCCAGATGGAGGAGTGGGTTCTTATAGTGACAGTCATCAATGAAAACTTCTAACGGAGAAAAAGCAGTCACCAAATTTGGTAACTTCACCTCGTAGTCAATGAAAGTAATGATTCTTGCTCTTTATTGAATCAAAAGAAAGAATAAAATAACAAAGAAAAGTAATCGAAACGCCATTTAAAATATTCAGAAATAAAAATTAACCAGTTCCGAATTTGAAGATTTCGAGTAATTTTTAACAAATTTCTGTAACGAACACAAAATCAAATCGCTTCTTATCCAGCGGTTTTTTTTTATGATTCTTCTCAGACGCATAAAACAATGATTTATTTCCCATAATGTTTTTTAATGTAGCGTTCATCTTCAACTTTCCTTTATTCACGAACATTAAGCAATAAACGCATCCGAAAAAAAAAATTGTAGCCATTATAAATTGTGCCACAGTTTTTATGAAAAAGCATAAATTAGAGAGAAGAATAATTAATAGTCAAAAGCTTCCGAAGGCTTTAATTTAATTAAGAATAAATAATAAATGACAGCTGAAAACCGAAAAATGGGTTTTAGCTGTTCCGAAAAATTGAGTCATCAATTTAATGAACGCCACGGAAAAAAAGTTTAAGATAGCCTTGGGACATATTGAATTGGATTGAATGGAAGGTAGTGTCAGAGTAATAGCTAAATGTTAAGATGGGTATTCAAAACGTTGTGTAATTTATTTTTTATTTTTTTACTTTCGAATCAGAATTTTTCTTCTTCTATCGACTACATTGAAACTTATTTTTAAACGAAGATTCGAAATCCTTTATTTAAAGATCTAAATTCTATTTATTTCGTTTTAATGATGTGGTTTAAAGTTTCCCAAAATAATCCAGTATTCAGAAGATTGAGGAAATCGATATTTCAGCATTACTGTGATTAAATATTTACTATATAACAGCTTTTAACTAGAATGAGAGCAATTTGCCTGTTACTGAGAATAATTATGTGTTTGAAATGGAAAAAATATGTATTAAATAATTAACTAGAATGATCGCAATTTGTCTGTTACTGAGAATAATTATGTGTTTGAAATGGAAAAAATATATATTAAATAATTAACTAGAATGATCGCAATTCGATTTTCAAATTCTAGCATTAAATGCATTATAGGCTTCAACTTTATAAAACTGTATAGAAAATTTCGTTTGAAATGGAAAAAATATATATTAAATAATTAACTAGAATGATCGCAATTTGTCTGTTACTGAGAATAATTATGTGTTTGAAATGGAAAAAATATGTATTAAATAATTTAGCTAATAATACGTATTTTCATAAGGAATTCAGTGACTTCAGTTTCATTTTTAATATTAGATATTATATATAACTAGTATATTGCCCGTCATATGACGGAATCAGTATAAAGTGTTTAATTTTCCAGAATTGTGAAGCACCCTATGAGACATGTGAAAAATTGGTTTATTTTTTGGCTGAGAATTATCTTTCAACAAAAAATAATCGATGATTAAAATTTAAAATTATCACATATATAATCATTTATTATTTAAGCCAAATATAAAAGACAATTGTTTAGTTAACATCTAAGTTTAGTGATAAAACGTATGAAAATAATGCAGACGATATTTAAATAATTTAAAATAAGAAAAGATTCAATGAAATGGTAAAAAAAATGAAGTCATAATGCTAAAAAAATAAAATTTTTACCTATTTATTATGTGATAAATGGATAAATTAAAACGCCTGCACTTAATCAGGGAAAATAGGACTTAAAATAATGGCATTAAATGCTCTAAAAGGGCGAATGACCATCTCGAGTTTCTAAAATTTAGAATCTGATGGATAGTTTGGGAGAAGAAAAACTTACTGGCTTTGAATTTTGCTAATCCTAATTCATCAAGAATCTAATATGGATGCCTCTATCCATTCCACGTCAAACCGCTTAATAAATTTTACGACCGATGGACAGATAACTTAGGCTATTATTATATAGGGAATACATACATTCTTTACATAATTCTATATTATTTTGTATTTACAATATAATATCTTATCGTCTTCCTATATGATCTATATTTACATAAATTCTACAAACTATATATAATTCTATATTCTATATAGTTCTATATTTACATAAATTACTCCCTATACCTTTAACACCGGGTGTACTTTGCCAAAATCTACTATATATAATTTTATATTATATATTGTTCTATATTTACATAAATTCTATAAACTATATATAATTCTATATTATATATAGTTCTATATTTACATAAATTCTATAAACTATATATAATTCTATATTATATATAGTTCTATATTTACATAAATTCTATAAACTATATATAATTCTATATTATATATAGTTCTATATTTACATAAATTCTATAAACTATATATAATTCTATATTATATATAGTTCTATATTTACATAAATTCTATCAACATAATTTACAGTTTGTAACGTATCAGGTCCCTGTTATAGTTCTATATTTACATAAATTCTGGTATCTTAGAAGAAGATGAAACAATGTCCGAATTCCTACTATAATCGAATTAAAAGAAAACCCAAGGCACAGGATATCGCTATTTATATATAGTTCTATATTTACATAAATTCTATAAACTATATATAATTCTATATATGACCTCCGTATTAGCTGACTCCTAGCTAACTCCTTACACAATCAACTGCATTGGTCTGGGCTAGGCAATCATTTTATTTCAACACATCATTTTTCGGACTTTAAAATCTTTATTTTGAACATCCCTGGACTTCTGGTGAGTAGTTTAATCTTGATATTAATATCTACATACGTACGCATTTATCTCGCTAACTCAAAAACGGTTAACTGTAAAAGGTCATTTTTTTTTCAATTTAAAACTCTTATAACGTTTAATTGTGGAGTAATCGAAAGAAGAACTGCATTCAATCTGCACTCTGCATAAAGAAAAATTTCAATTTAACGCTATTGACGCTGTAGGGTTTTGTTTTGTTTGGTTTGGAATGCTACGGTCTACTTTTGGAAACACGAGGGCTAATTAGACCGGGACCTACAGCTTAAAGCCGATTCCGAAAGGCTACGAACATCCATTCCATACTGGGATTAAGACGCTGTAGGGAACAAATCAAAATTTATTAACTATAGGATGAATAAATTTTGTATTTAGGATTAAAGCAACTACCACTCGCAGCCAACCAGAAGGTTTTTAGTAGCCAAGGCCGTGGGCGAGTGGAAAAAAACTATACCTACCATATTTTATTGGATAACTAGCACATAGCCCGTCATATGACGGGACCAGTAAAAATTTTAATTTTCCAGAATTGTAAAGTAACCTATAAGGTAGGTAAAAAAGGGTTTGTTTTTTGAGCAAAAGTGTAATACGACGCCACTGCAAAATAAAAGACTTTTATTTTAAAAAATGTAGTTTCTAGTTTGTCCCAATACATTTCTAAAATAAGTATTTTTTTATTTTTGAAATTCCTTGAATAGCTTTAATTTTAGCACCAATTTTACAAAAAATATATATATATTTATTGGGACTTTGTAGTAAGTCACAGGTTGTCATCAACGTCTTAATTTGTGTGTTATAGAAAAAAACGTTATTCGATTCCATAGTAGTTTCTAACAATTCTCCAATATACATGAATAAAATTTATGAACCAAATGTTCTTCTAGAAAACACCAATTTGTTAGTAAATGTTTTCTAAAATAAAGCAAAAGTCGCTTATGATTTTTTGAGAATCACTATTAGATGGCAGCGTTAATATCCATTAGAAAAAACGTTATTAAATGTTAATAAACATTAACATTAACTTATTAAACTTTATTAAACGTTTTATTGTTATCGAAAAACTTTATATAAATAACGTTATTCGATTCCTTGGATAGTTTTTAAACACTTCTCCAATATTTATAAACAAAATGTTCTTCTAGAAAACACCAATTTGTTAGTAAATGTGTTCTAAAATAAAGCAAAAGTCCCTAATAATTTTTTGAGAATGGATACTAACACTCATAATCGCTACTAGATGGCAGCATATGAGCTGTATTAAAACACCGTGACCTTGATAAACATATTTGCTTTCAACCGTTAAGAGAATAGGAAAATGATAATTCTAGAGATACAACATGCAATTAAGACTTTCAAAAATGTATAATTATATCAGACATGGGGTAACAATATAAGATCTTTTAAATTTGTATTTTCATATAATCAGTGAGACGGTTAAAATAATTCAGATGAATTTCAGAAGAAGAAAAAGGTTTATGCAGAGAAAAAATTATTTTCGTATCTAGAACTTAACTTTATGTACCTTAAAGTTGTATTTTCATATGATGAGTGAGACGGTTAAAATATTTCGGATGCAGTTCAGAGGAAGAAAAAGGTTTATGCCAAAGAAAAAATTATTTTCGTATCTAAAACTTAACTTTATATACCTTAAATTTGTATTTTTATATAATGAGTGAGACGGTTAAAATATTTCGGATGCAGTTCAGAGGAAGAAAAAGGTTTATGCCAAAGAAAAAATTATTTTCGTATCTAGAACTTAACTTTATATACCTTAAATTTGTATTTTCATATAATGAGTGAGATGGTTAAAACGATTCGGATGCATTTCAGAAGAAGAAAAAGGTTTATGCCAAAGAAAAAATTATTTTCGTATCTAGAACTTAACTTTATAAACCATAAATTTGTATTTTCATATAATGAGTGAGACGGTTAAAATATTTCGGATGCAATTCAAAGAAAGAAAAAGGTTTATGCCAAACACAAAATTATTTTCGTATCTAGAACTTAACTTTTTATTCCTTAAATTTGTATTTTCATATAATGAGTAACACGGTTAAAATATTTCGGATGCAATTCAGAGGAAGAAAAAGGTTTATGCCAAAGAAAAAATTATTTTCGTATCTAGAACTTAACTTTATATACCTTAAATTTGTATTTTCATATAATGAGTGAGATGGTTAAAACGATTCGGATGCATTTCAGAAGAAGAAAAAGGTTTATGCCAAAGAAAAAATTATTTTCGTATCTAGAACTTAACTTTTTATTCCTTAAATTTGTATTTTCATATAATGAGTAACACGGTTAAAATATTTCAGATGCAGTTTAGAGGAAGAAAAAGGTTTATGCTAAACACAAAATTATTTTCGTATCTAGAACTTCACTTTATATACCTTAAATTTGTATTTTCATATAATGAATGAGACGGTTAGAATATTTCGAATGCAGTTCAAAGAAAGAAAAAGGTTTATGCCAAAGAAAAAATTATTTTCGTATCTAGAACTTAACTTTATATACCTTAAATTTGTATTTTCATATAATGAGTGAGACGGTTAAAATATTTCGGATGCAGTTAAGAGGAAGAAAAAGGTTTATGCCAAAGAAAAAATTATTTTCGTAACTAGAACTTAACTTTATATACCTTAAATTTGTATTTTCATATAATGAGTGAGATGGTTAAAACGATTCGGATGCATTTCAGAAGAAGAAAAAGGTTTATGCCAAAGACAAAATTATTTTCGTATCTAGAACTTAACTTTATAAACCATAAATTTGTATTTTCATATAATGAGTGAGACGGTTAAAATATTTCGGATGCAGTTCAGAGGAAGAAAAAGGTTTATGCCAAAGAAAATAGTATTTTCATACCTAGAACTTAACTTTAATCGGATGCAATTCAAAGAAATAAAAAGGTTTATGCCAAAGACAAAATTATTTTCGTATCTAGAACTTAACTTTATAAACCATAAATTTGTATTTTCATATAATGAGTGAGATGGTTAAAACGATTCGGATGCATTTCAGAAGAAGAAAAAGGTTTATGCCAAAGAAAAAATTATTTTCGTATCTAGAACTTAACTTTATGTACCTTAAAGTTGTATTTTCATATAATGAGTGAGACGGTTAAAATATTTCGGATGCAGTTTAGAGGAAGAAAAAGGTTTATGCTAAAGAGAAAATTATTTTCGTATCTAGAACTTAACTTTATATACCTTAAATTTGTATTTTCATATAATGAATGAGACGGTTAGAATATTTCGAATGCAGTTCAAAGAAAGAAAAAGGTTTATGCCAAAGAAAAAATTATTTTCGTATCTAAAACTTAACTTTATATACCTTAAATTTGTATTTTTATATAATGAGTGAGACGGTTAAAATATTTCGGATGCAGTTCAGAGGAAGAAAAAGGTTTATGCAAAGAAAAAATTAGTTTCGTATCTAGAACTTAACTTTTTATTCCTTAAATTTGTATTTTCATATAATGAGTGAGATGGTTAAAAACAATTTGGATGCATTTCAGAGGAAGAAAAAAGGTTTATGCCAAAGACAAAATTATTTTCGTATCTAGAACTTAACTTTATAAACCATAAATTTGTATTTTCATATAATGAGTGAGACGGTTAAAATATTTCGGATGCAATTCAAAGAAAGAAAAAGGTTTATGCCAAACACAAAATTATTTTCGTATCTAGAACTTAACTTTTTATTCCTTAAATTTGTATTTTCATATAATGAGTAACACGGTTAAAATATTTCAGATGCAGTTTAGAGGAAGAAAAAGGTTTATGCTAAAGAGAAAATTATTTTCGTATCTAGAACTTAACTTTATATACCTTAAATTTGTATTTTCATATAATGAGTAACACGGTTAAAATATTTCAGATGCAGTTTAGAGGAAGAAAAAGGTTTATGCTAAAGAGAAAATTATTTTCGTATCTAGAACTTAACTTTATATACCTTAAATTTGTATTTTCATATAATGAGTAACACGGTTAAAATATTTCAGATGCAGTTTAGAGGAAGAAAAAGGTTTATGCTAAAGAGAAAATTATTTTCGTATCTAGAACTTAACTTTATATACCTTAAATTTGTATTTTCATATAATGAGAGAGACGGTTAGAATATTTCGAATGCAGTTCAAAGAAAGAAAAAGGTTTATGCCAAAGAAAAAATTATTTTCGTATCTAGAACTTAACTTTATATACCTTAAATTTACAGATCTATTTAACTTCTCCCTTATTTGTTCGTTATTTTCTCCCATTCAAAATTATTCGTCTAAGTCACAAGAGATGTAACCGAAATCATAGAAAAAGTATCAACAGTTTTATGAGTTTTAGATAAATTCACGACTCACATCTCAGCTAGTTTTGAAAATTAATTGAAGAATGGGCAATTGCGTAAATAAAATAGCAAAGAATTTCTCGAGGCATTCTTTATTCATTTGGCTGTCTTAGTGAAGAGAAAGTGTAAGTGAAAGCATTAATCCCCCGCACACATTTCAGAAGCACCTTAAAAAGTACTGGAATGTAGCAAAAATGCTGAAATATTTAAGCACTTCTGAACTGTGTGGGCTTCTAATTCCAGGCGATATATATGATAGAAAATTTCGAAGCTGTTTCCAAACTTCGTTAATTCAATTTCAAATATTCAAGAATATTTTTCGGGATTAACGTTCGGGAAATTTTGCAGCTGCAACTCTCCTCTCTGCGTACCACCGTTTGTTCTTTAGTTAATTATCGAAATCCTAGTAAGCAAAATTAAAAAAGGATTACTCGCTCATAGCTATAATTAAATTCCGAACAAGGGGAGATGTTTGAATAGTACTTTAAAGTATCTAAGAATTGAATCGAAAATAGTGAGTTTTAAAAATTATAAACAGCAAATATTCCAAGACGAAAGGCTTCTATGTATACTAACATTCTCATTTAAACTCTACAACAGTTTTAGAATTTTTTTTCATTAGCAGTTGGTGTTATCTAATTCTACAAAACGAAATTTAATATAGCGTAATGCGTAATTTTGATGTAGGAAAACAAAAATATAAAATTCTTAAAACGGAACAAATCTGGAAAAATTTATAAACCTATCTCCAAATTTTTGTTAAATGCATCACATAACATTTTAAAGAAAGTAATGTTACATTGAAATATATAGGATAAATTAAACTTAGCACGCGTTTAAATCATTTCTAAAAGCATAAAATATTTAGAAATTATACCTTGTAATAGAGTTAAGAAACATTATATAATTATCTAAAATTTTTACAATTGAAAAATAAATGTAATTACATTAATAAGTGCACTACAATTAAATTATTATCAGCTTAAATTCCTCTGGATCATAAACATTTTTGAATAGTTCTCCAATGTTCGCAAAATATTTTATAATATTATGACTACTTGGTAAGACAATGTTCGCACCTGAATGTCAAAAGAAATGACACTACTAAACAAAAGAAATCTGTTACCGCCTTTGACAGGCCTCCCTTCATGACTGAAGCTGGTACACAAGGGTAGGATTAAGCAATCCTGCGCCAGCTAGTGGCAAATACTAAACTAATAAGGGCGTCACTTCAGCTACGGGACTGACCAACCAACTATGGAGATACCACCTACAGAGGCAGGCAGTCCGAAAATCTTGAGAGGGAGGGAAAAGGGTTTAATATTATGACTACTTGGTAAGACAATGTTCGCACCTGAATGTCAAAAGAAATGACACTACTAAACAAAAGAAATCTGTTACCGCCTTTGACAGGCCTCCCTTCATGATTGAAGCTGGTACACAAGGGTGGGATCAAGCAATCCGGTTCCGGCTACTGGCAAATACTAAACTCATGAGGGCGTCACTTCCGCTACGGGACTGACCAACCAACTATGGAGAGACCACCTACAGAGGCAGGCAGTCCGAAAATCTTGAGAGGGAGGGAAAAGGGATGTTTAGCTGTGTGACGCCTACAATGTTCTTGAGTGAAGAAGTAGCGTAAAGAAGGATCACAGACTTAACAGAATTGGAAATCACTTTTATTTTCTGGAGTAAATAATTGCTATACACAAAGGGATTCTAATATCCCAAAACATTCGAAATGTAAAGGATGGTTGCTTGGATAACATATCCAGGATGATCACAATCGTAAAAGATAATTAACTATTCTCAGACGATGAGGAGGCTTTTCCAGGGTGGAACAAGAAACCCAATCTATCCCCCGTTCGGTGTCCGAGACCCTGCCGTTCCTTATATGAGCGGACTTTACGAGTCTCCCGAACGTAATTGCTAAAAAGCTGGCTCCGGTCAAAAGTCGCGGAAGCCTCCACGAGGTCAACGCACCTACGTAAAAAAATGTCGAAAACCCCGAGTAGCAAAATTCTAGGCTTTTTATATCTGGGGGTCAGTTACGGTCCCGTCAACCGTTTTTTTTTTCGTTCAGTTACGATTCCAGTTACCTGAGAACTCCAGCTAAGGTTACAGCTAGTTAATTAGCCGAATTCTCATTAGCTAGATGTCCCTTTCTGGAATTTTCAAAGTGATGCTGTAGAATCATTACCGCGACCGATCAGGGCGTGAAGATTATTCAAAGGAATTGTCAACTTCCCAGATACTGCGTCGCAGCGCTATTATAGTCTTATCAAACAAGTGGGACCCAGCTCGGCTGATTTCGGTTATTAGTGTTCTGAACAAGCCTGAAAGAGAGGA
>CM063501.1:21453415-21460915 GCA_032207245.1 Pardosa pseudoannulata
TTTCCTTGATGATATACAATAGATTATGGAAAATGATCTTGACACGAATGACTATAGAGGATAGGGGTGGAAGTAGATAAAAGCCTGCAGCTCCGCAAGACATATAAGGCCGAAGTGGTCTCTTTCTGAGAATATTGTTATCTGTGCACAGCTAGGCAGATGACACACGCACAAACGTCAATTTTCTTTCCACAAAATAGTCTTTTAGAATTTTGGAACTTAGAATTTGGAGGGGCTGGTCCCCTAAATCTCCTAATTTGATTACGGCCTTCAGATTATATATATAATTCTTAGATTATTATGATTGTAGTGAACCTTTAGAGAGATAAAAATTAAGTAAGAAATTAAGTAATTAAACTAAAAATTTTAATAATGATTTTAAGACATAAAATTCATGAAAAATTATAAAGCAGTTACTTAAAACTGCTGAAAAGATTCAAAAACGTAAAGTTTATACCAAATTCATAACAGATGGCAGCACTAAGCGATACATTTTCTTCAATATTTTTATAGTACCGTGTAGAATGCAAACGTTTAGTTCAATATTTGTTTTAAAACTAAGAGCATAAAACTTATTAGGAATATTCTGTATCATAGAGCTAAATGTGAAAGTTCATGTCATGTTGCCAGTAATAAGTAAAATAAACTATAAAACTAATATATTTAATTTTTTATCATTCGTAAAATACAAATCTCTGATATAGTAGTATAAGGCAGATGTCTTAACAAATCTAACAAAAAATCTTAACAAAACTAACAAACAATCTGTTAATAGAATCATTCAATCAGGGATTCAAGGTAAAAAATAAAACTAGTACTATCCTATTAGTAATATACTGAATTCAACAATTTTTTTTTTAATTCTTTGTAAGGTATAATGTTAGTAATAATTTTTAAATACATACAAATGTCACCCAATATTTTGATATTATAACGACCACAGTTTCTTAGTTTTATAAAAAATTAATTATATTGTTCTTTATTTGTTCATACTAATAATTAAATGTAGCTTTAAATGAAAAAATGATTTTTTTTATTGTTCTCAAAGGAATTTTAGAAAAATTTAATATTTTTTGTAACATATGTATTTTAAATTAAAATCAAGGTAAAAAACTAGTGCAATCCTATTAGTAAACAATATTATATCTTAAGACAATAGCCATTGTTCTAAAATTTTGTAAAAGAAATTATCCTGATATACTTATCAAAATTTATTTGTTAAAAGTTATTACTCTTTTGCTCTCAAGTATTTAAAAAACTTTTCACTGAGAAGATTTGTTTATATATGATATACTAGAGGGCAGCACTAAATAATCCTAACAAAACTAACAAATTTCATCTTTTAGTAGAATTATTCAATCAGGGATTCTAGATAAAAAGCTAGTATTATCCTATTAGTAAACAACATATGCATAAAGACAATTGTCCTTAACTGCTTTCAAATTTTGTAAAAGAAATTATCCTGGCATATTTATCAAAATTTATTTGTGAAAAATTTGTGCTCTTTTGCTCTCAAGTTTTTAAAAACTTCTCATGGAGAAGAATTGTTTATATATTATATTATAGAGGGCAGCACTAAACAATCTTAACAAAACTAACAAACAATCTGTTAATAGAATCATTCAATCAGGGATTCAAGGTAAAAAATAAAACTAGTACTATCCTATTAGTAAACAATATTATGCCTAAGACAATTGTCATTAATTGCTTTCAAATTTTGTAAAAGAAACTATCCTGACATATTTATCAAAATTTATTTGTTAAAAATTTCTACTCTTTTGTTCTCTAGTATTTTAAAAACTATTCATTGAGAAGAATTGTTTATATATTATATACTAGAGGACAGCACTAAACAATCCTAACAAAACTAACAAACTAATAGAATCATTCATTCATTCAGGGCTCTCCAAGATTTTAAGGGAGTATAGAAAGAACTGATATGTCTTAGTTATAAAGCCTATTATAAAAGAAAAGTAAAGTAAATTTACTGAATTATCATTATTCATAACAGAAGCTGCAAATACTGCATATTTCTAGGATAGGCGTAACTGATTTTAAACTGAAACGACTATCCATCTGATACGTAAAAACTTTAAAAATTCGAGACTTGAAACTTTTGAGGTCTATGGTGTTAAAAATTAGAGTTTTTACTTTATTGTAGAAAGGTGAAGAATCAATGTATTTGCAATAAATTTCAGTTTTTCTATGTTAGTCGAAACACCCCTTCTGATCATGCCTGAGTCCATTTCTGCATTTCGTCTCTACTTACGTTATAGGAAATTTTAAAACTTACAAAAAGCCTTTTTGAACATCCTCGAATGATTTTTGACTAGTTGTGATGTGATAAAGAGAATAAAGATGTTTTTAAGTGAAACATATGAGAGGCAAAACCTATTAGAACAGAATTTTAGATTAAAATATGACGTTTTATTATGAAAATTGAGTAGACTTTCATTCAAATGTTCTTAATGCACAGCATACTAACAATTTTTTTTTCATTCTATTCTTAGAACTTATATGAAAATAAACAAACCTGATATTAATTTTTATTTACGTTAAATACTGATAAATAAATATTTAGAATTATACAATGTTTTAATGGCCGTTTAACGGTATTAAATTCTCCGTAACTCGAGAAAGTAGTTTCAGCTTTTTAAAAATATACCCAGTTTAATAAAAGACATTAATAGTGAATCACTAACATTTGAATAAGAAATATCTAAAAATAATGCCCTGAGGTTTTTTGAAATTACTAATTTGATTTAAAAATATAGTCAAACAAAAAAATTTTTTTAAGTTTCAATTCAGGGTGTATGACAAGCAAAAAACACGCTTTAGTGCCATAAAATAATCATATTATACGAAAAATGTTCTATGATAATGAAGTGTATACTTCAGATTTAAAAAACCTTTTAAAACATCTTTAAAAGTTAAAAGGTCTCAAGAAGTAAAGGTAAAAGGTAAAAGTCTTAAAAGCTACCATATAAAAAAGTCTCATATTATGTGTGAAAGAAGCACATGTAAAGTATTTTCAAAGAATTAACAATCACTTGATGTGAAAGGAATTGATATGTGTAAAACATTTTCAGTGAAACATATTTTTAAAGAGTTAATAATCCGCTACTTTAAAAGTAATAATTTTTTTCACCTTCCAATTTTCCAATCTTTGATCAAAATCTATCACAAATGATGCTTTTTTTTTAAAGCAAATCTATTAAAAATAAGAAAAGTTATCTAAGGTCGTCTATAATAAGTCATAAATACCAGTATTTATCGTTTTAAATATGTGTATTGAACATGGCGATTATAGGGAAATTATCCGCCGAAAAATGCAATAGTTATCAGCTATATACTATTTCTACATGTCTTTTGCCATTGAAGTACTTGCTTCGGCAGTACATATACTAAAACTGGAACGACACAGAGAAGATTGGCATGGCCCCTGAGCTTGAATGACACGCAAAATCGTGAATCGTTCACATTTTTACTTGTGTTTTTCTATCCCTAAGCCTTCCTATTCTTTAGTTTTGTATTATGAACTACCGAATCCACCTCCCTATCCCCTCTTTCATCTTTTAGATATTTTATTTTCTGCTCGTTGTCATCTTCTGCTTACTGTTAGAAATCTCTAGAATAGAGGGCTTGGCCAAGGCAATCCAGTTGCCTTACTATCTTGAAAGTCTTGAAGGTTTACCATTAATAGTATACGGATGTCCCCGCCCACGTAAATTTTTTATGTTTTTCTATCCCTACACATTCTTCTCTCTTGATTTTTGTGTTATGCACTCATGTTTTCTTTCTTCTTTTAACTTTTAGCTGTTTTATTGTCTGCTAGTTTTCATTTTTGTGCTCATTTGTAGAAATCTCTGGATTAGAGGGTTCGGCCCAGGGAATCCAGCTGAACCATCTTCTGGAAAGTCTTGAAAGTTTGCCATTAACTAACCTTCAAGATGATAATGCAAGCGTATTCTACGGGCCGAGCCCACTAATCCAGAGATTTCTATCAGTAAGCACAAAAATTAAATCTAGCAGAAAATAAAACATCTAAAAGGTGAAAGAAAGAAATAGTGTGGTGGATTCGTAAGTTCATAATACAAAAAAAAAAAAAAAAAAAAAAAAAAACTAGAGAGTAGAAAGTTTAGGGATAGAAAACATACATATTTTGTTGGCCAGTTTTGAACATCGTTTGCAAACAGAAAAGCACCTCTGTCAGTAAACATGTCTTTAGTCTCCGAGTCTATTTTACAGGGCGGCAGGCAACCGAAAAATTAGGAAAACAAACGATAATTGAAATCTCCTAACCGAATGGACTGACAGGTGCTGGTAAATGGGAATGACATCGTTGTACCATCATGTGTAAACACATATCAAACTGTAACAATGAGTTACACTGCTGGGCAACGCCAGAGCGGGAGACTGACCGAGGGACAAGGGCGATATCAATGACCCCCCCCCCTTTGACACCATTGGACAAGAGGGGTGGCTAACGCGGGTCAGTCATCTTTGGTCTTGTCAACAGCAGCTTTTGGATTTTTTGCTCAGCAGATTTGAAAGCTCCTCGGAGGAAAGACGAAGCGAAGAAAACTTCGCCAGAGGCAGGGAACGCTCAACTTTTTTTTGTCCATCTGAAGATAGCGTCATCAGAGGGAGTTGCTTCCATATTTCAGCGGTTTACGACGTCTTCATATTGATATTGAATATATTTTATTTGCGTCACCAGATTGTGCAAGATTAAATTTGTAAATAAAAAAAGTCTGCAAAACGGTAAGTCTTCGCTCATTTGTACCTGGTGTCTTAACTCTTTGTGTTATCTCATCATGACCTGGTATAAGTCATTGGTACGTAATACAAACACATCACAAATATATTCTTAGATACAATATCAGTGGAAATACTTTAAGAGTATGAATTATCATAATACTGGATATACGGTTTCCGCAGAAAATTTTACAAGCCTAGGCAAATGTATATGTTTTGAAACTCAAAACTCTCAATTTTGTATTTGAAAAAACTTTTATACAGTATACAATAAAGAAACATTATTTATATTACAATTTGTTTCTCACAGATATATATTTTTTAATGCTTACGATAACAACTACTTCTTAAAATAAAGTCTTTAAAAGTACCATATAAAAAAATGTCCATAGTATGTGGGAAATAAGAATGGTTAAAGTATTTTCAATGAAGCACATTTTCAAAGAATTAACAATAACTTGCCCTAAAAGCAACTGATACGTATAAAACAATTTTTACAAAGCATATTTACAAAGAATTTATAATCCCTTGTTGTAAAGTAGTGGATAAGCTTAAAACAGTATCAATTTAGCACATTTTCAAAAAATTAAGAATTACTTGCCCTAAAAGTAATTGATACGTGTAAAACATTTTCAATTAACCACATTCTCAAAGAATTAATAATCCATTGCTCTTAAAGTAATTAATTTTTCGCCTTTCAATTTTCCAAATTTTTCCTCAAATGTATCTCTAGCGACACATGATATTTTGAAGTAAATCTAATTAAAATAATAAAAGTTGGTTATCCACGACCTTCTATAACAAGTTATAAATACTAGTATTTATCTATTTAATAATGTCATTGAGCAAGGCTATTAAAGTGAAACTATCCAGATCGGAAAACTAGTAATTATTAACTAGTTTATATTATATAATTTTATATTTATATAATTTATATTTATATAATTTATTTTAATATTTATATAATTTATATTACTAGTAATTATTAATACTGCACCCACATGTCTTTTGCTATAAACAGATTTGACAAATAGAAAAGCACCTCTATCAGTAAATATGTGCTTAGTCTCTGAGCCTACTCAGCAGTGCGATAAGCAACAGCAAAAAAAAAATAAGAAAAAACAAAAATTGAAATCTCCTAGCTGAATGGACGGACACGCGCTAGTAAATGGGAATTACAGCGTTGTAATATTATGTGTAAACACATACCAAGCAAGCACATCACGAATATTTTCATACATACAGTATGAGCGTAAATACTTTAGGAGTATGAACTAGCAAAATATCGAGTATACGGGTGTCTGAGCAACTGCATTGGGAGACAAAATTTAGAATCTACAAAACTGTAACGAAATTTTTTTTTATAATTTCTGTAAACAAACCACGGAATAGTGCATTATCTTACGAAGCTCGTATGGTTTGGTGTGGAGTACTGTGGTCTACTGTTTTGCACAAGAGGGCTAATGAGACCGGGACCTACTGCTTAAAGCCGTGTACTACCTGTAACCAGCCACCCACCCAAAGTCGGGTGTAGGGTGTTGAATTGCTGGTTCGGTCTGGCCGTCCGGCAACAATGCGTTACGCAGGGTCCAAGTCAGCATTAAGTCAAGCAAGCAAGCCCATAATATTTAAAATAACAAAAGAAAATATATATATATATATATATATATATATATATATATATATATATATATATATATATATATAAACATATAAATGTAGAAAATCTAGAGTAAAAGGTACAATTAATGCAGTTTACGAAAGTGCGGGGGATACTCCGCAGGAGTCCTGCCCAGGTAAAAGTCCGGTGTACTGCATGATACTTTCTGTCATGAGAGCAGGTGTTTGCGAGGGAAGCAATATCTGCACAGGGCAGTTGTGATGGCCATTCGTGAAGGGGTACTTTGACCCTGGCGGTGTAGTAATTCAGAACTGTTACGAACATCCATGCCATAGTAGGATTTGAACCTACGAACTCCGGTACCGACAATCCGCGCCCTAACCAATCGACCAGTACTTAATTTTTTCTCAGTTTTTACCTCATTGTGGCTTTTTATATCTTTCTTTTTCTTAAAATTAAAAAAAAATACTTTTATTTCTTAAATTTATGTTAGTGAAATTTGTAGTATTCTTAACTTTAAAATTTTCAAATTGTCTTTTAGTATCTTGTATTGCTTCGTATTATATAAATGTTTAGGGTCCCAAATGTAAATGACTTTCAATGAAAATATTTATTGTTCTGTAACTTAAAAGAAAAACGCTCAGCAAATAATTATTATCTTTAAAAAGGGGATTCGGCCATCGGCCTAGGTACCCCGTAAAATCACCATAATGTTGGAATGTTGGAATCTTACGAGGTTGTACTTGTAGAATTTATAAAGCTTTATCCCATGGTCAAATTAAAACCAAATCTTAACCCTCTGAGTGGAAAGATCGAACAAAATGTGTCCAAAAATAAGCTAAAGGTTTACTGTGTCAGTGGCCAAAGCGTTCTATGATTTTTCCTTACCCCTTTTTCTACTAGAATGGAATACTGGAAATCCACCCTCGTTATTGTCCCTCGTTGTATAGATATACAGATTGTTAATTTAAAAACACATAAAGATAGTCCATTCACAAGATCATCCCATAAAAATAATTAATACTAAAAGTACAAATAAAAATATACTTTGTGACATTTATATTTTTTTACGAAATACACCCAAGATATTTAAGTGGTGCAGTTAGAAATACATCTGTTAC
>CM063501.1:21465915-21483415 GCA_032207245.1 Pardosa pseudoannulata
ATATATTAGTGAAGTTTTGACAAACTCCGAGAATACCATAATTCCTAATGGAATTGAAAAGCTAAAGACATTTTGAAAACCTCTATCTCTCTCTCTCTCTCTCTCTTCTCTAAGGCAATTTAGACAGAATATATATAAGATATATATATAGACAGCAATAAGTATTTAAAAAATACTCATTATCAATTTGATTGAATTGCTTTTGAAGATTCGAATTCGAAGTCAGTAGATATAAAATAGATTAGAAATAAAAATTTGAAATTTTGAGGATAAAAAATAGCTTAATATCATGAAGGGCATTCCTTTTAGGCTCATAGATTGGTGTATTATATATGAGTTTAGAAGAGTTTTGGAGAAGTCAAAAATATTATGATGTTAAAATCTTTTAACTTAAATACTTGGACTACCAAAACGGGTGTAACAATAAAAAAAAAGTTTTACTGGTTAAATATACATAAGGACATAAATATTGTTAAGAATACTGTAAACATATAATTTGTATGGTATCTCGCTAAATTGGCCAAATATTGTCTTCTTGGCGAAGTTTTGGGAGACTAATTTTTGGCGCCAACTTTGGCGATATTTGTCAAAATTTGGCGACTTGGCGACATTTGTTGGCGGCCACCTGTCTCTGGATCTTACTAGAAGCTTCTAGAAATTTCCAGAAACCTGAAAGTTATATAAAGGGGCCGTGAGTACTCATAAAAGGTCAGTTCACCCTCAGGTCTGGGGAAAGTAGGACCTGTGTTAATGATCTCCGTATGGCTCTGAAAAAGTTCGCCAAAAGGATGCCAAGTTATATATATATATATATATATATATATATATATATATATATATATGTATGTATTTATCTGTAATGTAACAGAATTCTCGATGGGTAGTTGCAGTCATGGCCATAAAAATGATACCATTTTAGCTAAAGACATTTATTAAGATAACGTTGGAGGACGGGTTCCCACTTCATCATAAGGACAGGCCAAACGAGGGGTCAGCTAGCATGAAGTTACATGTACAAGACCCTTATCACTTGAGTCAACATCTGTGGGAATATATCTGCCTCCGACAGCTTGATCTTCTTTTTATTTGGAAATTTCCTAAATTGTCGACTAAGGCCATGTAGAGTTATAATTGGTCCGGCCCATTCTCTGAGGGAGTAAACTATAGCCCCAGTGGTCAATATTAGGTTATATATAAAATATATATATATGCAAAAGGACGAGGGAATTTTTAGCCCTTGATAAGTTTTAAAAACTCCTGAGAATATCCTATATATATATACATATATATATATATATATATATATATATATATATATATATATATATATATATATATATATATATATATACATAAATATATATATATATATATATATATATATATATATATATATATATATATACATATATATATATATATATATATATATATATATATATATATATATATATATATATATATATATATATATATATAGATAGATATATATATATATATATAGATATAGATATATATATATATATATATATACATATATATATAAATGTATATATGTATAATATATATATATATATATATATATATATATATATATATATATATATATACACACACACTTACACATAGGTAAGGAATGAAAAAATTTCCGAAATTGAATTTTGATATATATTGATTAATATGGTAATAAACGTTTTGGGACACATACTAAACATTATTTTTCAAACTCCAAATATAAAAAAAATTCTCAATCATCATAAATATTATTATGCTACCGCATTTCAGAAATTCATTAGGATCAAATACCACTACAAATAAAAAAAAAAAAAACGTAATTCCTCACCAATTCATATCACGAATGGACTAGATCTGCAAAAGTATCTTCACTAGAGGGGAAGTTTTATTTCGCTTCACCAAAGAAATTAACTTAAATTTTCTACATTAAGTACATATCTTTCTACGCGCTTGTGGGAGATAGAAGGTTGCGTGCAGTCTAGAATAAATAAATATTTTCAATCAACCGATTAAAATAAACGCAGCTTACAGATACGCAAATATGCTTGAAATCTGTGTCGTGATTATGCGGATTCTCTGGTGATGATCTCTTTGAAAGTTGGGAGGATTGTTCTAAGAAACGGTTAATTTAATTAGTGATGAAATGAACTAGTGTTATTATTAAGCAATTTGTTTCCGTTTTAGCTGTAATGTAAGTAATGGTTAGGATTTTTCTTATTTCTTATCGAATGATCAAAGCATCTTCGTTTTCTGAAAAATATGATTAGTTGTTCTTGCTCATGCCTCTTCCGCAAGCATGAATTCGGGCTATATGCTAATATTATTAAGGTGAAGAACTTCGCTTTAATGAGTACCTTAGGGGGAAAGAATAAGTTTGTTGAAGTGCGTCCTAAGTACTTTAGAAGCAAGTACCAAGCAGTAGACTTCTATGGTTAGCCTGTCAACCCGAGAGGTATTGTTTTAGAATTTAGAGGACATTGTGACCACAATGGCCGATATCTTGGAGAACATTGCCATTTTGTAAGTCAAATCTTAAGTAAGCGTGAGTGGCGAAACGATGGGAGAATATGTGAGGTTTGTAATCCCTGATAAACATTACCGCAATCCTATATTATATATGCAGTTGTCCTTGTTTTTGATCACAGTAAATAACGGCCCCAATGTCTGAAAAGGGGTGCTGAAATGCTAACTAGAACCATAGGTTTCAGAATGGTGGCTGTCATGACTTCTAAGTACAGCGCATTTGATGCCCCAACTTTCTTTTCGGTCAAGATCTATGTCAAGATATTTGCCAAGAGGTACTTTAGGAAGTGATCCACCCCCTATCAAATTACGGAGGCAAGGCTCGAAGGTGATAAATGATGAATCAAAAGGGGCACATTTCGTCAGTGGTCAATATTTCAGTAAGCCAAAATGACATCATCCATGTTATTCTTGTTACTTTTACCGCTTAGACAAGCTAAGAACACGATCCATGGGCTACTCGAATTAAGGCAAAGGGTGGGCCTTTTGTGTTTTATGAAGAGCACAGCTAGTGTAAAATAACGAGTTTGCTGAAAGTGGGTCCTAGTAATTTATAAGTAGGGACTAGGCAGACCTCTAGAGGTATCGTTTAAGAACTTAAAGGACTATGTGACCACGAACTTTGTGTACCAGTCGTCCTTAACGAATACGGAAATCTTAGGCCGGCTCGATTCCCGAATCGACAACCTTTCATTTAAGCGATCGCTGCATGTGCCGACGGAATTACTTTGGTTCGCTAGTGTTCTAATCAAGAAATATTCGCTTTCGTTTTAGCCATTTTATTCAGTTATGGTTAGAACACCTATAAAGGTATATAGGGTGTTTGAATTTTCCACCACTACAAGGGAATGTGTGAGAATCTCCCTCAGTGAAATCCCAATCATCAAACATTCAGGTCTTCACCTGTGACATTCGGTCCTCCACATCCATCTGCTGAAAGGAACTGTACTAATCCTTGTTAATCTGCTTCTTTAATAAGTTAATATGTTTCGATTTTCAAATTCTAGCATTAAATGCATTATAGGCTTCAACTTTATAAAACTGTATAGAAAATTTCTGAGTTGAATTTCAAAAGACTGATTTAGCAAATATCCTCCAGCTAGTTATTTATTAAATGCTACATATAAGCCTGAAAACTGCGTCGTAATTGTATCAATTATCTAATGATCATAAATTTCAGAGATACCTTGCTTTTTTACTTGCTTTATTCTTTCATAAGTGTGACGAAAAGAGATAGTGTTCTAATCAAGTAATATCCTTTCGCGTTTCAGTAATTTTATTAAGTAATGGCTAGAACAATTCATATTTCTTACCGAATGACCATCTCGAGTTTCTAAAATATATTATTAATCATTTATTTCACTTCCTAAAACAGAAAATATTTATATTCTTATCGTTACAATGTACGTATCATTTAATTCGTACTCATAACATTGAACTCCCTATACCTTTAACACCGGGTGTACTTTGCCAAAATAATGCTTAATGCTTAATTGTCCAAACTTAACAATTTATTATTCGTCAACATAATTTACAGTTTGTAACGTATCAGGTCCCTGTTTTAGGTGGCACAATGAAGAAACAGGTGTTTCTTGAATAAATGATTTATTTACACCTCACAGCTGCTATATATACATTTCTAGATACACAATACAAATACAGTTCACAAGCATGAGAAACACTAGACGGAGGCATAAAGACGTATGGAAAAGGGTCCCTGCAAAATGGTTTAGTAACCGACAGAAGATAACACCTCGGTAGCTTCGCGTAAAAGTTCTAGGTAGTAATTATGTAGGCAGTACACTCAATTAGACGAGAGTTTGAAGTAGCAATTGGTATCTTAGAAGAAGATGAAACAATGTCCGAATTCCTAAGAGGAATACAAGTTCAATCCTGAAGAAGATCGAGTTAAAAGAAAACCCAAGGCACAGGATATCGCTATCAATCTCAGAAAGAGATATATCCCAAGGTGGGATTTTCGCTAAGAAAAACTCTCCAACGGAGTGACTGGTCAAGATGACCTCCGTATTAGCTGACTGCTAGCTAACTCCTAAAGAAGTGATCCCAAGGTGGGATTATCGCTAAGGAAACTCTCCGAGAGACAGACTGGTCAAGGTGACCTTTGAATTAGATGGTTGCTAGCTAACTACTTTTTAAAAGAAATCTTCTCTCGTCTCTTTCTAGGGGAGGGACCTCTAAGAGAGGGGGCCTCACCCACAATTTCATTATTGGATCATTTGGCGATGACCTCACCTTCAATCAACTGCATTGGTCTGGGCTAGGCAATCATTTTATTTCAACACATCATTTTTCGGCACCACATCTAACGAGAGGGACAGGGGATGAAGTAATAAGAGCTATTTCGGTAATTTAGGTAGAAAATCTATTGCGGCACGCGGGCCGCTTAGATTTACTCGGGTTATTATTATCATAATTTGGGAGTTCTGAAATTATTTCATTAGGTAGCCTAGTTATTTTATTATAAAAATTATTATTACACAATATTGTTTGAAAGTTAAAATATTAAAGTCGCGTCTTATTACTTCGTTGGACAAGTATCTATGTGCGTCTCTAATACGCCTCAAGAATTTATTCTGTATTGTTTCTATTAATTTCAAATTAGATTTTGCGGCAAACGACCAGATCGGGGCTGCGAAAAGAGCGGTTGGTAGAACTATTGTTTTATATAAGAGAATTTTGTTTTTAAAATTTAAGTGTTTACTATTAAAAAGTAAGTCACTCCTTCACAAATCACCTTAATAGTCACCACCTGCAATACACAGATCTTTAACTTTGGCAGAATTAATCTGCCAAGATAAACTTACTGCACTTATCATTAAATGTATAGTAATTTATTAGATCCAGATAACACTACAATTAAATAATTCTGTGTAAATTCATATCACGAAAGGGCTAGATTACCGGTAGAATATTACTGAGGAGAAAATCTTATTTCACTTCACCAATGAAATTAAATTTTCCACATTTTTGTCTTTATCAGCTAGAGAAACAGGGCCTGATTATAGCACGGACACTTGAAGCACGTGCCCTGGGCACGAAAATTTTAGGGGGCACGAAAATTTAGTCGAGTGCTTGAAACACATATTAAGTAGGGAAAAATTGCAAACTTACGCTACCATCGTTAAGTTTTAATAAATTATTGTACGAGGTAATTGTGTTTGTCCTGAACTCCTATTTTTTCCTATTTACTTTAATTTTACTATTATTTATCTGATAATTAATTCCCTCAACGAACCTGGTGCTCTTTTAATCCTATGGGTTATTGCATATTTATAAGACAGATTATCAGCAACGTACCACTATAAACCATTAAATCATCTCATCAATTTAAATTATTTTTGATTCTATTATTATTTATTTTCTGCACCACAGAGCTTGCGAGTGTGACAACGTAAAATAAAAAAGTGGGTCACTCTAGATTTTTAAAAGTCCGTAATATTTAGCATGGCTAAACAGAGATAATAATAATTACGTAAAATGAAAAATTGGTGTTTTTGATTTTGAATATTACTTAAATGATAATTTCTTAAATCTGTTTGCTAATTCAATGTTATAATATTTATATGACTGCAATTATGATAACTTGTCGCGATAAATTTTCATGAGGGTGCAGGGCACAAAAATTGGATTGTGCCCTGGGCACAAAGGTATCTTAGGTGGGCCCTGGAGACAAAGGATTGCGTGCACTCTATAATAATTATTGCAAGAAAAAGTTAGTAAAACACTAACTGTAAACTTTGTTCTTTCTCTTTGTATATCTCTTTTTCTTTGAATTAAGTGAAAGATGTGTGTTGACAATGCTATTTTAGACAACGTTTTATGTTTTGTTTCGTTTTGTTTTGGGTAGATAAAAAATTGAAAGAAAATGTCACCTGGCATCATTATTGAGAACTCAATGAATAATTTTATGAATATTTCTCTATTATTTACCAGAGTGTATTTCATTAAAGAAGCTTCGGGTTGCTAATTTAGAATTATTAAGCCATAGAGACATAACTGAAAAAATTAGAAGAGCATTTTAGATTTTTACTTCTAATTGCGAATATGAATGTATCTTTAGAATATAATTATAAGTTATTATCTTTCTCACTCAGCGAACAAAAATAAGCGTAGCTTAGAGCTATATTAATTTGCTTAAAAGCTGTGTAATGATTATAGCAGTACTCTGATAATGATATTTTCTAAAGATGGATGGCTAATTTTGAATTATCTATTTTTTAAATGGTGTGTGAACTGAACTAATGTTTAAATGAAGTAATATTTATTTCTGCTTTAGACATATTACAGTCAAGGTTAGAACACTATATATATTTCTTACTAAAGAACGAAAGCATTTGTGCATTCTGAAATATATTATTAGTAGATTATTTCAGTTCCGAAGACAGTAATAATTTTCGATATGACTATTAACTATTTAGTAATTTATTGGATTTACCCTTTCCCAAAGTGATTTTAAATCAGGACATTTCTATTGCTCTGAAAGGAAAGATTTATAGTCTATTTTCACTAACTCTCTTTCTATGCTAACACTAGCTACCAGTAGATTGAAGTCTACTTCTTTTTTGTCTCCTTCGATATTTTCGGGACACTGTTCAGTATCAAAGTCACTCTCGGCTTCTTTATTAACCTCTAGTTCCGTAACCCTATCCTTTACGCCCTGACTCCTGGTTACTACCGCATTTATATGCTCCGGATTCGCTTTTATTGCTTCCATCAGCTTTTGAGTGTAATTACCCAACAAATAATGGTCCATTTATACCGAGTTATCCACTACCACAGCTTTGGTCATAATGTTGCCAAAATGCTCTCCCTATAGTTTTATCCTAGCCACTGGCAGACATTTAAAATTATTTGCCAACCCAGTCTTCACCCAAACGACTTCCCCAAAGTCTATTTTCACTAACTCTCTCTCTACGCTATCAATAGCTACCGGTAGATTGAATTCTACTTCGTTTTTGTCTCCTTCGATATTTTCAGAACACTGTTCAGACTCAAAGTCACTCTCGGCTTCTTTATTAACCTCTAGTTCCGTAACCATATCCACGAACGATGGCCGAATGGTTAGGGTGCTGGCCTTCGGAACCGGAGTTCGTGGGTTCGAATCCCACTATGGCATGGATGTTCGTAGCCGTTCGGAGTCGGATTTAAGCAGTAGGTCCCGGTCTCATTAGCCCCCATGTTGCAAAAAATAGACCGTAGTGCTCAAAAGCCAAAACCGTAACCATATCCTTTACTCTCTGACTCCTGGTTACTACCGCGTTTATATGTTCCGGATTCACTTTTATTGCTTCCACCAGCTCTTCAGAGTAATTACCCAACAAATAATGGTCCATTTATACCGAATTATCTACCACCGCGGCTTTGGTCATAATGTTGCCAAAATGTTTTCCCTATAGTTTTATCCTAGCAACTGCCAGACATTGAAAATTATTTTCCAACACAGTCTTCACCCAAACGACTTCCCCAATTAAATCCTCTTGGTCTATACTGGATTCGCTATTCCAAAGAATTGTGGCATTAATGGAGTTAACTTTGTCCTCGCTCAGATACCTGGCCAAATTTTTCTGCGGTACTTACATTGTTGATTCTCTCTGTATTCAAATTTCGAAGAGCGGGGCATTGGGGCCTAACATGTTCCGTGGAATCCCATTTATAACAGACTGAATGAAAAGAACGAAAGCATTTGTGTATTCTGAAATATATTATTAGTAAATTATTTCAGTTTCAAAGACAGTAATACAGACAGTAATAGACTATGACTATTAACTATTTAGTAATTTATTGGATTTTAATAACAGCAAAGTTAAATAAAAGCAATTTTCCGTCAAATATATTAAATAGGGAGAGATAATCGATAGCTTATTCTGGAATAAACTAGTTTATTTCGCTTCATTAATGAAACAATTAAATTATCCATTTTTTTCGTCTGTGTCGGCAAGATAAAGAATTATGTACAGTCTGGAATCAACAACAAATATTCTTACTCGTTCGATTGGAATGATTACGACGTAACTTACAGCTGTGTAAATACGACTGAAATCTCAGTCACAATTATAGCGTTCTCTAATTATTAGGAATCGGGGTATAGGGCTATTATTTTGGAGAAATCCTGTTCGAGCCACGATTTTATTCAAAGTAACAGTTCAACAACATAACAAAGGACTGATATCAGAAAAATACAGGTACAATTTTCCAACTTCTAAACCGTGCATACTGCGCCATCTGTTGAAATATAAAATAACTAGTTTATTGGCTGGAAGATACAACACTAATCCCACTGTGGCATGGATGTCCGTAGCCGTTCGGAATTGGCTTTAAGCAGTAGGTCCCGGTTTCATTAGCCTTCGTGTTGCAAAAAGCAGACCGTAGCACTCCAAACCAAACCAAACCAAACAACACTAATAGCTGAACGATAGCCGAATGATTAGGGTACTGGCCTTCGGAACCGGAGTTCGTGATTTCGAATCCCACAGTGGCATGGATGTTCGTAGCCGTACGGAATCGGCTTTAAGCAGTAGGTCCAGGTCTCATTAGCCCTCGTGTTGCAAAAAGTATACCGTAGAGCTCCAAACCAAACCAACAACACTAATAATGATACCTTCTGGAGACGGAGTACTTTTTAACGATTTATCCTTTAATTATTGTAAAGAAATAATGTAGTGTTCTAATCAAGGGACAGTTTTTCAGTATCAGTTACGTTTATGATTCTTTATACTTTAACACAATAGCCAAAGTAGATCAATCTTTTAAGATTACTAAGAGCCATTTATTTCTTAAAAGTGAAATACATGCACTATGACCATCACTATGCATCTGACACTAAGAATAACTTTATAAATTACTAAAAAATTAAACGTGGTTAGTATTTTATAAAGTAAGCGTAGGCATAAACACGCGCATGTGTTTCTGTGTGTAAATTTAGTTCAATGTTTTGCTTTGTTCTCATTTTTCATTATTAAGTAAAATATATATCCACCTGTCTCTTGGTTTTATCATTCTCATATAGCTTTAATAGTAAATTTGACCATTTGGGAACACTGTAATCCGGATAGATAATGTTTTTTTTTCTCTTAAAATGTCCAACTCCACTTCATTAGATTTTTTAAGTTCCGCTTAAAGTGAGACAGAAAATCAATATTTGTAGAGTAGAAAAAATAACGTATTTAGATGCGATTTTCGGAGACGGTGAAAATAAATTTCAAATTACTAAAATAGTATTTTGATATTTTTATTACAAATACATGTATTTATAAATACTTTTATTGACAAAGGTACATGTATGTGCGTGTATACGTATGTATATAATAATGAGGATCATATTAATTATAAAAGGAAAGTGATTGTAAACTACTTGATTTACTAAATGCGATATGATGTAATCAATATTTCTGGTATATAAAAGATGTAACGAGAAAAATTACTGATTACACTTGGATAATTTTAACAGAAAACTGAATTATTACTTATTATTCAAATCATCATTATTTTCTATTCAAAATTTTGCCGATAACAATATTTAAGCTAAAAATTGTATTTACTTTAATATTTACATTAAACCTTAATGCAGTTTCTTAATTCTATAATGCTGTAAATTGAAACGTCTGTTCTTTCCTTCCATTACAAAAACTGTCTTGGCTTCAACGAACAAATAACAAAGCAAGGTCAGCTAAAATTTTTCACCTCCAGTTTTGTTTTGGAAATAGGTTTTAATTCTTTTCATTGTTGAAAACACTCTTGTAACGGCGAGACTTAGCAGGGTATCGTCATCAAAAAACTTTGCTTTGAGAGGTGGACTTGTGTGGATGCAAAAGGATTGTTTTCCCCTTCACTACGATGTCTACACTGTTGTGCCCTATAGTAAAGGAACAATATGCCAGACAACACGGCACCTTCACTGACAGCCAAAAATATGATCGCTGGAACGACAAAGGATTTGCAGTTACTCAGATGTAGCCACTAAGAATTCCAGGGACCCCTGACTTTGCGGCCGATGATTGTTTAACCCGGGCCAATCCAGTTGTTCGAAGGTGAGGTCATCACTAGGTGATCAAATAAGGAAATTGTGGGTGAGGCCTCTCTCTTAGAGGCCCCTCCCTAGAAAGAGACGAGAGAAGATTCGTTTTTTTAGAGAAGTTAGTTAGCTAGCAACCAGCTAATTCTGAGGTCGCCTTGACCAGTCTCTCTACCGGAGAGTTTTTTTGCTATAATCCCACCTTGGTATCTTAGCTTTAAGGAGTAACCCGCAATCGACTAATTCGGAGGTCACCTCAACCAGTCTCTCCATCGGAGAGTTTTATTTAGCGAAATCCTATCTTGGGATATATCTCTTGCTGAGATTGAAATTATACCCTGTGCATTGGGTTTCCTTTTCTAATATAATCCTCTTCAGGATTGTTTGCACATTTTCCTTCGGAACTCTAACTGTTCTTTGATATTCTACCATTAATTCAGTGAACTTTTGCGAGAGTTACCGAATTGTTTCTTCCGTCGGATCACCAATATTTCGGCAGAATCTGATCTTAATTAATACACGACTCTACTCAGGCCTACGTGTGTATAATCACCTACCTGTGATCCGAAATTGTTTTTTTTGTGTGTATTTGGGAAATGATATATATAGCAGAGGCGTAAATAAATTCATTAAACAAGATACACCTGATTCTTCCTTGTGTCACCGAAAACAGGGATCAGATACATTACAGTCCAAATGGATTTTTATCCCGAGCTCTGCTAATTTCAAAAGATAAATCAAGAACGAATTTAATCCTCTAAGCGGTTCGCTCGTACAATTCAGCCAAACCAAGGATGTCGTCAAAGCGGTTGTCACGTACAATTTTCGACCTCCAAAAACGTTCCGAAAATGGATGTAATGTACATTTCTACCTGTTTTTTTTCTGCCAGTGTTTGAGGTAGGAGGGTCAGGTTGATTGTTTTGAAACTGCATCCGTCTTTGGCTGACATTTATTGAGAGTTGTACCCCTATTCCCTGAAGCACAAAGACGCTGATAGCTTTTCATGGCTTTGTAAATCTTTATTTCGAAGTGTTTCGTTTGCGGTAACAGATGTATCTCTAATTGCACCACTTAAATATCTTAGATAACTTTCTTAAAAAATATATAAATAATTCTCTTAAAGAATATTTTTATTTGTACTTTTACAATCCATTATTTCTTATGGGATGATCTTCGAAACTTGACGAGCTTTATGTGTATTAAAAATTAACAATCTATAATATATTTTTATATATCTATTTATAACCGTAAGTAAAGGGACAATAACGAGGGTGGGTTTCCCGTATTCCATATTAGTAGACAAAGGGTGAAGTAAAAAATCATAGAACGCTTTGGTCATTGACACAATAAACCTTTACCGTATTTTTGGATACTTTTTTTAATCGGTGTGTTCCACTCGGAGGGTTAAGTATAATTCTCTATTGATTTCTAATGAATTTCGTAGACGAAAAATCTAAATATCTATATTTTTAGAAAGTTTTCGCAGAGCACATGTGGACAGCAAGTTGCCAATTGATAAAACCATCGAGGTACTTGCTAGACTTCAAAATAAAACTTTCCGAGAAAGGAAATTTTATTCCACTTCCCTAACAAAATAGATTTAAATATTCCACGATTGTATGCCGTTGGGGGATATAAAGGGTTACATGCAAACGAGAATAAACAATAATTATATTCACTCAACTAATTACAATGAACGTAGCTTGTAGCCGTCCTAATATTTTCGAAATCTGTGTTGAGTGAATTCTGTGATGATGACCGCCTATAGAGTTAGACGGTTTATTTTAACCACTTTATCCTTCTATCAGCGAGATAGAATGAGGAAAAGTTTTAATCAAATAACATTTTTATCAGCTTCAGCCATATTATTCAACCGCGTCGAGCGCTCTTTATACTTCCTACTGAATTTTCAAAGCATCTAAATTCCTGAAAAGTTTTATTATTAGTTTATCTTATAAGAGATATCATCTAAAACCTTAAAAGATTCTTAAAAGTAGAAAGAGTTGAAGTTTAAAATTTGAAAGTTAATTTTTTGAGTAGAAAAGTTGAAAGTTTATCTTAAAAATATTATAATTTGTTTATCTTTTAAAAGGAGTTTTTTGGATTATGGTTATTAACTTGTAAATATTTTAAAGTTTTTGATAAAATGTTACTTGCTTTTGTAGGCTATACTTCAGTGTTAAAAGTTTAACAGTCTGATTTTTAAAGGGACAATATTAGAATCAACAATAGATCCATCCATTCATGGATTCAAAATAGAATTTTCTGGACAAAAATAAAGAAAATTTCATGGAAATTGCTTTCCTATCAAGTGGTATATTTTTTTAAAATAAATTTTTTTAAATCCGAGCCGGCTACAAGGAATCGTTCGGCAATCCATTGCGCATCAAAAGATGAAAATTGCAATTACTGTTGTTTTTAAAATAGGTTCCATACATCATAAAAAGGCTTCCAATGTAATGGAAGTTTAGGATGTCTTTTTTTAACAATCCTATGATATAACACCTTCCGAATCGTGTTTATCAATCCGAAAGGACCTTAGGAATATTATAGAAAAACTATACAATTTTAATTCCCTAAAATCACTGATTTCCGAAATAAATATTCTGGCATATTTATAATTGTATAACTATTATTAAATAAATTAAAGTAAATGCCAAAAATTAAAAATAGTTTTCTATACTACATACTCAACTCTATTCTTTTTAATTTTAAAGCTAGTTGAACATTTTCAAAGCATCTAAATTCCTGAAAAGTTTTATTATTAGTTTATCTTATAAGAGATATCATCTAAAATCTTAAAAGATTCTTAAAAGTAGAAAGAGTTGAAGTTTAAAATTTGAAAGTTAATTTTTTGAGTAGAAAAGTTGAAAGTTTATCTTAAAAATATTATAATTTGTTTATCTTTTAAAAGGAGTTTTTTGGATTATGGTTATTAACTTGTAAATATTTTGAAGTTTTTGATAAAATGTTACTTGCTTTTGTAGGCTATACTTCAGTGTTAAAAGTTTAACAGTCTGATTTTTAAAGGGACAATATTAGAATCAACAATAGATCCATCCATTCATGGATTCAAAATAGAATTTTCTGGATAAAAATAAAGAAAATTTCATGGAAATTGCTTTCCTATTAAGTGGTATATTTTAAAAAAATAATTTTTTAAATGCCTTCCAGTTACAGGGAATTTTATTTCTCCCATACGTTGAGTGAGAGAAATCCAATGTGGCAGGTATACCCCCCCCCTAAAAGGCTCTACTAACTTATATTTAAAATATTTATCTGTATATATTCAGTAGAAATGACTCGGGCTCTAATCGGAAAACAAAAAGGGAGTATGCGATAACTTCAATTTTGAACCTCACTGTTATACCCTATATAATAATAGCCTAAGTTATCTATCCGTCTATCCTCGAATTTATGAAGCGGTTGGACCTGGAATGGATAGAGGCATCCATATTGGATTCTTGATGAGTTAGGGTTAGCAACGTTCGAAATCCTCCTCTTCCCCCCTTTTCTAACATTTAATGCCATTATTTCAAGCCTTATTTTCCCCGGTTAAGAGCAGGTAATTCAGTTTATCAACTTGTCACATAATAAATAGGTAAAAAATAACATTTTTTTCTATCATTATGAAGTCATTACTTTAAGAATCTCATTTAATCATTTTTTATTTTAAATTACTTAAATGTTCTCTGCATTATTTTCATACGTTTTATCACTGAACTTAGATATTACGTAAATAATTTTCTTTTTTGAATGAATAGACTTGAATAATAGATTAGATATGTGATAATTTAAAACTTAATCATCGATTATTTTTGTTGCAATGAAAATTTTTATCACCGGTATTGAAAAAAAATTCTATCTACCTCCAGGGTGTAGTAGGAATGATATTTCCATTCCATAACTTCCATTAATTACTGAACAAAAATTCTGAAGAACTTAACTATAATTTCGACATAGTTTAAGAAAACTTGGAATTACCTCTCTGAATGAATTCAACGTGATTCTAAACTGCATCCACAGTATCGGGAGTCTTTAGAGGAGTATAAACAAATTATTGAGCGTGTACCAGATAATTCTCAGCCAAAAACCAAACCATTTTTTATTCTGCTTTGTAGGGTATTTTAGAATTCTGGAAAATTAAAACTTTTACTGATCCCTTCATATGACGGTCTATTTGCTAGTTTTATAGAAGAGACCATAGCAGTGACCTTAGATGATCTTTTGTAAGCGTGAATGACTTCGTTATAAGGTGTCCAGGATTTTATAGAGGTTAGCGTATTGTGCTCCCTCCCTTTGTGTTAACTTTCGACTTCCGAGTAAGGATTAGACGTAATCGTGTGTTGTCCTCTCATAGGGAACGACGTTGACAGACCTATATAGCTCTCCCATAATAAAAAGAGCGAAAAATCGGTGGATTTTATAGTTAAATGCTAATAAAGGAAGTGATCCATATTGTTGTAAAAAATACATCTTTACAAAGTGAAATCATAATTCAAAAACATAATGCGTTATGTGTCTGAAAAGTTAAACGACATGAGTTCAGACAAATAAATTTATTTACTATGTATGGTAAATTATATATGCAAAAGTTTAATAATTCATATTAAAGTTTTCATATTATTCATTTATTAAAAAAATAATAAAAAATTAGGGCCAGTCTCGCCAAAGTAGTTTAACGGCTGACCGAGATTAACCCATGGCGACAGACAATGGTTACGCAATTCTCCGTTTAAACAGAGATTAATCTCGGTTAGCCGTTAAACTACTTTGGTAAGTCCGGCCTTAATCTATTCTTGTTACTCACGATGATCCTCTACACCACTAGTGGTCGGTCTTAAAGTCGTTTAAGGGCTAACCATGATTAATCCATGTTACTAACCAATGGTAGGACGCAATTCTTCATTTAAACAGAGATTAATCCCGGTTAGCGTTAAACGACTTTGGTGAGACAGGACCTTAATTATCACTAGAAGTGAATTTACTAGAAGAATTAGGACGTCACTAGAAGTGAATTTCGGCATGTTGGATTACGTTGAAGATAAGATCTTTTGCTATTCTGGAGGTGATTTTAGTCATAATGACGTAGCCAATCAAAAAAATCGATTATTCTGACCTGTTAGAGTCCCTATGAGTAGCAATCTTTATTAAAGTTTTTTCACAAGCCAACACTTACGTTTTGAAAAAAACAACAGATTCACTTTAAGATTCTTTTTCCCATTTAAAAGTACGCTGATTTCTTGTGTGAGAGCGAAACATTTTCATCGATTAAAGAACTCATTACGTCCATTAAAATAAATCAGTTGAAAATATTTTGATCTAAATTTCTTTGTGATGTCTTGAATTTGGCGATTTCTTGTGTTACAGCAATAAAGTTTCAACCTATTTATTTCGGTTCGGGTTAACACGTTACAAGGTATTCAATCGATTGAAAAATTTTCGCTCTCACTTGAAATTTCCGAATATTCTTTAACAGGAAATGGAATCCTAAAATGAATCTTTTCAACATGTACATGATGACTATATTAAGGCCGGTTTGACACAAGAACAGGGTACCCTCGCCAACTTGGCGATAAATCTCACAGCATGGTAACTTAACATTTTCTCCTGATCTCTCCGTGTCTACACAATCTGTATCTATATTTCTATTTACACTATATTGGTATCGAACTATAACTGAGAAACCCTTTTCTTATATATTAAATGCAAGTAATGCTTAAAAAATTAGATATAGTGAACCATTTATGGCTAATTTTTAATAATTTGGATCAGCTGGCTTTGTAAATTGTTGAAGGATTAACTGCCCATAAATATAAATGCCCGGTTCTTAAGTGGTTTTGGCTAATTAAGTAAGAGTATATAATTATATTACAATGAAACACTCTGCCTCCATTAAAATAGCCCAAAAAAAGAGAGCAATACAATATTCGGATGGAATACATTTGTATTTTAGTAAACATCGCCAATAATCTCGCCAAACATGCCAAGGGGTACCCTATTCTTAAGTATTACCTTAAGTTACCTATAGAATGGAACCATCATTAAAATGACATTGAAAAATCGTTGAATTTTTTTTCCTTTGAATCCGTGTAGGAATTAGCTTACAATCCGGTAAATTACTTATATGTAAAATTTTAGGTGTGTGTGGTATACACAAGATATTATTTTTCGCCATATATTGTAAAATAATAAGATGCCCATTCTACGTGAGTAAACACAGTATTAAAATAAAAATGCATGGTAGTAATTAAATGGTTTTTTAGAAAACATTTCTTTCATACTTTAAACATTAAATAAAACAATAATTAAAAATCATTAAAGTTAGAGTACTTAATAGATAATAATAGGAATTAATAGAACATTCTAATATGTTGTATTTGTTAAAAAATACATAAATCTTACATAATGTGTTAAGTATTTTAATACTTTTTATACAAGATGATATGAAGGACCGTTAAGGGTGCTAGAAGCAGTAAAAATTAATCTTTATCTGTGTTATTGGAAAACTTAAAAACTACTTGTTAAAGTTTCAAGTTATTAATTTTTAGTTACAAGTTACAGCCCCAGGTAATCATTAATTCAACAATAATTAAATGCCTCAAATACGGGTATCAAAGTAGAAAGGAAGAAAAAGATATACTATTACTTGTTGAGATTTTCAGACAAGAAAAACTAGATTTAATTAATTAAATACGATAAAAAAAATTTATGACAAAATTAAAAAGTCTAGACTTTGCTATTTTGTTATAGTCAACAGAACATTTCAATGATTTCAAAATAACTTATGTTTTCTTTTTCTTAGTTACTATTTTAGTATGTAAGATAATATCGTTCTGAATAAAGCCCTGAATGGGTTTAAATGTTGTAGAATGTTGAACAATTTTCTTTATTTAAGAATTGTTACTTATCTACAGTAGAACCTTGAT
>CM063501.1:21488415-21495915 GCA_032207245.1 Pardosa pseudoannulata
TTATTGTTTCCTTATGTTCTTGAACATTCGAGATCTTTCTTTAATATGTAAATTAGTTATTTCTCGAATATTCTGTTCGGGTATAAAAGCTGATACCCACTAGTTGTAGGCAACTTCTCGGTCTTGTAAAGTTGCGAGTTGCTACTTACCTTTAATAAATTTGTCTGTTACGTTAAACGGTGTGTTCATTCGAATCTTCGTGACAAATTTGGTGGAGGCGCCGGGTAACGATTTCGCCATTGTGGATAATTCTGACAGTGTTCGCAGAAGTCTCCGTTTAAGAGGATTACCTCCGGAATTTGGTCTTTACAACCCAGAAAAAAGAAAGAAGCAGATAATGCCCGAAGATACAAAGCCTGTCTTGGTAACTCCTACCTACTCGCCTGTAAGGAACCCCTCAACCTTCCGTGGGGAGCCTGGAGACGACCCTCGGAAATGGCTTGCGGAATACGATCGGGTGGCCAAGTTCAACAATTGGGATGAAATGATGTGTCTCGCAAATGTCTATTTTTTCCTAGACGGTACGGCCAAGCAATGGTACCTAAATAATGAAGATATCTTGGACTCCTGGGACGCATTCAAAAAGGGTTTAAATGAACTTTTGGGCGATCGCCACAGGTACACTAAAAAGGCCGAAGAGCAACTGAAATGTAGGGCTCAAAGGGCCGGAGAGAGTACGCAGTCCTACATTCAGAGTGTATTAGGGATTTGTCAAGAAGTCAATCCTTCAATGTCCGACGACGAGAAAGTGTCTCACTTAATGAAAGGCGTTGCCGAAGATATGTACCAAGTGCTCCTAATGAAAGATGTGAAGACTACGGCTGACTTCATCAAGTGGTGTAACTACATTGAAGACATGAGGCAAAAAAGAATTGGCCGAAAATTTGAGCGACTACCAAACGTCGTACCAGTTGCAGCCATGGAGGACGAGACCGATTTAGTATCTCTTATCCGTAGAATTGTACGCGAAGAGATTAATCGAGTAGTAAATCAAGTCGACGAGTTGCCGGACCCCTATTCCCAGCCGCTACAGACCGTCATCCAAGACGAAGTCGAAAAAGCTTTGGCGCCAGTGGTCGCAAAGTCTGCAGACGCCCAACGACGTCCCACGTATGCAGCCGCTGTAACGAGGAAAGCCAGAAGTCCTGTCCAGAGATCAGTACCCCAGCCCAGGAAAACGGACCTATGGAGAACGACCGACAACAGGCCAGTGTGTTTCCACTGTGGACGCCCTGGACACGTCGTACGCTATTGCCGTGAGAGGAAGGCCGTTTTTGACGATTATCGAGCCCGCCGACAGAACTTCGATGACATTGAAGATGAGTTTCGCCGACCAAGCTTCGAACGCCGTTCGTTTCCTAGTCCTACTAGAGGCCGATCACCAACCCGTCGTTCCCGATCACCGTCGCCATATCGTCGATCAGGTCAATCTCCAAGCCGTAGAAACGAGGAAAACTAAGCACAGCGACCTTTCGAGGAGGTGAGGCCGCATGTAATGAAAATCCTCCATCGGCCGCAAGGATGACGGGTAACCACCTCGATGTTCTGGTAGATAATCAGCCGATCCGTGCTCTAGTAGATTCTGGAGCCTCCTTTTCTGTCGTCTCTGATAAGTTTAGCCGATCCGTGCTCTAGTAGATTCTCGAGCCTCCTTTTCTGTCGTCTCTGATAAGTTTCGTCGATCCTTAAAGAAAGTTATGTTCACTGACGCCAAGAACACTATGCTGAAAGTCGCTAATGGCAATTTTGTTAGGCCACTGGGAAAATGTGTTCTGCGTGTCGTTATAAATAGACGAGAGCTGCCTGTTGAATTCATCGTCCTACAACATTGTAGTCACGACGTAATCCTCGGATGGGACTTTTTGGAAGCTTCTCAAGCTGTGATAGACTGTGGCAGAAGTGAACTACTGTTAGAAGGTACTGGCCAAGAAACCAAGGCACAAGACGCTTGGAAGGTGTATGCCACGAAGGACTACAGGCTTAAGCCACGCTCAATGACGAGAATAGCAGTATCAGGACTAGATGTCGGAAGAAACATAAGCGTAATTGTGGACGGCAATAGACACTTGCTGCTCGAAAGAAACCTTGCCATACCATCTATGGTATCCTTATACCATAATGGACGAAGTGAAATTTGGATTGCCAACATGCAAGTTAAAGATCAAGTCATTCCTAAAGGAATGTACGTAGGCGAAGCTGAGCTATTGGATGAAGGACATATATGCGAGATTGCGGAAACAACAAAAAGTACTAGTACTCTACAGGAGCCGACGAATTCCAATATAGATTATACCAAGATGATATCCCCTGAGTTGAGCAGCGAAAGAAAACGCAAATTAGTCGAGCTTCTACAAGCCTTTCCGGGAATCTTTACAAAAGCTAACAGGTCGACAGCCGCAAAGACAAATGTGAAACACAGGATCAATACGGGTGACCATGCTCCAATCTACCAAAGGGCTTACCGAGTTTCACCGACTGAAAGAAGCATAATTAGAGAAGAGGTTCAGAAAATGCTTGACCAAGGTATTGTCCAGCCATCTGAGAGTCCATGGTCATCTCCTGTGGTACTGATAAGAAAAAAAGAGGAAAGCTGGCGTTTTTGCGTGGACTATCGCAAACTGAATAGAATAACGAAGAAGGATGTTTATCCTCTGCCCCGTATTGACGATACTCTAGACTGTTTAAAAGGCGCCAAGTTCTTTTCTTCCATGGATCTCCGATCTGGTTACTGGCAGATAGAAGTGGATGAAGCGGATCGTGAAAAGACGGCATTTATTACTCCAGAAGGTTTATACGAATTTAAAGTCATGCCGTTTGGACGTTACCTATGAAGTGCAAGATTTCGATCCTTCCTCCCGAAAAAGAAAACCAAAAGACGTTGTCCATGTTTTACGTATGAAGCCGTACCATGATCCGACGGAGCAGACCGAAAGTGAAGATGGACGAAATCCAGGTGTCGTTCTTCCGGAAGAGAAGTCAAAAGAAAATTATAAGGGACCTGTGACACGCTCCAGATCTAAATAGCAGCGAGACGCTGTGTTTAGCAGCGTCTCGCTGCAAAGGGAGCAATGCCGCATAAAGAAGCTTAGCCAACTATCTCAGTGGCCGAATGGTCAAAGCAAGCGATCCAGACCCGGAAATTGTGGGTTCGATGCTCGACATGGCAGTTTATCCAAAGTACGGACTTTTAATCTAAAAATGTTATTTATTGTTTCCTTATGTTCTTGAATATTCTAGATCTTTCTTTAATATGTAAATTAGTTATTTCTCGAATATTCTGTTCGGGTATAAAAGCTGATACCCACTAGTTGTAGGCAACTTCTCGGTCTTGTAAAGTTGCGAGTTGCTACTTAGCTTCAATAAATTCTTCTGTTACGTTAAACGGTGTGTTCATTCTAATCTTCGTGACAATATTATATATATATATATATATATATATATATATATGTGTGTGTGTGTGTAATATGGGCGAGAATCATTCAAAATCACAACACAGTTTATTTCTTTTGAGATACATGAAATCCATACAACAGGCAAGCACTTTTACAACATCGTACACCTCGACAACGTGATCCTGCACACACACACACACACTTTTCAAGTAATGATTTCGTAGGTAAAATGACTACGTAGTAATCCCTAAGCATAATTCATCACTTGATAAAAATACCCATGTTTAAAGAGAACGCCCTAACTATTGGATAAAGTAGTACAGACAGAGAATGAATTAAGTCTATAGTGTCTCTTGATGGAAAAATCAGAATTACCGGGCAAACCCCAACGTACGTTATGAACAAAAGTTATTCAATTAATATTAAAATATGTAAATAAGGAATTTTAATATTACACACACACACACACACACACATATATATATATATATATATATATATATATATATATATATATATATATATATATATATATATATATATATATACATACAGAATATTAATATTGGATAATTGCAGTTAATCACCGCATATGATTTTTATCATATCCAATGATTAACGACGCATACATAATTCTTGCAGAAAGCGACAATCCTTTATTTACCACCAAACCATCAGAAAATGAGATACGGACCGTCGCCCTTTTTTTTATATGGAGAACGCGGTGCCGCGTAGTACATTGCCAAGTTAAACAATCAGCATGCAGAGAAGGTTTCTTTCTCAAGATGATTACTATATAAACTAAAATTAGTGATGGGCACATTTCTCATAACGCTGCAACATATGTGTAAAACATCAAGCACCAAGATTAATTAAAATATTCTGGTACTATATCACATTGTCACCGTGATTATTAAAAACATTAAGTATCGACTAAGAAGGAAAAATGAAATTAAAGTTTGATAATTTTGCTCATTACATACACACACACACACAGATATATACATACGTATTGCTGTTTAATATGAAATTACACAGTCAGCGATGGTAGCGTATAAAAATTTGACCACAGTAGATGGATTCCCTCCATAGACTTTTGTTTAGAATTGCAATGTAGCACCTAACCTTTTTGAGGAGTATTTGAAAATGGAAAGAAGCCATATTTAATAGCACTTTTTTTTCAGTTGCTGCACGCTGATCATCTAGAATAAAATAAAGGATTGCATTCAATACTGACATATGAAAGATTATTTATAGCTGAAATACACACACACATATGTATATATGTGTGTATGCATATGTATATATATATATATATATATATATATATATATCGTAATAAGAGTACACGAAGAGTGGTTTGCAATCATGGATAGTTGGTATAGAGAAATATAACACCGTTTCCAGTAGTGAAAGATATTTATTGACACAGCTTCAGTTACATGGGTTCTCACTTCATTATACTAATGATATGAACAGTTAGATCATCTAATGTACAAAATTTAAGAAAAAATATCCAAGAAGTATAAGGGAACATTTGAGAAAAAATTTCTGAACAATTCTAAAGAAAAATGTGACTCTGATGCCATGCATCCATTTTTTGTTCAGAATTTCCTAATTTGGACGTTAGGGCACTATGAAGTCTTGATTGGTAATTCATTTTACTTGAGGCTTAAGTTACAGTCACAGTGGTTAATTTAGATTAGGAGTTAAAAGGGTTGATCAGCTTAGAGATTATCAGGGGTTTAAACCTTGACTTTTGACTGAAACCCATAAGAATTTTTTGGGGCAGTAATGAGGACTTTTGGTTACAAATTTACTTAGGCACGATTGAGTTACGGAAAGATTCTTACAGTTTATGTCTTAAGGGGCAGCCTTTCGGGTTTTCTACAAAATCTCTACATTAGTTTAAAGGTTTAAAGGTCTTTTTTCTTATGAATACATTTATATATATATATATATATATATATATATATATATATATATATATATATATATATATATATATATATATATATAACTATATGCAAAATATATCAAAATTATTTCAATTAAAATATCTGATAATAATTATCATTTTTCCAATCAAATATTATATCTCTTTTCCCAGTGACAAAATATCTTATCTTAAGGAGTGTCCGAGTCTTGAATTCTTACAACCCATTTCGAAAGATAACACTGAAACAAATGCAAATTATTTCTCCATTCACCAAAATTTCCAGCTGTTCCAGACGAATACTGCACTTTTTAAACGATTTAATTTCCTGTTTGATTGATAATTCCGCTAACTAAGCTACTTTCTCTGGGAAAGAATTCGCTCCGCATTTAGCTGCGAAGTTAACACTGTAAAACACACGTATTTTAATGTATCATTAACTTCTTTGATTTTTCCAGAGTAACATGCAGTTTTCTAAGCTTGAAGTTAAGTTTCGTATGGACTTGCCGTTCTTTTCAATGTGCCACGATTGCTAGACAAATATAATTTCCTTGCCCAGAAAGGCCGAACAAGTAAAAATAATACAGGCAAAACTTTTTAATAATTTAATTCGACCTGGAGACTTAACTTTTGCGCATGACAAACACGCCCCCCCCTCACATAAATAAATAAATATATATATATATATATATATATATATATATATATATATATATATATATATATATATATATATTAGGGTACTTAATGTATGCAGCTAACCACAAGTATCTTTTTTTTTTTTTAACCAGTCCTTTATTAAATTCAGTCCTTTCTTTAAGCTTTGGCTACGCCATTAAATATACTCCTTTCTTCAATTACAACTTCGACCAGCGTTGAGGAAGAACGATGGACAATTGGTTAGAGTGCTAGCATACCTGCGTGAGTTCGAATCCCAAACTGGCATGGATGTTCGTAGCCTTTCGGAATCGGCTTTAAGCTGTACGTTCCAGTCTCATTAGCACTCGTGTTGCAAAAAGTAGACCATAGCACTCCAAACCTAAGAACCAACTTAGAGAGTATTGCTCAGCCAAGCTTCAGACTCCAAAGTACGCCAAATATTTGCTTGCATAAACCTTTTTTCCCTGATATCCTTTCGCAATTAATTGTTTTTGATATGTACATCCACCCGAGGGTGCATCTCTCTCCTCTTAAGTGATTTTTTCATAGTTCCACTTATTTTTAAATATAACTCCCTTATTTTTTAAGCCTTATTTCCAATCCTCACACACACACACACACACACACACACACACACACTCACCTCTTAAGTGATCTTTAAATAGTTCCACATATTTTTAAATATATATCCCTCAATTTTTAAAACCCCATTTCCAAACCTGACATATATATACTTATTTAATTATTTATAGATAGGCACATAAAGTGATAGATAGATGTAATAAGCAAAAAAAATCTAGATATTAGCTGTGGTGGAGTTAAAACTTTTCTGCATTGCCCCTGGGTTCAAAAAGGTTAGTCATTTTATAATTAAGTGTAATAATACCATGAGATGCGCCTACAAAGTTCTAAATTAAAACATCATTAAAAGTAGAGAAGAATAATTGTATTTGACACTAAATTCCAATCTTTGTATACTCATTGTTGCAATTATTGCATACTTTATATATTAGCAGGAATGACAATGATATATACAAGAAGAAATAAGTGCTATATTTCTAAAAATGTTATACATCTCACACACAAATCTTTTCGGTTTTGTTATTCTGGATAAAAAATTCAGAGTAAAATACGAGCCATGTTGAAGAAGAATAGCAGATTAATGTGAAATATGTCATTCAACTGAATATAACACATAAACTAAACACGCAATATATCTAACGCATATTTAACTTAAGAGCCTTTCACCATTCCTTTAAAATTAATGATTAGATAGAAATGCTAAAAGCAGAAAAGTGTAAATATACGACTCTTGATGACAAATATCTATTATGTATCGGAAAAAATATTCAGCTTCTGTAATATTTTATGTAGAAATAAAAGTATGTACAACTGAATGATTTCCGTAAGAAAATAAATACTAGCTCACAAAGTTTCTTTCTTTAAAGTATAAGTATTTAAATAAATGTCTAAACTTTTGGAAAAATGTTTACACAACAACATGTCAATGAC
>CM063501.1:21498415-21515915 GCA_032207245.1 Pardosa pseudoannulata
AAACAGTTGTATGTACGGAACATAAAATGAGAAATAATGTTTCTCATAAAACATATCCATTCATAAAAAAGTACGTCATACATGGTAATATTTTCCCCATTTTTCCTTGTGCGGAAAGACAGTTTATTGATTTTAAACAGGCACAGGGAAAATTAACGAGCGTTACTTTATTTTCCAGGAGTAAATAATGAACCGACCTTAAATAAACGGTTGTTAAAAACTGTGTTCGTGATGTCACATAAGTGACACGAATAACATATCTGACAGTCATCAATAAGTATGCGACGTAAGCACGCTAACGTTTGAGTAATAACAAAAGACCACTTAATGACCCATTGTTGAAATAACAAAGTTTCACTTGAATTATGGAAATGTTTTTAGCTAAAGTTTTTTCATGTTTTAGTAAGAATCAACCATTCCATTACACTTTTTAACTAAGCTTTAAAAAAAACTGGATAAGTTTAAAGTTAATATAAAATTAGAATTTAAAGCTAAAATGTGTAAAAGTTAAAACATAGTGAGAAAATAGAAGACAAGGAGATACCGACATTAGGAACCAGAGCCCGATCTGGCAGCAGTCCGGGTCATTTTTTGGTTATCTTGCGATGCCTTGTCGACGATATTGAACCATAATAATATATGTATTATCTCTCGAATTATACTATATCTACCAGTTATTTCTTTACTTGACCCAAGGGTTATGTAGCGGCGGTAGCTCAGTCTAAGTTAGCGATCTCTTAACAGAAAACTTACGGGTTCGGAGCTCAAGTCAGCCTAAGATTCACCATGTTCTTTAAGAGTGATTGTGGCACATAAAATATGTTTGCGGTCACAATGTCCTGCAAGTTCTCAAACGGTGCCTCTAGGTGTCTTCTTAGTCCTTGCATATAAATTACTAGGACTCACTTTGAGCAAAGTCGTTATTTCACAATAGCAGTTGTCTTCATAAAAATCGAAAGGCCCACTCCTTGCCTTAATTCGTGTAGCCCATGGATCACGTCCTTAGCTTGTCTAAGGAGTATAAGTAACAAGAACAACAAGGATGATGTTAATTTGGCTGAAAATTTGACCACTGACGAAATGTGCCCATTTTGATTCATTCTTTATCACCTTCGAGCCTTGTCCCCGTAATTTGATAGATAGTGGATCTTTTCCCAAGGCACCTCTTGGCAAATATCTTCATACTGATCTTGATGGAAAAGAAAGTCGGTTCATCAAACGTGCTGTCCTAAGAAGTTGTGCCTGCCACCATTCTAAAACCTACGGTTTAAGTTAGCATTTCAACTCCTCTTTTCAGACAGGGTGACCGTTGTTTTCTGCGATGAAAATCAAGGATAATTCCATATATAATATTTGATTACGACAATGTTCATCAGGGGTTACAAACTTCACATTCCCCCATGGCTTCGCCACTGACACTCACCTAAGATTTGACAGACAAGTTACTTTCCATTTTTTAAATAAAATACTTTGCGGAATCAAGACTCAAGCTTCATTGCTAATTACATGTCAGTCAAATGTTGACAACATCAGATGTTGACAACTCCTGATGAAATCCTTGACTGTTGTTATCGGTTTCCTGTGTCATCGGAATGATATCTTCGATTATGAGATAACCGTGAGAACCAAAATTGATGGCATCGTACACTATTCAAATTTTTCGGAGCTATTATTAGAGGAACTTATTTTCTTTAATCTAAATATACTCAAGTATTTAAATAGTGTAATAAGCAACAAAAAATCGTTACCTTGCTTTAAGTGGAATATTTGGCATTTAAAGTTTATAACTAGTGTTTCTATCACTGTTGTTTAAAAGCATCCCAATAGCGCTGAAATAGAGGTACAATATTTCTATTATGCTATCGTGTTATATTTTCATATTCTCCCTTGAATACTCGTCTTTACTCATACGCACACCAGGTGATTTCTGTGAGCAGTAAAAAAAAGTATTCATTGTATAACACACATCTTGAGTTTTTGCCCTAAATTATTTAAAAATTAGTGTGCTTTACATCCTACTTAATATAGTGTATTGGTAATCCCTCAAACCTTTCCTGTATTCTCTAAAATCTTATTTAATGTAAGGATTCTTATAAGATAAGGTTTGAAACGTTATATTAAATTTCCTGTAACAAGAGCGCATTGTGCAAGGAAGCACAATTTTAAGCCGATTCTAAGCGTTCGACATTTTTCTAAAAGTGTAGTGTATCCTCATAAGATAAAAGTAGAATTTAAGAAGTCTGGTAACGTTTGATTGCTACTTAAATAGATTCTTCTTTCAGTCTACTATACCTTGAAATTTTTATTTTGAAAATTTTCAGCTCAATGTTAAGTTTATTTTTTATTACGTGGTTAAAAATTTTATTAAGGCCAAGAAAAAATTTCAATGATTGTTCTACTTTACAATTATCTGAAAGTGCACAAAACTTCATTTTTCTGTTTATGATTATACAAAATGTTTTTAGTTAAAATTAAAGACAAAATATATATGTCTATAAAATGATAAAATATAATGGTAATCATAGATTTTTTACAGAAATGAAGTAAAATTGTATTTTAATAATTAAAAAATAGGTGTAGTTAAAATTTTTAACTTTGATTTAACATGATATTTCATTATTTTTAATCTTTATCTTTGAATAAAAAATTGTATACATTAAAAGAATCAATAGTGAATTCTCCACTCAATAAAATAGCTGTAGAAATAAAAATATTAAAACATTTTTAATAAAATATCAAAACTAAAAGTTTTATTCAATCAAGAAATTTTTTGCTGTGACATAATTATTAATAAATTAACTAAATAGTAAATAAAGCCCTTTTTTATAGTTATATAAATGTTACATTATAGATAATCAGAAATAAAGTTAACTTCGCAGCTGTTGGAATGCACCAAAAGCTATAATAAATGCACAAATGAAGTAAAATTAGATGAAATATACATTTCGTTATTTGATAGTTAATATATGATCTTACAATTTGTGTGGATTATTGATTTATAAAATGGACTATGACGAGAATGTAAACTCCTATCAAAGCCTCTCTGTTAGTACAGTACTTCAAGTTGAAACATGTGGCTTTATGTGCTAAACAATGAATCGTCACAAAATGAGCTGTTTATACTTGTAGAACCTTGTGTGAACTTTACTAAGTGATCAGACAAACACTCGGATCAGTAGGAAATGAAATATTTGAACAGCTCTATAAATTGTAACGGTATAGTAACATTGCACAGTTTCAAGAAATTTTGCGTATTTCTCATTACAAAGACCTTCATGCTATAAAGAGGCCGAATTACAAATGTATTATGATTAATAACTGGATTCATGAAATAACTTAAATCGGACTTAGTAAAGATTTTACTGAGAACTTGTTTAATGACTTCATGAAAGTTTCTAGATGATTTGGGACTTTAAGAGAAATGCATTTGTAAATGATACATCTATGCTGTAAAACTAGAATATTAGTAACTGAAAAATTTCATACAGATTTATGAAGAAAAATGGGATACTGCAAAAACAATTTTAATTATGTGTTAATTAGGGTTACTTAGTGTACATTTATAACAAGGATGAAGATCAGAGGGGATATTCCCCATTGATTTATTATATATATATATATATATATATATATATATATATATATATATATATATATATATATATATATATATATATATATATACCGGGTGGCCATAATTAAACTGACAATGCTCACAGTGTTCTGTAGCGCGATCTATTTGCGAGAATGAAGCCACAATTCGTAGGAAGATTAAACAAGACAGGGCACGAAAGATTCCTCGAAAAAACAAATGAGTTCCAAAAGTCACAGCTAGGTCAATATTTGGCGCTGTGTTATAGAAAATAGAGTGTTTACAAATGCAAATTAATACGGAATAAAATTACCTTTTATTATGCACATTTTCTGATTTAGTTCAAGTGCAATATGGCAACACTTTTAAAAAAGCGTAAAATCTACATAAACACCGATAAAGTCTCGTGATCTGCAATATCCCGTACGCTGAGCAGAAGAAGATGTTCTTTATTGAAATTTCACTTTACATCCTTTGGCACAGTGCCAGAAGGTAATTGATTTGCATTTGTTAACACTCTATTTTCTATTACACAGCGCCAGATATTCCCCTAGCTGTGACTTTTGGAACTAATTTGTTTTTTCGCGGAATCTTTCGTCCCCAGTCTTGTTTAATCTTCCTACAAAATGTGGCATCATTCTCGCAAACAGATCGCGCTACAGAACACTATGAGGACTGCCAGTTTAATTATGGCCACCTGGTATATATAAATATATATATATATATATATATATATATATATATATATATATATATATATATATATATATATATATATATATATATATATATATATATATATATATATATATATATATATAAATATATATATATATATATATATATATATATATATATATATATATATATATATATATATATATATATATATATATATATATATATATATATATATATATATAAATATATATATATATATATATATATATATATATATATATATATATATATATATATATATATATATATATATATAAATATATATATATATATATATATATATATATATATATATATATATATATATATATATATATATATATATATATATATATATATATATATATATATATATATATATATATATATATATATATATATATATATATATATATATATATATATATAAATATATATATATATATATATATATATATATATATATATATATATATATATATATATATATATATATATATATATATATATAATATATATATATATATATATATATATATATATATAAGGGACACTATGTTTTTGTTAGCATTTTACTATACAATTCGTTATTTTGTAGCACTTTTTTGTTATGGGAGCATAATGCAGGTTAGGTAACATCGTTCCCTATGAGGGAATAACATTCAATTACATCTAATCCTTACTCGGGAACCGATCCCTAAAACCTCGTGTGGGATCCCAATAAGCTAACCACTATACACCTGGGCGGATCATTAAAAGATTTCAATTTTTTGTTTTTCCTAATTCCGTCACTAATACATATTCATATTTTTACACTACCCATTTCTTTTCTCAAAATTTCTCAAATTATGTGAGGAGGAAAATGGCTTGAAGTGCTTGATAGAAAGTTTGGAAATTCAACGCTCTCTAACTCGCCTGCTTTGTGATTTACTCAAGAATATTTTCTAAGACATGGGTCAAGCCAAAATTACAAGTAATGCCGCCAAACTTTGGAGCCAAATCCTAGACCTGAACACTAACATAGAAATCAAAGTAAAGTTTATAAGCAATTTTAAAAAGCGAGAAAGAGGCTTTCATTGCTCTTTTAAAGTCATTTCAATGAAAATATTGAAGGGGTTATTCAGATGAATTTTGCTGTATGAGGCCGGATGCTATTTAGCTGCTCTTAGGTAATGGAATCTGCGGTTTAAATTTCCGATTTTGGTATGAATGTTCGAAACCATTCGTAATCAGCTTTAAGCAATAGGTTCCAGTCTCAAAAGCTTTCATGTAGCAAAACAATAGACGGAAATCATAAACAAATAGACCATAGTGCCGACACCAAACAAAACTAGATTACATCTACATTAAAAATAAAAAAGGCTCAGTATTAACCCTCTTTTGGTACCATAGGGAAATATGCATTGAGGGAAGATAAAGATTGCAGTTTAGCTCTAGAAGCGAAATATTTGAATAGTACTTAGAGTAATGCAAGGTTTAACTTTCCAAAGTAAGAGTTTTCTTGTGCAAACAACGTTACTGACACCGTCACCACAGTACAGTAAATATTCAAAACTTGAGAGGACTTTAGGAAATATCAAATGCTTTTATCCAAAATTGTTGCTATATATTTGTATTAATGGGGAACTTTGGAAGAAGAAGAAGAAGGGCAATAAGCCTGAACGTGTAGAAAATAAGTAAATTGTATATCTACAACTTCTATATTTGCTTCTGAGTAAAACCCATCCAAGATATACTGAGGAGAACCAACGTCCTATCGCCTGAGATGAATTAAAGTTCACATCGGATAGCAATCTAATGAAAAAAATAGTCAGTTGGCCAAAGAAGGCACAACAAAAATGTTTATCAACGTTGAAAGTAACTGGATTACTTTACATGTGAAGTCCTTATTAGTGAAAGCAACCTGACACAATGGCAGCAATTGGGTAACTACAGTGAAAAGCGCAGACTAGTCAAAGAGCTTATACCTAGTATCATCAAAGAACGTCTGTATGACAAGTTCTAAGTTATTCAAGTAGTTTCTGGACATGGAGCAATGACAGTAATATTAACACAAGATCTTCAACAAGAGGAAGTGGTGTTGGTTGAAAAAAAAAGTTGGAAGCGTGAAAGACATCTGTAAGAGTGCTTATAGTAATGACAGCACCTTGAAAAAGAACATAATAATATCTCTTATATTCATATTAAGCATTGTAATAAGCAATTGCACACTGTATATATATATATATATATATATATATATATACACTTATATATATATATATATATATATATATATATATATATACACTTATATATATATATATATATATGTATATATATGTATGTAATATATCAAAATTATTATACTTAAACCATCTCGTTAAATTTTCCTCTCTCCCATTCTGATTCCTTCAAATCTATTTTATCACCCACAAAATTTCGTAATTAAAGGAATTTCCACTATGTGAAATTCTTCCAACACATTTCCCAAACCTTTCTCTGCAATAGTTGTAAATGTTTTGTCCATTCGCCGCATTTTCCAGCTGTCGCTGAAAAATAATTTCTCCCATACGATATAAGTTCCCTTACTACGTTATAAATTCATTCATATAGTTTTTTAAAAGTTATAACTAAAATTGTATATTTTTATTAGAAATAAGATAAAAATAGAAAGTATGAACTTAAAAGCGCATAATTTCGATGAAGAAAATTTGAATTTGAACTCTTTAAAACATTTTATAAGAGATTGTCTTTACAGGATATTTTTTTGTCTCACAGATTTTCTTTTTTCCTGTACCTAAACAAACGTACAGAAAAATGCAGCAATCTCGCAAAAAGCTTTTCTTTTTGTGTGTCCTAAAAATCCGGAAAACGTGACTTTCATGTGGAAACAAGAATTTTTATAAAAATAAACAGAGAGCTAAAAACACTTTATTTTATTTTTACAATTTTTTCTGAGGTGGTAAATACTCGGAAGTTTAAAATAATATGCGCAGAATGCTAAACATTAAAAGTAAACCTCATAACTTGTTTGAAAATTGATATTAAAAATTAATTTACATAACGTTATATATTTATTTTACTATAAGAGTTTTATTTTTCAGTTATTTTATTATTTGTTTTACTCTTTTGTTCTCCATGGGATTGAAATTATAATTTCCAATATTGTCGCATGGTGCACGTGTTAATTTGGAAGAGCAATACGTCGTAAATAGCAAAATAATTTTACTTAAAATTATTTTTAACACCTTTGTGGTGTAGTACATTGCATTGTTATTTCAAAGTCATTGAATACCCAAAGTTGCTTTATATTGCTTTTAATTATAGTATAATACCACTGATCTATATTACAATGTTCAAAATTAGAACAAACGACAAGAAAGTATGCAAAAGAATATATAAAAAATTAAAAAGTAAAAGAAGCACTCCACGTGCTACGCCTAAAAAAATGCCAATGTCCAAGAGAACGCTGCATTCTTTTCCTTCCTTCTTTCTACTAAGGCAACCCTATACTTTATCCATTATCCTGTGTTGATGTGTTCGTTGTTCCATTGTCCTTTTTACAATGCGTCCTTTCCCGGCTCTGCCCAGAAGGACCAAGGATGGTCCTGAATTTGTCGCCTCTTTTACCAATCACAATTCTCCAAAACTTGGTGAAGTTTAAGTGCAATTATTTTCACAGGCCACACCACACGCTTCCTGGAGTCGCGAAAAAAACTTGGGAATTCAACCCACAACGTGTGAGTGCAGCGAGCAAATCAGTTTCGCAAACCTTATGACAAACATAGCTGCCCTCTCACAACACCCTTAAACAGTTTTAATAATTCTAAAATACCCGGATTCCAAACAATATGAAACCACAAGAAAATTCGGGTAATATCCCACATTATTAATGTTAACAAAAGTACTACTTGTATGCCACCTTCACTCATGAAAGAAAGAATGATAATGACTTTTTTTCCAACGCAGCTGGAAGTACAGATACATATATCTTTATGCCAATACATGCTGAGAAGCTGTTACCCATTTATCACCCGGGGAACACTGTAGCTGAAGGAATACTACGGACGCGAGAAGCATTACAACCACTGGGTACTTGTAATTTAGAAGCAGTGACCATGCAAATGGTTCCCATGACCTGCCATCCTCAGAGGTATATTTGATAACTTGGAGGACACTGTGACCACGAACATATTTTATGTACCGCAGTCATCTTTAACGAATACGGTGGATCTTAGGCCGGATCGAGCCTCGAACCCACAACCTTTCAGTTACGAGATCACTGCCTATGCCGACTGAGTTACCTCAGCTCAGAATGGTAAATACTGGATCAGTGTTTGCTTCAACTCCGCAACTGGAGCTTGACATTTTCGGAGACATTTTCAAGCCCTGATTGTGATTAAGGCTTATGTCATACCGAAGGCTTCACGTAAGAATGACATGAGTACTAGGTCCATTAAAAGATCAAAAGTTCAAGACCTATGAGTAGCCGAAGTCATGAAAGCGGAAGAAATTGGGACAAAACCTACCTTTGAATATTTAACCAGTTAACACGCTAACACTACGCCAAAACGACTCACACTTTGGGTGTTAAATTGATCTTTTCACAAAAGAAGAGGTGGAGCCAAAGTTACACTAGCATACCGTCGATGGAAAAATATTGAAGAAATTGGTGCCTATTCAGAATTAGCCTCCAATGTTTTTAAAAAGTGTGTAGTTCTAGTTTTAGTTCTAGTTCTAGTTCTATATTCCTCACCCCGCATCCATTACTCCAGCATCTCCTCTCCGACGTTCAGCTTGCTTACAGCCCCTGCATTCTTTCCTGTACTTAAAGGTTAACCGACTTAATATTCAGGATTATTACCTGGGTCTCATAACAGTTTGATAAAGAATACTATTTCAAGAATATTGATGAATATAAAAAGTAAATAATTGCAGGTCATGTCATATATTAATAAAATCGTGTATTAATTTGTAAATAATGTACATAATAAATGTTTTAGTTTAAATATATGGCACTTACCATTAGTTCCGTGGCGTATATTTTTACTGTTTCCCCCTTTGAGAACGAACACTGGTGTTTGTGTTTAAGTACATTACAACAGTAGTCATCATAAAAAAAGTCAAAACATATAGGAAACTTTAGTACTACCATAAAGATTCAAGTGATAAACAATATCGGGCGTTTGTATCTGACACAAAATTTCAAATTAGCTAAAATTCAGGAAATATTTCAAAATTATTCTGATAGTTACTGTTATCCATAGCAGAAGGGCTCATATGGACAGATACCGATAAACTCAAAGACACGAGAAGTAATTTTCTGGTCTACAAAATGACAAACTAGTGAGCCTGATTGAATATTAAATCCAAGAATTACTGTTGCTTACGCTTCACTGACTTTCCCATCCTATGAAAATTTTATGAAAAATGCATTTCTAAATGCCCTATATATATACCAATCTTCCAGGACAGTGACATGTATATAATTTGCGGATAGTATACCACACAAGATAAATGAAATACTAGTATTTCATTTGAATGTTTTACAAATATATTACCCTGCTTTATATTCAATTCTCTTTTTCAGACAACTATACAGTTTCAATGGATACGAGCAAAAAATATATCTCTCGATTTCTTCACGTCTTTTGGATTCGTAGATCAAATCTATCTTTATTTATTATTCAAACGAAAAGCAATATTTACAAACTGCAGATGACAGAGAAAAATTTAGTATCCTGTTTAATAATTCATAGGGGGTGTAATAATATGTGTCTCTTACAGTTTAAACTTTTTAGGGTGACCCTTCTTTACTAAATTTTATCATAACAAATAAATAATGCTTGTAGTTTTCAACACTTTTCTATTCTTTATTTTTTAAATACAGTTATTAATAAATTATATAATTTTTTTATAAAACAAGACACAGTAAAGGAAAAATTAAAACCATTCCATTTTATATTTGTGTCTAAAATTCAGCAAATGAAATTACCTATAAGCTATTCGATTCGAATCTTGTTTAAAATTTCAATTAAACATTCATGCTACTTAAGAAAATCTTGAATTTGGAATTTTAAAAAATCCTTGGTATTTTATTCCTTTTACAGAAATGTATGGAACATTTTATGTATATATCCTAAATAATTAAAAAGTTTTTAACATAATTAAATATTTATTTATTAAATAAAATCTTTAAAATTGATTTACAAAGTGCAAATTAAATCATTGAAATTGTAAAATCTTTATTTTTAAAATTTGCATGTCCGGGGCGCTACAATTTATCTCGTAGAATCAGGCGAAATTTTTATGAAATTCTCCTACTTTACATTAAAATATATTTATGTATATATATCAGCTTTAAGCTTTTAATAGAACATTAAAATTCTATTTACATTAAAAAAATATTGAAGTTTCGGTGAACATTCTGTGTAAAGACATAAAAGGGTTTTCTGTAAATTAAATATTCAATCAATTAATAATATAATGTATAAATATGTTCCAAATATAATTATAAGTAATAATAAAGAACTAATAGGAAAAAATATGACAAATAAATCACGAGGACATTTTAAAATTAACAAGAAAGTTCAAAAAATTAATTAAAACTTTTTATTGGATTTAAAAAACTATTTTAGATGACTTCTGCTTGAAAAAATACGTGTTCTTAACTCTAGTGTTATATCTTAATTTAACACTTTGTACTTTGGTATACATTGACAATTGAGTTTTATTAATATATCGTTAATATTTATTATTTATAAATGGAACGTCCCCTTAATACTATTACAATTATCCATTTTACTACTTATACTAGCATTAAATATAACCAACAAATCAAATAAAAATGCTCATAAAAAGAATAAAAGGAATTTAGGTTCTTTATATTCATTTGTCCAGAATTCTTGATGACCTCAAAAATAATTTATACAACTGTAATCGAGACTTGCTTAGCATGTATGACAAATCGTGCTTACCAAACTTTTATGAAACTATCAAATTAAATTCTGTTTAAATTTGTGCAAACGTTACAGTAATTCAATTCCGTTTAATAATAATACTACAAAAAAAATTCATTTTAAAGATCTCATTATTCATTTACCTGTTACTTAAAATTACGAGTACTAAATATAGATTCTTATAACTATGAAGTTATTTTTGGTTCCAAACTTTACAATGAACTCAATTTTTATGATAAAGATAAAAATGTTTTTGAGTCAATCTTGCATCTTACAGATTAATTGCAGCTTGTTTATCTTCCGAAGTGAAAGTCAACTAAAGTTTACATAGAATATGTACAGAAATTTTTAAACCATATTTAAATAGATATCCAGGAAACTTAAAAAATTTAGACTAACCAAAATGTTTAGAGCATACAAAAAAGTTACAAATACATGTGAAAGTTGCTTCCAAATGGGATATGGGACATAATGCAGTAAATAGATATTCAGATTTAGCGTTATTAGTGGCTGCTATAAATATTTATTTTCTATATTTTTTATTATACTTCGTACAACAAAAAGTCTCCATTTGAAGTACTTAAACGTGATGATTCTCCTTAAAAACAACAAGGCAATGTTAAGAACATATCTCTTATTCCCTGTCTAGTCTTTGTAGAAATCGATAAATCGTGAGTAGTTTATGCTACGATTGATAAATTAGTTACGTAATTCTTCTTTAAAACTATTGCTACGTAATTGTCCTTTATAATTTATATTTCAGAGTTTAATTTTCATATTAAGCTTGAGACGAAACAAAGTTTTAAGAAACAATATTTAGTTCAAATTTATTTATTTATACTAAATTAGCAGTTAAAATCTTTGCAATTGATAATCATTGCTACATCAAATAGATATTTAGATTTAGCTTTATTAGTGGCTTCTATAAATATTTATTTACTATATTTTTATTATACCTTGTACAACAGAAAGTCCCTATTTGATAAAGTAACTATACGTGATGATTCCCCTTAACAACAAGGTAATATTAAGAATATATCTCTTATTCTCTGTCTTCGAAGAAAGAAGTAAATCGTGAGTAGTTTATGCTACAGTTGATAAATTAGTTACGTAATTCTTCTTTAAAACTATTATTACTTAACTGTAGTTTATAACTTATCCTTCAGAGTTTAATTTTCATACTACGCTCGAGAAGAAACAAAGTTTTAAGAAACAATATTTAGTTCAAATTGATTATTTATAGTAAGTTATCAGTCAAAATCTTTGCAGTTGATAATCATTGCTACATTAAATAGATATTTAGATTTAGCTTTATTAGTGGCTTCTATAAATATTTATTTACTATATTTTTTTTCATACCTCGTACAACAAAAAGTCCCTATTTAAAGTAACAAAACGTGAGGATTCCCCTTAAAAACAAAGTAATATTAAGAATATATCTCTTATTCTTTTTCTTCGAAGAGAGAAGTAAATCGTGAGTATTTTATGCTACAGTTGATAAATTAGTTACGTAATTCTTCTTTAAAAATATTGTTACATAATTGTCCTTTATAATTTATCCTTTTTTAAGTTTTAAGAAACAATATTTAGTTCAAATTGATTTATTTATAGTAAATTAGCAGTGAAAATCTTTGCAATTGATAATCATTGCTACATTAAATAGATATTTAGATTTAGCTTTATTAGTGGCTTCTATAAATATATATTTACTAAATTTTTTATCATACTTCGTACAACAAAAAGTCCCTATTTGAAGTAACTACACGTGATGATTCCCCTTAACAACAAGGTAATATTAAGAATATATCTCTTATGCTCTGTCTTCGAAAAGAGAAGTAAATCGTGAGTAGTTTATGCTAAAGTTGATAAAATAGTTACGCAATTCTTCTTTAAAACTATCGTTACATAATTGTAGTTTATAATTTATCCTTCATAGTTTCTAATTTTCATATTACGCTCGAGAAAAAACAAAGGTTTAAGAAACAATATTTAATTCAAATTAATTTATTTATAGTAAATTAGCATTCAAAATCTTTGCAATTGATAATCATTGCTACATTAAATGGATATTTAGATTTAGCTTTATTAGTGGCTTCTATAAATATTTATCTACTATATTTTTTTATACCTCGTACAACAAAAAGTCCTTATTTGATGAAGTAACTAAACGTGATGATTCCTCTTAAGAACAACGTAATATTAAGAATATATCTCTTATTCTCTGTCTTCGCAGAGAGAAGTAAATTATGAATAGTTTATGCTACAGTTGATAAATTAGTTACGTAATTCTTCTTTAAAACTATTGTTACTTAATTGTAGTTTATAATTTATCCTTCAGAGTTTAATTTTCATATTACGCTCGAGAAGAAACAAAGTTTTAAGAAACAATATTTACTTCAAATTGATTTATTTATAGTAAATTATCAGCCAAAATCTTTGTAGTTGATAATCATTGCTAAATTAAATAGATATTTAGATTTAGATTTATTAGTGGCTTCTATAAATATTTATTAACTATATTTTTTATCATTCCTCGTACAACAAAAAGTCCCTATTTGAAGTAACTAGACGTGATGATTCCCCGTAACAACAAGGTAATATTAAGAATCTCTTATTCCCTGTCTTCGAAGAGAGAAGTAAATCGTGAGTAATTTATGCTACAGTTGATAAATTAGTTACGTAATTCTTCTTTAAAACTATTGTTACGTAATTGTCCTTTATAATTTATCCTTCGCAGTTTCTACTTTTGAAATTACGCTCGAGAAGAAACAAAGTTTTAAGAAACAATATTTAGTTCAAATTAATTTATTTATAGTAAATTAGCAGTCAAAATCTTTGAAATTGATAATCATTGCTACATTAAACTTAATTAGCAATTAGATTAAAGTTTAAGTACAAATAGAAAATATATGAAACACTAAGTTGACAGCAATGTGACAATGATTATAAATAGCTATTGTCAAATAAATACAAATAAGTTTAAAATTAACTTCATTTCTGCTTGAATTATATTACAGACTGTTGTCTTGGGGTAAAAAAACAAGGGGAGTAAACATATTTATCAAAAGTGTTTTTTACGACAAACAGTACTTTACATTCAGTGCCCATCGGTGCAAATGCATTGTATTTAGTTGGAGAAAGTCAATATATGCGATGACATATTCTCTGGCGTATCAAGAAATATGACTGAATACAAATGTTTTCGGTTTGTTTTTCTGTGAATAGTGTATTATTTTGTATAAAATCTGAATAGTGCAAAACAGCTATAAGACTAAGAAATAATTTTTTCTGAATATATGTTCAAGTACAGGAGGTTGTTTTATGCGAACGGTATGGTGTAATTCATTTTTTTCTTCGTGTTTTGATATATTAATTTTGTCTAACTTTAGAATAACTTTTTAACTTCATATGTATATCACGTGATTACATAAAGCAGCAGAAATTATTCCAAGTATAACAAGATTCTTATGTTTCTGCTCTAAGTTTTTTAAAATGAATGTGCAAGCTGTACACCTGTAAAGCTTATGGAAGCATACAATTATTCTAAAGTTAAACAAAATTAATATATTACAACACGAAGAAAAAGATAAATTATACCTTACAGTTGGTATAAAACAGACTAACAGAATAATTTTAAGCTTCCATGGTGTTTACAGGTGTATAGCTTGCATTTTCAGTCAAAAAAAATTTGGGCCAGAAACATAAGGACCTTGTTATAGTTTGAATAATTTCTACTAATTTATGTAATCACGTGATATACTTATGAATAAACACAGGTATTCAAGGAAGAAAATAAAAAGTTAAAATCTTATTCGATAGAATTATTGTCGTATGTATAATTTATTACTTTTTAACTTCATTTATACTACTGCTAACAACACTAATTATTAACTTCTAAATTTTCTACTTAAGTATCATAACTCTTATTTTATGTACACTATAACAACACCTGATATATATTTTTGTGTGTATATTTTTGATAGACAAAAAATATGTACACCTTGAATAATTACACTATTATCTGTAAAATATGTTTTTATTCAACATCAGCTATAATGTTTTAAAAATTGATTTAAAAATTGTGTGCATATAGCAATGTTTAAAATTTTTAAACCTCAGTTCAACATTGTAAACAACTCCTACGTTTTATTAAAAGAAATATATTGCCTGATAAAAATTGGAATTTTAAGTCTACCACAAAATTGTCGCCTTTGTGAGATAGCGGCTTGAAAATATTTCTTTGGATTGGCTTCTTTCATGAGAAATGGACACTGTAACGTATTTAGCACCTAGACAGGTGCACAGGTGCTTAAGTAAACCACACAAGACAACCAGTATAATTAAATTTATTTAATTACACATTCTATCTTGGATGAAACAGATATAAACAATGACCCATAGCACAGAGCTCCTCTACTGTCGATATTAGAAATAGAAACCCGTTATTCTTCCGCTCTTTATTGTCGAGATGGAGCTGAATACTCTCTAAAACTTTTCTATCAACTTGGTCGCAAAAGGAAGAAAAACCTTCCCTTCTTAGACTGTAGTCGTCTAACATCCAGGACTTTGCTCACAGCCCGAAGTCCGCAAAAAGTAAGTAGCCTGGTTACTCACACCAAAACTTCTCTCTCTCTAGAAGGGTGGACATGTCTCTCTCCCAGCAACGCTCAGTTTCAAAAAGACAAAAGGCATGAGATATGGTTCGTTCCTGTTTTTGAATCATTGATTTGTGACGTAGGGTGAGCATGCCATTACTCATTTTAAGGAGCCCTCACATGCTGGAGAGCTTAGGTGGGTTACCAAAATGCATCGATATTAATTTGTATCAGCCAGCCATCAGGAGCGTGTCTTTATTATGTTATAGTATCACAAAATAAGGCTTTGTGTCTCTACATCACTATTGCGCGGGCTACATCTGCTTGAGAAGAAAAGGTGAAAACAGTTGATCCCACCGGGTAAGTCGGCAATTGTATTTCACGACATGAGTCTGGAACTCTATAGCACGATAATTAAGAGTTAATTTCTGCTGATGAAGATTAATATAGCACTCGCGTAGGGCTATATTAGTTTTCATCAGGCTTGGATCTTCGACAAAATTGACCATTTCAACAAAACTGCTACTAAAACAAATACTAAAAATATTGCTGTTAAGTATATTTAATTCATTTAAATTTAAATCATTTGTGAAATCAAATACATTATTCAAAAATATACAGGGGTAATGAGAAATACATTAAAATAACACAACAGGACTAGGAGAATATTAACTAAATATGAATACAAAATCCATTTGCTAACGGACTTTTCATCATAGTTAAGCAAAACAAGCAAACAAAGAATACAAATATGAAAGGTGCCTGGAGAATACAACAATTTGACATCAGGAAAAATCGTGTAGAATGCAACTGTCAACAAAGAAACTAGAAAAAACACCAAAGTAAAAGTAGGAAAAAGCACGTAACATAAAGAGGGTACAGAAGCACGAGACAGAATATAAATAAGGAGGGAGAAATTAGATTTACTTCTTTGTTTATACTTCTTTATGATAACAATTCCGTTTAACAAAGCCACCAAAATTAATCTTTTAACTTGATGGAACGGGAAATTTATATGATATTTCAGACAAGACATTACATTGTTTCTTTCTGCTAACCATATATAAAACAAAATTTTCGTATAGTGTGTACTGTTTTGGACTTACTGTAATTTACCTATAGGCTTTGGATGTAAAACAACTATAAGTAATTCTATTTTCAGTATAGTAGAGAATTTCATTCGTTGCATACTGAGAGTTTTATTTTGTTTTATATAGATATGCAGAAAGACATTTCTGGGAAAACACGTAAAGGAACCCTTTTTTTTAAAGAATTATTTATACGGAATCTTTTATTTCTTTTTCATGGTTGAGTGAATGTAGATCCTTTGGAAAAAGTAATGTTTTTTAAGACTAACTTTCCCAAATTTAGAGAGCTAGAAGAGAAGATTAACAGCATCCCAGTTACGTTAAAGAATATTATATGAATAATTTGCAATATTTTTCAACACATTTAGGGCATTTATTTAAACTTTTTCAAAATTTTAAAACAAATTTTATAAGCTCCATTAAAGAATTGTTTTATGGTATAATGAACTGCTATTCATATATTACACTGCAGCAAGTTTAAAGAAAATACTAACGGTTAAATAATCAAGGATCGGTTGCTAAGTTTTTTTGTTTCTAAACAAGGTGAACAAGGGACGAGTCATA
>CM063501.1:21518415-21525915 GCA_032207245.1 Pardosa pseudoannulata
AAGGAGTTTCTCTTAAAAAGTTAGAGGTACTGAATAATAATCATATAATCTTTTACAGGTGTTCCTTATTTTACGACCGTGTTCGATTCTGACGATTACGTCAAATATTAAGGGATTTGATCAAAAAACGAGGAGATTACGTAGTAAATATGAGAACGTTATAAAATTCTAGATAACAAATATACAACAAATTACATATTTATTTATAAAAATCTTATAGATTGTAAAAGAAATAACTAAATCAGTAAAGTAATGTAAAAAGTTTATACAAAATCCCTAAGACAGCTGTTAATTGTAATTAATGTACTGTCAGAAAACTTCTCGTAATTGTATATTCCAAAGGCACCAAAGTAAATTTATTGGTGAAAGCTCTTATTACGGCCCGAGAAGATTCTCAGGTGTTACAGTTCACGCCCTTAGGTAAGGGGTTTAACCCATTAAAACTTTATTGGGTCCTAGCTACCAATTTAGGAATTTCAGAACTAAACGGGAAAATTCGCTGTCGGAGATAGAATTTTCGAATATTTTCCTTCTTGAATTTTTACAGAGATATTTTCTTAGATGTTCCCTTAGAATTTTCGAAATTCCTTTCTTAGATTTTTCATGTTAGATGATCCCTTAGTTTGTTCAGTCCTTATTATAAAATGGGAACAAATCCATCCAAGGTTCTGGCAATATGAATCTATCATGACTTAAACGGTGTTTTATTTTACCATAACAACTGGCCATGACTACAAACCACTCCCGATTTATAAAGATATATATATATATATATATATATATATATATATATATATATATCTTTGAATTTTCCTTTCACGTTTTCTAGTTAAATACCACTGGTTGACGGCAGAAACTGAATGACCCTGCTTTTATGTACCATTCTCTGTGTGTTGGAATTCCATTGTAAGCATGGATATTCTTTGTTATTATTTATAGGTTTTAATAAGTAGATCTCGATGTCATCAGGATTAGCGTTATGGAAACGTAGATCGTAGAGCTCTAAACGGAACAAGATCAAGCTTTGGTTTTCATTTATATTATGCCTGGGGTAAATCTTTTATTCATTAACAAAAAAATATTTGCAACAAAACAGTTTGTTATTAAGTTGACATTTTCTGATTCCCACTTTTTAAGGTATTTTCATTAGATATTTGAGTCTTGCGTAAAAAATATTTATTCATTCCATTAAAGATCTTGCATCAGTTTCACTTGCAGGAAAAAAAATCTGCATCTCAAATAAATCACAAATTCTGTTGAAAGCTGTTGTACGTGACGATTCATGGAATCACACTGGAATTTTAATCCATCCAGAAAAAAGTAATACCACATACTTTTAAATTTGACCAAAACTTGTTTTCTATGCTATTGAAAAACTGAATCAAATATACACAGAATTAATTTAATGAAGGGATATTGAAGATGTATTATTAAATATGCATATCATCCTCTATTTTATAAAGGTAAAAGGACTAAGTTTAAAAGGACTTTTTTAAATAAATTTTAAGTCTTAATAAATTTCATGAATTTAGCTTTTTAAATATTTAAGGGTTATAGATTGCTGTCTTAAGGAAACAGAACGCTTTTAAATTGACAAAAAATACCCTTTTAAGAATTTTATAGCTATGAATTAAGCATTGTTGTTCTCAGCATAAAATCACCAGAATGTTTAAAGTATGAAAATTACCATTTTATGATATATATATATATATATATATATATATATATATATATATATATATATATATATATATATATATATATATATATATTTAAATTTTCTTTTCACTTTTTCTAGTTAAATACCACTGGTTGACGGCAGAAACTGAATGACCCTGCTTTTATGTACAATTTTCTGTGTGTCGGAATCACACTGCTAGCATGGATATTCTTAGTTATTATTTATAGGCTTTAACAAGTAGATCTCGATGCCATTAGGCTTAGTGTTATGGAAACGTAGATCGTAGAGCTCTAAAAGAAACAAGATCAAGCTTTGGTTTTCATTTATATTATGCCTGGGGTAAATCTTTTATTCATTAACGAAAAAATATTTGTGACAAAACAGATTGTTATTAAGTTGACGTTTTGTTATTTCCTCTTTTTAAGGTATTTTCATTAGATATCTGGGTTTTAAGTAAAAAAAAAAAATATTTATTTTTTTTCCATTAAAGCTCTTGCATCGGTTTCACTTGCAAGGAAAAAGATCTGCATCTCAAATTCAAATCTCACATTCTGTAGAAAGCTGCTGTACGTGACGATTCATGGAATCTCACTGGAATTTTAATCCACACAGAAAAAAGAAATACCGCATACTTTTATTTTTACCAAAATTGTTTTCTATGCTACTGAAAAACTGAATGACTTAGGTTAATGAAGGCATATTGAAGATGTATTCTTAAAAAAATATATATCATCTATATTATAAAAGTAAAATAAATGTTGACTTTTTTAATAAATTCTATTTTAATCATTAATAAATGCCATGCATTTAGCCTTTTAAATATATGAGGCTTACAAATTGATGTCTTAAGGGAAAGAATGCTTTTATATTGACAAAACACCCTTTTTTAAGAATTTTATAACTTTGGATTAAGCATTGTTGTTCTCAGCATAAAATTACCAGAATGTTAAAAGTATGAAAATTGCCATTTTTGATATATATATATATATATATATATATATATATATATATATATATATATATATATATATATATATATATATATATATATATATATATATATATATATATATATATATATATATATATATGAATTTTCCTTTCACGTTTTCTAGTTACATACCACTGGTTGATGGCAGAATGACGCTGCTTTTATGTATCATTCTCTCCGTGTCGGAATCCCACTGTTAGCATGAATATTCTTAGTTATTATTTATAGGTTTTAATAAGTAGATCTCGATGTCATTATGATTAGCGTTATATAAACGTAGATCGTAGAGCTCTGAAAGGAACAAGATTAAGCTTTGGTTTTCATTTATATTATGCCTGGGGTAAATCTTTTATTCATTAACGAAAAAATATTTGTGACAAAACAGATTGTTATTAAGTTGACGTTTTGTGATTTACCTCTTTTTAAGGTATTTTCATTAGATATTTGGGTTTTAACTAAAAAAAAAATTATTTTTTTCCATTAAAGCACTTGCATCGGTTTCACTTACAGGAGAAAAAAATCTGCATCTCAAATTCAAGTCTCACATTCTGTGGAAAGCTGCTGTACGTGACGATTCACGGATTCTCACTAGAATTTTAATCCATATAGAAAAAAGAACTACCGCATACTTTTAAATTTGATCAAAACTGTTTTCTATGATACTGAAAAACTGAATCAAATATAAGCAGAATTATGTTAATATAGGCATATTGACAGATGTATTATTAAAAATGTATATATACTGTATTTTATAAAGGTAAAATAAATGTTGACTTTTTTAATAAATTCTATTTTGATTCTTAATAAATCTCATGTATTTAGCCTTTTAAATATATAAGGCTTACAAATTGCTGTCTTAAGGGAACAGAACGCTTTTAAATTGACAAAAAATCCTTTTAAAGAATTTTATAGTTTTGGATGAAGCATTGTTGTTCTCAGCATAAAATTACCAGTATGTTTAAAGTAGTAAAATTACCATTTTATGATATATATATATATATATATATATATATATATATATATATATATATATATATATATATATGTATTTGAATTTTCCTTTCACGTTTTCTAGTTAAATACCACTGGTTGACGGCAAAAAACTGAATGACCATGCGTTTATGTACCATTCTCTTTGTGTTGGAATTCCATTGTAAGCATGGATATTCTTAGTTATTTTTTACAGGTTTTAATAAGTAGATCTCGATGTCATTAGGATTAGCGTTATGGAAACGTAGATTGTAGGACTCTAAAAGGAACAAGATCAATCTTTGGTTTTCATTTAAATTATGCCTGGGATAAATCGATTCTTCATTTAAAAATTTTAACTACATTAAAGCTATTTTTTTAAATTTTTTATACCTATCTAAATAATAAAAGCATCTTTAATGAAAATCCTTTTAGATTTTTACTTGTACACAAAATTGATATAACTTTGATGAAATCCATTTACTATAGGAATAAAAGCATTTTCACTATATATACTAAAATACATAAATTTCAGACAATTACTTATAGATTTCATAATTCTTTTTTATTTCTTGGGCTAAAGAAATATGACCTGGTTTACGACATAAATGTAAGAGCGTAGTCTATTTCTGCAAAAACCCCACTCCCAAAAAAATAAGATTCATTGAATAACCCAGAAGTTAACAGTGTTTTATATAACTTTTATTGTTGTTGTTGTTGCCTTGTGCCACTTGGTCAAACAAAGCACGATTTAGCTCGTATTAAAGTTAAATAGTGCGCCTTTCGTTTTAATGAGCACCATTAAGGGGAAAGAACAACTTCGCTCAAGTGGTACCTCGTAATTTTGAAGCAGGGGCATAGCAGAAGACCCATAGACTTAATCTGCCACTCCCAGAGGTATTAATTGAGAATTTGGATGACATTGTGACCACGAACATATTTAGAATAACTCTATTACGCCGTTATTATGCTCTGTTTGTAAAATTAGTTTTGTAACTAATATTTCCAATCCATAGTAACTGAGACGTTAGTATATCTCTACTTAAAGACAAATCATAAAAAAATAATACTTTCCTAAAAAGAGCTTTACCTGTTATAGTAAAAACGTCCTATGTTACACAAATTAGTGAGAATGTATAAGAAAATTATGACATCGTTTAGATATAAATTATTAATATAGCGTTTATAAACATATCCTCTATTAAGATAGATTTAGAAACGTTGTTAAAGTCTTTATACGAGGTAATATAACGTAAGAGATGCTATAATTTAAAAGGAAACTTTAACAAGGATCTTAACGTTATGACACATTAATTACAATGTAATTTAAGATGTCTGAGAATTTTTAAACTATTTACAGTTTATTGTGTATTATACAGTTTAGATGTTTTCTGATTTTGTTTCTAATAATTTTATAAATCATTATTACAATTGGTAGCTTTTCAGAACTTTTTTTAAAAAACTTAATGCTTTATGAAATATATAATTTTGATACAAAAATAATATTTTTGGTAAATAATTTGGTAAATAAAAATTTGATCTAATAAATAAATAAAATTTAGTTTTACTTTAAAATTATTAAAAGCTGTTGAACTATAAAATGAATAAATTTCACAATATATGCTGTACCGAGGTACTTTCCCACGGTGGTCTGCACGTGCATGCATAGCCGCTAGAGGAATTTAGGACTCCAATTGTTCACGTTAAGTTCAGGGACCCATGCAGAGAAGATAGATCACGGAATGGCAGCGTAACGGTCAAGCTCGAACAGAGCTGTAAGCGTGAGTTATGGGAGCAGGGGCTAAAAAGTAATGTCAGCTTGAGCAAAAAGGGGCTACTTTAATGAGCCCACCTGCACTCCCGAAGGGCATTTGATGTGGGAAAATTTCCCGAAGACAAGGGATTGGATAAGAAGACAAAAGGGGCGTTGGGACCGAGGTGAGGAGTTTGGAAACGTAGTGAGAGCGAGGAGTCGTTGAAGAAGTGGGCAGTCGAGAGAAGTGGGACAAGGATCCACGAACCGACACCTCACCGCTCACCATCACCAACTCGTCCCGTACGCCCGTGAGGAAAGCCCCTGCCTGCTCCCCTGTGACTTTAATGGATTTAATTTATAAAATTATATTTACAGTCATTTGACTTAGGCCTCTGTTAATAATAATAATTCCTTATAAAGAGATGTGTGATAATTATAGTGTAAATAGAAGATATAAATAATGGATGATTATGATAACCAAGGATTTATTTGTAAATTAATGTATAGAATTAATGTCTGAATCTCAATATAAAGTATTATATTCATTTTGTGTTTCCCTCTTGTAACGAACACTGGTGTATAGGTTGTATGTACATTACAACATATGCAATAAATCATATAGTGCCTGTATTAACGACTGTGTTAAAAGAAAACAATAGATAATATCTGAAAAAAGTTGCTTTAAGGTTAATTATTAATATATTTAAAATATTAGAATATCCCATGATATTCATTAATACTACAGATAACAAAAATATACGCAAACACGACAAATTTCAATTTTTTCATTATTTTTTGATTTTTTAAAGTCATATAGATAACTGCGAATGTTATTACTTTGAAAAAAAGCATTAGTTGAACAACTCGTGTTTGTATGATATTGCCGCTCTCAAGGGAATTGTACAATGCGTTTTTTTTTTAATATTGAGAATTAAAAGTAAAAAAAAATACAGTAGAAACTTGATCTATATTTCATGTATTGATTGATCATATCCTCTGATCCCGAATTTTCTCTCATAGGTTTAGTCTTTCCTTGTTATCGAATTCGTTTTCCAGCATTTATCATCGAAAACTTTAGGCCCCTTTTCTTTGTCTTGTCGGAAGTATAGTTTCTTTGGAATTTTGGAGAACTGGTGAAATAAGAGTATTCTGTCGATAAGAAGAGCAAAGATATTTCAGGTCTATCAGAGTCTTTCCAGATCGCGGATATCTTTGATTTCTTTAGCCATTTCTATACACATAACTCTAGGTTTTTGGAGCTAATAATAGACTTTTTATGTAAACTTGGATAAGCCACATCCAATACAAGGGTTCATGAATGCCAAAGCTTAAGCGGGTGGGAAAAGCCATTTCAATTTTATTAGTTTCAAAATTTACACTTATTAATTGACTTAAAATTTATACATTAGTTTTTATTTTCGTTTTCATCAGAATTTAACTTGTTTAAATGATTGGTATGTAATTTCTCGTCGGGCGAACGGTTCTGTCCCCGGCGAAGACAAAAATTCTAAAACTTATTCAAAATTAATAAAAATTGTTTTTAACGTTTATTTATCATTATTTAGGCCTTTTTCGGATTTTTAATGCAATTCATTTATTTTTAAAACATTTATTTTTATTTCCTCAAAATTTTTAACTTTCTCGTTTCTAATCATTATTATTCAATAAACAAAAATCTATAACACCTAAACTAAGTTAATAAAAATTACTGTTCTATTTAAAAATTATTATTTAGGCCCTTTTTGGATTTTTAGTACAATTTATTTATTTTTAAAACTTATATTTTTATTTTTCCAAAAGTTTTCAAATTTTTTCGATCTTGTTCAATATTGTTCTGCTTTTTTCGTACGGATGTCACTGGCCACAAAAATATTTTATGTTTTTCTATTCCTAAACTCTCTACTCTCTAGTTTTGTGTTATGAACTCCCGAATCCATCCTTCTATTTCTTTGCTCTTTTATGTGTTTATTTTTCGCTCGTTGTCATTTTTGTGCTTTCTGACAGAAGCCTCTGGATTGAAGGGCTCGGCCCATATGGTCCAGTTGCAACACCACCTTTGATGCCTTTGATGGTATGTAATAAATATATTATAGATTTCATTTA
>CM063501.1:21530915-21573415 GCA_032207245.1 Pardosa pseudoannulata
CGCCGACACCTACTTCCTAAAGTCGATTTCGAACGTTTGAGAAAATCCATGGGAACAGCTAGATTTGAATGTGGGGACTACGATATCTAAAAGCAGTTGCTCATCTTTCAGTCACAGAAGTGTCCTTCGTATCTAAAAATAGAAGTTTTATGAGCCACGGTAGTTCAGTGGGCAAACCCAGCTGTTTTGTAATTGAAAAGTTGCGGTTTCGGGCTCGACCCGACCTAAGATCCTCAATGTTTGTTAAGAGTGACTGGAGTACGTGAGATATGTTCGTGGTCACAATGTCCTTAAATTCTCAAACAATACCTCTAGCCACGGTAGCTCAGTCGGCAAAGCTAGCGATTTTGTAACTAAAAGGCGGGTTCGGGCTCGAGTCGGGATTGATCTGCCGTGTTTGTTATGAGTGACTAAGACAGATATATTTTCGTGGTCACAATGCCCTTCAAGTTCTCAAACAATATCACTGTAGCTCAGTCGGCAAAGCCAGCGATTTCGTAGGTAAAAGGTTGCGGGTTCTGGCTCTAGCAGGCCTAAGATCCACCATGTTCTTGAAGAGTGACTGGAGCATGTGAGATATGCTCGTGGTCATAATGTCCTTCAAGTTCTCAAACAATAACTCTAGCCATGGTAGCTCAGTCGGCAAAGCCAGTGGTTTCGTAACTAAAAGGCTGCGGGTTCGGGTTCGAGTAGGGTTAAGATCTGCCGTGTTCGTTATGAGTGACTAGGACAGAGATAGTTTCGTGGTCACAATGTCCTTCAAGTTCTCAAACAATACCTCTGGGTGTGGTAGACCAAGCGTCGGGGGTTTTCTACTTGTTCCTTGCTTCTAAATTAAGAGGACTCATATTAAGCAAAGTCGTACTTTCACTCTAGCAGTGATCTTCATAAAACGAAAGGCGCCCCCCTTACTTTAATTTGAGTTGTCTATGGATCACGCCCTTGGCTCATCCGAGGGGCATAAATAACAACAACAACATATTTATACAATATTATTGTTAAGCAAACAAGGCTTGATTTCAGGAATTCAGATCAAACAGTATTTTATTTTAAATAAATAATTATATTTTTAGGGGGACAAGATAAATTCATTCCGAGAGATACTGAAAATTTATTTTTTGCACTTTTGAGGAACATTAATGTTCTTTCGAATACAATTATTTTCTTTTGTATGGTAACACTATCTTATAGTTTGTAAACAATTAATATATCATTTTAAACAGTTTTCGTTCGTGATGCCTTAAACTTAAAACCTTCTCTAGCCACATAAATTGTCACTGTTTTAAATCCTATCGTTGGTTGCATCTGTGATCAATTCATGTTTGTATTTTCTGTTTCTAGATGCGGAAAAAATTATTACTTGTATGAGACACCATAATACGAGGCACACCCAGAAAGTAAGTTTCCCTATTTTTTTAAAAAAAGAACTCACACTTTCAAGGACATATTTATTGGCAACAAGTACAGCAATGTTTCAGCTATTTTTCAACATAGCCACCACCAGAATTGAGACACTTGTTGTATTGTGGGATCAACTTTTGTATACCTCGGTCGTAGAACTCTGCCGCCTGTGAATGGAAGCAGCCTTCCTGTCTCAGAACATCGTGCACATTCCTATACGTACCGACAGCGTCGGTTTGAATTTGGTCCTGACCGAAGATCCACTATGGTGACAATGCATTGACTGATGCTTGGTTTCCAGGGTAAAATGCGAAATCCAAGTCTCATTTCCCGTGACGATCCTGTCGAGGAACTCGTCGCTGTCGTCGTGATATCGTAGCAGAAATATAAGTACTGCTCCTAAACGTTGAATTGTGTGTTCGGGTGTCAGTTTCGGCTCATAGACCTGACAAAGCTGACGATGAATTTTAATTGGCGCAATGTTTTGTGCATTCAAGATCAGAAGAAGTTTCCATTTCGGACCACTGCTACCCCGCTACTGGCACGAATCGGGACTTGTCCAGCTGGCATATGATTAACACGTCATAGATATGTTTACGCAACTGACACGGCTAATTACGTTTACTTTAAAAGGGAAAAATCCTGAAACTTACTTTCTGGATGAGTCTCGTATAATAGAATGTGTGTTCGGGTGTTAGCTTCGTTTCATAGACCTGACAGAGCTGACGATGAATTTAAATTGGCGCAATGCTTTGTGCATTCAAGATCAGAAGAAGTTTCCATTTTGGACCACTGCTACCCCGCTACTGGAACGAATCGAGACTTGTCCAGCTGGCATATGATTAACACGTCATAGATCTGTTACCCAATTGACACGGCTAATTACGTTTACTTTAAAAGGGAAAAGATCAGGAAACTTACTTTCTGGATGAGCCTCGTATAATAGAATGTGTGTTCGGGTGTTAGTTTCGGTTCATAGACCTGACAGTGCTGACGATGAATTTAAATTGGCGCAATGCTTTATGCATTCAAGATCAGAAGAAGTTTCCATTTTGGGCAACTGCTACTCCGCTACTGGCACGTATCTGGACTTGTCCAGCTGGCATATGATTAATACGTCATAGATCTGTTACGCAATTGACACGGCTAATTATGTTTACTTTAAAGTGAAAACATCCGGAAACTTACTTTCTGAATGAGCCTCGTATAATAGAACTAGGAAAGATAGATATAATTTACATAATTCTGTTATTGTTTTATTTAGGTTATATTATATTATTTCAGTGATTTCATAGACGAACTTGTTACTATTAAATTTTTATCCTCACATTAATGATACAAGTTTTACAGATTTCATCATATTTGATATCATCATATTTGACGTTATTCAGTGTTAGAAACGAAAACAAAAGTCAATCTCGAATATATTAATACACATATATTGCCATGAAATCTTTTTATGTTATGAACCGACAGTGTATGAGATATTATTCAAAAGCAACTTTGTAATATGGAAATTCCTCAAAGAATCAGTTATAGTAGTTTCTCGAAGAGGAATTCTTTGGGAAAGATTCTTATCGAATAGAAAATAAATCCTCTTTTCGAAACGTAACGACGCGTAAGGGAAAGAAAATGAAGAAAGTTCTGTCCTGAAAAGGTCTTTCAGGTTAAATAGATCTGCCTCTAGTTCAATTTATTGGAAATTTGAGAGACTTATTGAAAAAGATCTTTCACATTCTGAGTCAGGACTCGTTGAATAGGCAGCTTTATTCAAAACAGCTCTCGCTATTTTTTTTTTTACTGAAGTCACTCACTTTGCGAACTGATGAATGACTCATTTGAAATCTAGGTTATATATTTTTTCTGTCATTATGCTCATTAATAATCTGCCCACTAAATAAAGGAGCTGGAAGTACATATTAAGTTTTGTAAGCGATACTAGAAAGAAATAACTTAGTGATACAATTTTATTTACTGTTAAAGTCTGTATGCTGGCGTGATTAATTACTAAGAAGAAAAACCCTTTATTCAAAACAGGAAACATCAGCATTTATTTAGAGTTGAGAATACCAATACAGTAAAAAAGATTTTATTAATGATACCTATGTGAACTAGAATGTTGGAAAGACCACCAATTAGGTAGCTTGACCCTGTTTAAAGCAATTTAAAAATCTCTCACAAGGGAGACTGGAAGATCATTCCTTGAGATGGAACCATATATCAAAGAGTGATTGGGACGACATCAGTCTCAATTATTGGAATTAAATCATCAATTGTAAAATAATCATAAAATAACCCTAAAATAACTCAATTTTTTTTTCGTTTAAAAATTTAATTTTGAAAAGAAATTTATACATTAATTTTTACAAAAGAGACATAGGGGAATTTGTATAAATAAAATATCAATAAAACAATAACAATTTACAAGTACACTGGTGTGCAAAACTTAAGCAACAGGTAGGTTTTTTGCCATAACTTCACCAGAAATCATCCGATAGACATAAAATTCAGAAATGAGGGAGAGTATTATGTACTTAAAGGATGACAAACGCATCGGCGCTGAAAAAGGAATACAATGCATACGGTAAGGAATCAATCAAAAACAAGCTTTATTGAATGTTTAATATCGTGACGATTCTCTCTGCAAGAGGAAGAACAACAAGCAGATGTTTCTTAATATGGGATATGCCCTCCTCTAACTGCAATGGTTACTTCACACCATCTTCACATACTCAGAACCAGCTGGTCCAACATTTCTTGCTGTAGGAGTGACCATTCCGCAATCAGCAACAAATGAGTTATTGGGTGTTCTCCGGAGGATGTAATCGTGCTGCAAAGCGTCTCCCCAAAGCATCCCACTCTTGTTCGATGGGATTTAAATGAGGGGAGTACGCTGGCCAATCCATTCGAGTGATATCTTCACTTTACAGTAGCTCCTCAACAGCAAGAGTCTGTAAGTATTATTCACGTGTTAACTAGGTGCTCCAAAAAAGGACTGTAGTCAAATCCCCAAACTTATTTTCTTCTGGCTGTCATTCCTAGATTACGATACCTGAAATAAGTTTCCAACAAGAAACGTATGCATTCGTAGCCTCAAATGATGATCACGTGGAGGGATGATTAGGTATTTTAGTATAATTTTGTCTTTGTAAATCTTGAATTTATTTTTAATTTGATGGCTGGGACTTCATATAGTTAGAGAGATAGACCGGTATGCTTTCCAAAAAAATAAAAACATTTTTAGTATCTCTAAAAGCGAAATAAAAGCATATCCTAAATACCTTATTTCAAAGTTGTCATATTTTAGAAGATGAGAAATATCTCAAAATGCACCAGATGCTAGTATATTTTTAGTTAGGAATTCTATCTGATGAAGAAGATAACATAAAACGTTACCGGTATCTGAATAGTTTACAGTCATTAAATAAATCTTATTGCAAAATTCAAAAACTGTGAGGAAAACTCAATTCTTCACTGAAGAATTTACTTTTATTTTCAGAAATATAACATTCTATAAAAAGATTGATGCATTATTTTGTGCTTAAGAATAGGTCTAAAATGTTCATGATCAGTAAACCTGTGAAATTTGGATACATATTGTTTTGTCCAAAGTTCAAGAATATTCGAATATTCTTAAATACTAAATACTTAGGTAAAATAATTACAAGCAATAAAATTGGACAACTTAGTTTGCTACAATACTATAAAGATTCATTTAACAATAAATATATAAATTGCTTTTAAATGCAAAATATCATTTAAAAGTGCTAATTACAATCTTGCAAGTTCCCCATCTTCCTTTAAATAGACTACTTGCAAATATTGCATTGTTGGATTTGTACACTAAACTTGGGCAATGTACAGACTGTTTTCTTAAGTTTTATACATAAGTATCACCTATTAAGAGAGTAAACTGATAAAAGGGGTAAGTAGAACTTTTTTTCAGTACTTTGGGCTGTTGTCCTATAAATTAAATCCTTGTAATGAAAACATATTGAAATATTTTCAAAAACTTTGCTGTACATGGCTTAGTAATCCATATCATTAATATATTATCATGCCTTTTATGAATGGTCCGATAAATAAGTAGAGAAATAGTGATATTAAATAGTTAAATGATATTAAAAGTAGCATAATTATCTAAAAAAACCAAATAAACAAAAAGCAAGCGCAAATAAGATGAGAATGCGTTAGAAAAATGTGCTAAATTAGCCTGAATCAAATTTTTCGTTGTGATTTTTTTCTTTAGCTTATTATTTAAATTGAATCGGATCGTGCAAGTTTATTCAAGAGACAGAATCAATATTTACTTAACTTCCGAGCTTTTAAAAATATAATTTGATACGCTAATTAAATTGATATAATTGAAAAATGTAAAAAAAAAAATTCTTAAAATATCCGAGAAACGTGGAATTCCAAAGCTATATTTATAGATGTATTAAATAATTTAATTCAAACGTGATTTGATGGATCTTTTGAATACTGCAGCTTTAAAAATAAGTAAGAAATTTTTCAAGGTGGATTTCGCCTTCAGAGCTTTAGATTAATTTAATAACTGAAATGTCAGAGAAATGTTATTTAATGCTTAATAAATTTTTATACATACAAAAGTTAACTGTAAATGTAACATAAATAAGTTATTTTAAAAGTAGAAAAAAACATGCTAGCTCTTTCAGTTTGAAGTCAACATTATTTTTAAAATTAAATAACAGTATATTTTGAATTAAAATATAAATAAATTTAAAACAAATTAAGCTTAGTACATATTTTTATGTAATACAAATTATTTTAAACAAAATTCTTAGTTGAAAGTTTCATTACTAATCCAAATTTTCGATAATTATGGCCAAATATTAGTAACCTTATTCTAAATATTTTCTTCAGACTTAACATTTGACATTTTTGTAGTTTTATTTTTGTGTTGATCGAAAAATATCTTGGAAAGTGAATGTGATTGCAATATATCATAGTAAGTGTATAAACCAACTAATAGCCCCACGACAGCTAAATGTTTCGGACATTTCTGTTTGGTTCCAAAGTTCGTGGCTTCGAATCTCTCTTTTAACATAGATTTGGTTTCGTTTGGTTTTGGAATTTTGCAACTACTTTTTCAAGCATGAAGGCTAATGAGACCAAGACCTACTACTTAAAAACGATTCCAAACGGCTACGAAAATCAATGCCATAGTGGAATTTGAACCCACGAACTCCGATTCCAAAGGCCAGAACCCTAACCATTCTGCCATCTTTCGGACCTTTGTTAAAAGGTCCGAAAGTCCATAGAGGATTGTAGCTGATCAGAATCAGTTTTAAGCAGTAGGACAAGGTCTAAAAATAGTGATCTAGAAAATTAGTTACCTTAGTAATCTAAATCCAATTAAACTATAAGCGACAGTCTAAGATACTTGAACTAAGCCTTGTTCTCTAAAAATATCCCCGTGAATGGGATTATTCCTAGTATTTCAATTAAAATAGCAATTAATATTTCGACTGTGATAGTTAAAAAGGTACGAAAATAAAGATAGTTGAAAGCAGAACATTTTGTATGTCAAAATTTGTCAGACTTAAATATATTCTATTTGTCTTCAAATGTCAACAACGTATGACCTGCAATTAATTGAAAAGGATTAGTCACAAGGTCAGTGCCCTATCAACAAGAGTTTATAACTTCCTCATGCTATAAGGGTAGACGCAATAACCCTCATATACAAAAAACAAATAAAAATACACGATAATTATTTTAACCCTCTAAGCGGTTCGCACGTACAATTCCGCCAAACCGATGATGTCTTCAAAGCGGTTGAAACATACAATTTTCGACCTCCGAAAACGTTCCAAAAATGGATGTAATATACATTTCTGCCAGTGTTTGAGGTAGGAGGGTCAGGTTGATTGTTTAGAAAATGCATCCCTCTTTGACTGACATTTATTGAGGGATGCACCCCTACTCCCTGAAGCACAAAGACGCTGATAGCTTTTCACAGCTTTGTAAATCTCTATTTCGAAGTATTTCGTTTGCGGTAACAGATGTATCTCTAATTGCACCACTTAAATATCTTGGATAACTTTCGTAAAAAATATAAATAATTATCTTAAAGAATATTTTTATTTGTACTTTTACAATCCGTTATTTCTTATGGGATGATCTTCGAGACTTGACGAGCTTTGTGTATTAAAAATTAACAATATATAATATCTATTTATATATCTATTTATAACCGGAAGTAAAGGGGCAATAACGAGGGTGCGTTACCCGTATTCCATTCTAGTCGAGAAAGGGTGAAGTAAAAAAAAAAAACATAGAACGCTTTGTCCATTGACACAATAAAACTTTAGCGTATTTTTGGGAGACTTTTTCTAATCGGTGTGTTCCACTCGGAGGGTTAAATGTGTAAAATGTATGGCTATAACCTCAAGTTATAATAAATATAGAATATCCAAGCGATAAATTATATACTGTTCAACTGAACCGACTTTATACTTATGTTAGCCAGGTTTAATTGTACATCTCTCTGTCTAAAAAACTGTCATGATACTCATTCTGCTTTTAGTTAATTTTATGTCTGTTGCGACTACGTAGACTATATAAATGTTTGGGAAAAGTAAGGTTTTTTTAAAGATTTAAACTGTTACTTTTTAGAGTTAAAATTTTATATTAAAATATGTTCATAAAGTTTAACACTTCTAATAAATGAACTGTTCAACAAGATTTTATTTACATGATGATGGTTGAAAAAATTCAAAACAGTCACTATGTTTACTGTAATATTTGACATTAAATACATACACACATACATACACATACATACATACATACATATATATTCACATATATATATATATATATATATATATATATATATATATATATATATATATATATATATAAATATAATATATATATATATGTATATATATGTATTTTATATATATGTAATATATGTATATATATGTATATATATATAAATATATATATATATATATAATATAATAAAATAAAATATATATATAAATGCAATAAGACTTTATGAGGGGGTGGTTGTAGTTATGGCCATAAACAGAACACTGTTTTCAGTCAAAGACCTTTATTAGCATAATGTTTGTGGATGGGTCCCACTTCGTTATAGGGACAGAACAAACTGAGGGGTCAGCTAACATAAGGTTGTAAGTAAAAGGCTCTTAACACCTGGATCTACATCTCAGTCAAAATCTTCGAAAATTGCTAGGAAATCTGCCTCTGATAGAATGCATTTTCTTTTTGTTTGGGGATTTCTTAAATTGGCCACTAAGGCAATACAGAGGTATAATTGTTTAGACCTCCTTCTCTGAGGACGTGAACTGTGGACCTAGTGGTATCGAAGGGAAGCAGGTTCTTTCGCCCTTGATTTAAAATTTGAAAACCGCTGAGAATTTTCTTGGCCGTCTTTGGGTTTTTTTTTTTTACAAAATACCTACATTTCCCGATTTGGTTTACTTTTCCTTACACACACAAACACACACACACACACAAACATATATATATATATATATATATATATATAATCATACACACACACATATATATACATATATACCTGTGTGTGTAATACAATTTTAAATTTTAATGAATATGTAATAATATTTCTATTTTGCTAATGTATTATAAATTAAAACCAAAAGAGTGAAAATACGCATTTTATCTTGTTGAGAACATGTAAAATGAGTTTGAAACCCAGATATAGTTTTAGATACATTTCCTAATCTATAAGTCTCATGTATAGTAAATTTAATAACAAAGAAAATAAAATAAATGCAATAATAGACAATTTCTAAGGCAAAAAAGTAGAATTAATTTTATATGACGAATTATTCAGATGAACTATCAGAGATGATTTAAAAAAGAATCGCATTTATATCTTTTTTTATACACATTGTCACAAAATGAGTCTTAACTGTTATGCTCAAATACGTCTGTACTTTTTTCTGGCACCACATATTAACGTATTTAGGTGAAGATAATTGGGGGTCGTTTTATATGTTTAAAAACATTCTTAAAATTATGATGTTGTGAACTGAGGTAAATTATATTATAAGTGATATTTTTGTGGAATCACCATTTTTGCTTAGAAGAGAATATTGTATAAAATATAATAAGCAAAATATCTTGTTATTTAGAGTGCTTATTTTTGTGTTACGAATTTACTAAGCAATGTTCTGGTTTTTTTTATATATTTTATTAACATTTTTATTAGTTATTTCGATCAGACGTCTTCCTTGGCCTCAGGTTTTTGGGTTCTCGTATTCTTGAAGCATTTTGAAAATATATCTCTTAATCAACCATTTTAATTAGAATTTTTAAGTCAACTCTATTCATAACTAGCTATTTCAAGAATAGTCTTTAGGTTGATTAATTTAATTTGTCAAATGAATAATATATACTAAAGTACAAAGGGAAAAACAACAAGCACAATTGGATATTTTATTTTCCTCTTTCTCAAAGTGCCGATTTTATCTTCTAAAATGCCAATTTGAGCAAATTTTAATACTTTTTTAAATATTAGTCTGTTTATTGCACAATTCCATTCCGGTTGTGTGTAATGAAGATTCCATAGCAGACAACTACGACTTTAAACAGTAATTTTCTGTTTTGATAAATTATGTTTGAATAAACGTCATTATTGAAAAATACATTGCAATACAATAAATCAGTCAAATTTTATTTAAATATTTCTTTGAAGAGAATTTTCAGTAACTTTCTATCTCCCAATTTAAATCAAACAAACTATCTCTAAATGACAATGTAGAAGGCTTATAAAGGCTTGAATTTCTTTCTAAATAAAGTCAAGATTTTGAAAGTCTGATCTTTCATTTTTGAATTCTGAAATGTAGTCCTTTCTGACCTAAGAAGTATAAATTTCCATTTTCTTTTTCCTCTTGCCTTGTCTTTAAGCTTACATAAAGTAAAGATTCAAAAATATCATTCTTTAAAAATTGCCTAAAATAAAAGTTTTGTTATCCTTAATTTTTGACTTGAAAATAATCCTCTGCGTGGAGTTACGTAATAACCAATATCTATTTCTTGTTATTATAACAAAGGAAATTTATCTGAGATATTTAACAAACTATAATTAACCAAAAAATTTTAATCTTTGTTCTTGTTATTTTTATGCATTGATACAGAATTAAAATATTTAAGCAAGATGACAATTTTATATAAATACGAAGCTGTAAGCAAAATACGAGAGTTACTCTGAAATTTTTCAGATACGTGAAGTCCAGAATTTACAAAATAAAAATAATGGTTTAATTTTAAAATACAAAGTATTTTAACACAGCAGACAATTTTTGTACTGACTTGCTTCAACTTGTTTACGTGGAATAAATTTTAAAAAGAAAAGAAAATATAACTGAAGCGAGAACATTTTTGCACTATGATTTTCTACGATTTTAAAGCAGGATTAAATCAAGAAGAATGATTTCAACGGTTGCAATTATCATTTGGTAATGAATCTCCAGCTCGTGCTATTGTATTCAAACGATTTAAAGAACTTAGCAGAGGTAACAGTTTTCTTCAAGTTGAAAAACACACAGGAAGGCCGCCCTCGGCAGTATTCCAGGATAATGTGTCTGCCATACTAAAAGTGTTAATGGATGATAATAGCTGTACCTATCAAATTATACAGAAGGAACTTAACATTGGATCCGCAGAGATACACAAAATTATTAATGAAGAATTACATATGAAAAAAGTAATTGGCTGTCGGGTTACCCATAATCTAACTGAACACCAAAAAGGGAAGCTTTAAAAACCTAGTTGTATCTCAAAAATTTCAAAGCGGTTCTCCTATAAACCTCATAACAAAGAATGTTTTGATCTGTGAGCTCACAAAACAGATATTTATTAAATATTATAAATTTAAAAGTCTTTATTTTGTTGAACAGGAATATGATTTCATACACACATCTAGAAAACTGTAAGTGTCCCTTCTTAAACCAAAGTTATTATATTTTTTATAAAAATAATAATTTTTTAACACATTTTATGCGGGACACATACTAGTTATTTTTCTGAAGATTGATACTTGAGCGAAGGACACGTTCTAGTACGGGTTAGTATAACAACATGGTTTGTTTGTGGGTACAAAAATACAGGTATATACAGGAAAAAGAAACCGAATGTTCTTGTCTACTACGCAAATTCTGGAAAACTTTAGACAAATAAAAACTAGTTTTTACATCAGTCAGTGTGACTGATAGAAAATTAAATGATTTTCGATCTATTGAGATTTAACTGAATAACTAAATTTACGCGAAAAAAGCCCGCTTCTTGTACAATTTCGTTGCGAAATGTACCAGCCCACAATGTGTTAAAAATGGGGGTATTATTTGTTAATTTAAACAAATAATATCGTAAAAAAATAAAAAAAAACTTGTTAAGATCCATATTTAAATGTGAAAACATACCTTTTCAATGTTTTGAAATTTTTTTATGTTGTTTTATGTTGTGTTATACTGTTTATATTCCATAATATTTTTTGAATGTTACTTAATTTATGATTTATTTCCTTTTACAATTATAACAATAGAAAAGAAAGAAACATAAGCAAAGAATTGTATCACAAATAGATATTTTCATTTTTATAGAATATCTCGTCCGGCAAGACTTTGAACGTCCGGTCTTCCTCAATAAAATTTCAAGAAATTACTTTCTCAGTAAATCCAACGAAAGTGTAACTTGTAATGATAATAAAATGACTTACAAAAGTTTCATTAAATGTCTTATGAACAAGTTTCATATAATAGCAAGTGAAATTTGGAAAAAAAAATGAAATTGGGTTTTAAGCTAATTCCTAAATTGAATTTATATAGTCTATCATTAGAATTAGTAGATTATTAGAATTATAATTTAATCTAATCTTTTAAAACTCTTAACAATCACAAGTTTCACAGTTTCAAAATGTATTTTCATATTAGTATAATTTGTTTAATTATTTGTAATACTTATACAAAATTCAATTCCTTTGACGTTTATAGCTTGATTATTTACAACATACATTATCTACTACCAAGTTAATTTTTTTAGATCTACTCCCAGTATTTTTTATAAAATTATTCCTTTATGTTAAATAAAAAATATATCTACTGAACATATTCTTGTTTACATAATAAAATATTTAACTGCACGAGTAAACTCAAAATTTTTATTAAGTATATTTAAAAGTTAACTTATTCTGAAAAGTATATTTTGCAGTGTTAGTTTTCTTTTACAGTTAATAAATTTTAAACATTTTTTGTTACATCACACATAAATTTACCACTTCCATTAATGTATATGTATGCATATGTCTATATATATATATATATATATATATATATATATATATATATATATGTGTGTGTGTGTGTGTGTGTGTGTGTGTGTGTGTGTGTGTAAAAATTATTTCCTCTAGTCACAATAATTATTAACCCCTATTATTTTTACTTGCCCATCTGCTGGGCAAGGAGAAGCCTTAATCAGCTAACTGTAATTACGATGCAGTCGGACCATTGAAAGAGACCGGAACAAGTTTAATTAAAACTTTATTTCAGAGCTGCTAAAACTGACATTTTTACTAGTCAACGACAGACAAGAGAAAGACACGAAAATCACTCTCCTCCAACATAGGTGCACCCAAGAGCGAAGACAGAAATAATTTTCCAGCTTACTCAGCGAATTTAAGTATAAGATCAGAAAAAACACTGAGCCATTTGCCGGCGACAGCTGGAAAATGTGTTGAATAGACAGAAAATTTACATCTGTAGGACAGAAAGCTTTGGGAAATGTATCGAAAGAATTTTAAGTCGGGGAAGCTCCTTTGATTAAGACATTTAGAGACTAGGAAAAAGATTTTAAGGAATTAGAATGGGAGAGAGAAGGTTTTTAAGAAAATATTAAAGTTAAAAAATTTTGATTCATTGCACATATATATATATATATATATATATATATATATATATATATTTCATATATATATATATATATATATATATATATATACATATATATATATACATATACATATATATATATATATATATATACATATATATATATATACGCATGTATATATGTATATATATATATATATATATATATATATTCATATATATATGTACATATATATATACCTATACATATATACATATATTTATATACTCATATGTATATATATGTATGTATATATATATATATATATATATATATATATATATATATGTATATATAAATATATATATATATATATTCATATATATATATATGTACATATAAATATATATATATATACATATACATATATACATATATATATACATATATATATATATATATATATATATATAATATATATATATATATATATATATATATATATATATATATATATATATATATATATATATATATATATATGTATATATATATATGATTAAATGTCATTAATTATATATTACTTGTTATCAAAGGTAATGAATTAATTCAATTTTGTTTTATTGTCTTAAGTTACAATTATTTGTTGTATAATTATTATAGATTTAATTGTTCTGAATTTGAAATTCCACACATGCTTTGAAGGAATTAGAACTGTTCCTCTAATCTTAAATAATATATTGAAAAGCAGCTTAGATATAGAAACGTTAGTTCAGAGAATATCGTTTCCTGTAGTCCTATCAACTTTGGCATATCATAAACTAGCTAATATACTTGGAGAAATAGCTAGAGTTCCAGGTAAATTAGAAACTATATGATTTCGTTTATAATACATCAGAAAGCGTAGTTCAGATTCTCATATTCAGTGAGTTCCTCAAATATTATCTCTTGAGGTTATTGGTTTATTTATTCAGCTACCTGTACTAAAGATCATAAAGCCCATTTTACCAAGAATTTCTCCTGTAATTAACAAAATTAATATATCATAGTATTTTATTATTTTCGTCCCAAATTTCAATTACTGATATGCTTATGCATCTGAATACTTTATTCTTGAAATTTGAGAAAACATTAAAAAAAAAAAAACTATTTTCAGATTTTGATTAAACTTGATTTTAATAAAACAAAAGAGTGAAGCATGTTACATTGTGTAAATTTTGTCAAATATCCTGTTTGCATAAACAATAGAGTGAAAAAATAATATGAATGATCAATAGTAAAGACGAGAAACAACCAACCATGTAATTTTAGGCAGTACGTATAGAAATGTAAAGATTATTATCAAAAATCCTGAAAATCCTCTTAAAATAAATATTTTTAAAACATCAAATGCTTACATATACAGTCTTTAAAAACAAATAATTTAATTTTAACCGAAATCCTGTTTGCATAAACAATAGAGTGAAAAAATAATATGAATGAACAATAGTAAAGACGGGAAACAACCAACCATGTAATTTTAGGCAGTACATGTAGAAATGTAAAGATTATTATCAAAAATCCTGAAAATCCTCTTAAAATAAATATTTTTAAAACATCAAATGCTTACATATACAGTCTTTAAAAACAAGTAATTTAATTTTAACCGAAATCCTGTTTGCATAAACAATAGAGTGAAAAAATAATATGAATGAACAATAGTAAAAACGGGAAACAACCAACCATGTAATTTTAGGCAGTTCATGTAGAAATGTAAAGATTATTATCAAAAATCCTGAAAATCCTCTTAAAATAAATATTTTGAAAACATCAAATGCTTACATATACAGTCTTTAAAAACAAGCATTTTAATTTTAACCGAAATCTTAAAATAAATGTAATATTTACAACCGTTATCTTAATCAATATACTAAAATGTGCCTTTTTTCAAATATTTAAAGTTTTCATTCTTATTTTTAAAAAAGTCTTTTAGAAAAATTTTTATTCTTATACATCATCAAAATGTAGAAGATTCTTAGGCTGACATCGCAAAAGTCTTAAACTCGACATGGTAGATAACAGATCATTAGTAAAATAAAAAACGATTTCGCAAATTATAAAATGTGGTGATGTATTAAAAAATGCATTGTCTCGTAAATATCCACTAATAACTTTTTTTATCCATTTTATTTTATAGATATATTCAATTAATCTATTCAAATCGGCAATGAAAGGGGATTAATAAAATATTATGAGAATCGTAAAATTTTTATGTGATGTAAATTACCCAATATATAGTGTTATAATCCATTAAATATGAAATGAAAATCTTTTAATTCGAATTTAGTTACTTTAAAAGAAAATTACTTTTGAATACTATTAATCTGCCTTCTTTAGGTAGCTTAAGGTATCCGTCTACGTTAAAAACGTCATTTTTTGCGAAAAATAAAAACATTTTTTATTCCTCTATTGTAAAATTTCAACTTTTAGGCTTCTAAATCTGTTTTTGTTTTGTCTCTACCGCATTTTAAAGAAAAGTTATAGCTGTTTAATATCAGTGACAGCTGTCAAAACAAAACGGAAGTAGCGACTTCGGAACCGGAAGTTATGAATTTAAAGTTATCAAAACTTTTTAAATTTTACTGAAAATTAGTTTAAACATTTTTCTAGTATTTTTAATAATTAGAAACTTGGCAATTAGAAAGTTTTGAAGCAAAAAAGAGTTTGAATTTTAAACATGTATTTTAATTTTTTAATAGTTAAAGTTGCTTTCATAAATTCAAATGAGTTTTTCTCAGAACGGTATTTTTAATAAAATGTTGAAACTTAAAACGTGATTTCTCAAAAAGTTCTTAAAATATTTTGTTGAAAATTATTATAAATGATTTTGATAGTATTTACTAGTGAATGACTTAAAAGCTTTAAATTCGGATAATTTTTAATGATGTTACACTCATAGTTAGGTATAAACGTAATGAAAATTCGCTAAAAATTCAATGTGCATGATTTTGAAGGACCAACATTTTTTACCAAATGTAAATTAAGAAAAGATATTAGGTGATTCACAAATCCAGTGTATAAGAAATGTGTTGCGTCAAAAAATATTGAAATAATTTAATTTATTAAAAAATTTGAAAAAACCTGATTTTTTTGCTAAATTTTCTTTTATTAGAAATTTTATAAAAACTTCTCCAGGAATAAATTTTTTAAGTGCAAATCTCTATGATAATATAAGAAATAAATCTAAAAATGTAAAAACATGAACTAGTTTCTACGTTTAAAGAAAAAAGTTGTCCGAACGTAGGCAGATACTTTAAAAATAACGAGCAATATGTAAATACATATATTTACAACTTTAATATTAGAACAATGAGATATCATTTATAATTTAAGTTTCAGAAAAACTGCCATTTTATGTTTCAAGTCACCATAAAGCTTTCATTTTATATAAATTGTGAAAAAATTTCAAAACACATAAAAACTTAATTTGCGTGCTTATTCATACAAAAAGTATTTGTAATCAGCTTATTCGGTAAATTCCTTAATTAAAAATCTATTGTGTTATCGGAAAGTAACAGCTAAATGAAATGCAATAACATATATATTCCTCGTATCAGAAGACAAGGTTAGAAAGACTCTGTTAACTGCTCATTAACATTGCACATTTCAGGAATACAATAATCTAATTCCATCAATAACGTGAAATACTTGCTTGAATCCTGGGACTTATAGGATATGGAATCTGGTGGTTTAGTTAATGAAAATTCCTTGTTGGTTACAATTAGGCTTAGCCCAGAGAAGTTGAAATCATAGCTTGGCTGGAATGTTATTTATAGAACAACATTCTTCCAAATATAGCTCCCTCTCTTTCTCCGAACAATATCCGTCCTTTCTTCTTCCTTTAAGGAGAATGAAGAATGTCTGTGAAAATATGATTGGTTATTTAAATGTTAGTAAAGGGACATAAACATGAATGTAATATTCAAGACAGGAGAAAGCTTTTGGGGCATAATATATTACACACACACGCACATATATATATATATATATATATATATATATATATATATATATATATATATATATATATATATATATATATATATATATATATATGTATATATATATATATGTATATATATATGTATATATATATATATGTATATATATATATATGTATATGTATATGTATATGTATATATATATATATATATATATATATATATATATGTGTGTGTGTATATATATGTATATGTATATGTATATATATGTATATGTATATGTATATATATATATGTATATGTATATGTATATATATATATATATATATGTATATGTATATGTATATATATATATATATATATATATATATATATATATATATATATATATATATATATATATATATATATGTATATATATATATATATGTATATGTATATGTATATGTATATGTATATGTATGTATATATATATATATATATATATATATAATTTATGTGTATGTCTCACAATTTTATCATGCTTTTACATAATGCGTGCAAGTTGTTACCTTAGTTCTGCTTCGGCCAACTATATTATAGTTGTTTGCACACTAAAGAAACAACATATTAGTAACACATGTTTGCTCGTAGTTTAACTTTTAACCGTTATATTATTCCTTGTTTTACTACCTAATTTTACAACTTGAAGGAAAAAGGAAATTACATAAAAATTTATTATTTTGTTTATATTAACAATGCACGGAAACTTTTATCTATTGATTTATCGTTTGTTTTAGGCTGGCCTTAACATTTGATTTCTTTTTATTATCTGTAGTAACTAAATAAACAATTTAGCATTGTCTAGGTGATATAAATTTGCATAAGGGAATGTTTGTTAAATTGTAAAATTAACTATATGGTGACAATGTAAATACTTTAAAACACTTAAAATAATACCTCTAATTTTATTCAGTCATTTATTTTCTTGATTTGTTTCATAAACTTCTCAGCAGAAGTAGGTAATCCTAAATCTACAATTTTTACTATCAGGTAAGTTTATTTTCCTTTTTCACTTGTCTATACTTGTCTGTAATGAATACTAACTATCTCGGATTTTTTCTTAAGGCTAGAACTTGAGCAACTTTTTATTAAATGGAAAGATACATAATGCTTCTAACTTTTGTTAATAAACAACTTCATTTATTACAAAATTATTCAAATCTTGTAAGATTGTAATAGTAATATATTTCTACAGAGTAAATTGAAAGAAAGATTAACAAATAAATTTCTAAAATAAGTTATAAAGCTATACCTTTAATGCGTATTGTGTGTCTTAATTATATTATTTTAATTTCTCCTGTCAATCATTTTGTATTTGTTACCAGGCTTTTGTGTCACGTGGTAGCTTGTTCATAAAATTTAAGAGACGCATGTGCTTGTAGGAGAAATATCGGAAAATATTTCAATTGTTTTATAATTTTGCATTGATAATTAAAGCATGTTATTTTAATTTATAAATCCAATCTATAGTTTTAATATCGTTTTATTTTACCAAAAATATTTATACAGCTAACCCATTTTTTTCCACATTCTAGTAGAATGATCCGAGAACAATAAAAGATGAAAATCATTTGATATGAAAGCGATAGCGATTTGAGTAAAGAAGATTTTCATTCCGTTATTTTCTAATTTTTCTATTTATAATAAATAAATAAAATTATTATAATTAAAGTTAATGTAAAATTTATTCAGTCATTTATTTTCTTGATTTGTTTCATAGAAATAAATTTCTCAGCAGAAGTAAATAATCCTAAATCTACAGTTTTTACTATGAGGTAAGTTTATTTTTTTTCACTTGTCTATACTTATCTTTACTGAATACTACTGAACTATCATGGATTTTAAAATATAAACTTTGCAATAAGATACCGATATATATAAGAATTTTGGCGAGAAAGTTGTGAGGTTTTCTCTAGTACTTCTTTACAGAACTAAGTATGCATGTATCAAGACCAAGCCTGCGTAAAATCGCGAAGTAAAGTAAAAGAAAAGGTTTAACTATTAAAATCAATAGGTAAGAAAAATTTGGGAAATACTAAGAAATAAAATCGAGTACAAAGTATGTGCCAAATGAATAAAGTATATTTTAGATTTTTATAGGGGAGTTTTCGTAGAGTAATTGTAGATAAAACTTAAAAGAAAAGTTTGTGACTTTTAAAAGGGTCTCAGACCTATTGCAGTGGTTATACTGTTCAAAGACAGATGTACAGAGATTGCTAATTGACAAGACCCTATTGGAGATTTGCCAGCATTTTTTTACATTCTAGAATATTTTGTGGCTTAAAATAAATCTCTGAAAATAAACAAACGGTAAAACTAATACGATAATAGAATAAAATTAATCACTGTATTAAACTAATAAATATTATCATTCTATACGTATTTAAATTGCTCATATTAATAAGAATAATGGCAAAAGCAAGTTTTTCAGCTATACAGATATATAACTCTAATAACTTAATCATTAGCATTAATAATATTACTTTACTTTTCTCTACAAAACTGCATAACAATTACTTATGAAACAGAAATAAAACAAATGGGAAAAAATTGAAATTTAATAACTCAACAATCCATAAATGACATATCTCTAATTTTTTCAATTTTTTTAGGAAAGGAACAATTCACACATTCTATGTGCCTTTTTCTTCTGCAAACAAAGATAATGTAATTACTACTCAAAAGAAAAGTGTGGCAAATATTGATATTTCTTTATACAATATATTTTTAATTAAATATAGCTTGTTCATGCTATTCTTATACAAAACGATTAATAGAAACTGGTATTTCTTTTCTTGGAATTACCGTTTCTCAAATTTAAATTATGAATGTAGTGCATATTTAAAAGTTTATTTAATGATCGAAGACTCTTTGCGTTTCACCCAAATCCTACTTATATAGCCCTTATGTCATAGAATAAATACTTTAATTAATTCATTAACAGAATGTGATTTATTAATATTCTTAAAAATTATTATCTGACAAAACATTATATTATTGAATTATATTAACGAAGATTAATTTTCCATGTAATAAATTATTTTATTTCATCAGTCATTTCTTCATTTTAAAATGTAGAATTGTAATATTTATTTGCATCTCTTTCTCTCTCTCTCTCTCTTTCTCTCTCTATTCTCTCTCTCTCTCTCTCTCTCTTTATATATATATATATATATATATATATATATATGAGTGTGTGAAAATGTGTTTATATATACATATATATGTGTATAATTAGTATATCAACAGTGTCTAAGCTTTTTCCGAACTTAAAAGCTATTTCATGAAACCTGTGGAATGGTTAGGTGCTACCCTTCGGAGTCGGAGTTCGGGGGTTCGAATCCTACTAAAGTATGATTGTCGTATATTCGTATGTTCATAGCCGCTTGGAATCGGCTTTTAGCAGTAGGTCCCATTCTCATTATCCAGCGTGTTGCAAAAAAATAGACCGTAGCACTCTAAATCAACTTTTCATGAAACCCAAAGTAAAGTCAAAAGTAATGGATAGTAGCTAAAAAATATGAAACTTTATATGTAACTTTATACGGCCTGAATACGTAACTTCAAATCTCACTACCTGTATTCTTCCTTTTTTTCTATACAAAAGTATTAGGGTCTTAGCTGTACACCTTCGCAAAATAAACTTATGAGTAGCAATAAGTAGACTATTATGTACTAAACAATCAATCCTCTTTCATAAATATGTATGTATCCGAACCCCTATGAAATATAACGTGATAAGTCACGGATTAAAGATCACCAATCATGTAAGGATATTAAATTATCTTATCGGAACTATTTGAGCCCCAATGTCAAGTCTTACTCGACATCATATTTCTATTGCAGCCTAAACAACGTCGAGATTGGTTTGACACTGATTTTTAAATTTAAGAATTATTGTTAAAATTGCATGATCAGCAGTAAATTTATATAACTTAAAAATTAATTAGTACCAGACTACTGGGGATGAAGAAAACTAATTTAGAAGGCAAATTATCAATCCCAAACTGTGAACTGATAACATTGGTTTTCACAAAATTAATTGTAAAATTTGTAAAATTAATTAATACCAGACTGTTAGGGATGAGGAAAACTAATTTAGAATGCAAAGGATCAATCACAATCTGTGAGCTGATAACATTGGTTTTAATAAAATTAATTGTAAAATTTGTAAAATTAATTAGTACCAGACTACTGGGATGAGGAAAATTAATTTAAAATGTAAAGGATCAATCCCCATCTGTGACCTGATAACATTGGTTTTTATAAAATTAATTGTAAAATTTGTAAAGTTAATTAGTACCAGACTACTCGGGATAAGGGAAACTAATTTAGAATGAAAAGATTACTTACAATCTGTGAACTGATAACATTGGTTTTTATAAAATTATTTGGAACATTTGTAAAGTTAATTAGTACCAGACTACTGGGGATAAGGAAAAATTAATTTAGAATGCAAAGGATCAATCACAATCTGTGACCTGATAACATTGGTTTTAATAAAATTGATTGTAAAATTTGTGAAATTAATTAGTACCAGACTACTGGGGATGAGGAAAACTAATTTAGAATGCAAAGGATCAATCACAATCTGTGACCTGATAACATTGGTTTTAATAAAATTGATTGTAAAATTTGTGAAATTAATTAGTACCAGACTACTGGGGATGAGGAAAACTAATTTTGAAATGCAAAGGATCAATCACAATCTGTGACCTGATAACATTGGTTTTAATAAAATTGATTGTAAAATTTGTGAAATTAATTAGTACCAGACTACTGGGGATGAGGAAAACTAATTTAGAATGCAAAGGATCAATCACAATCTGTGAACTGATAACATTGGTTTTTATAAAATTAATTGTAAAATTTGTAAAATTAATTAGTACCAGACTACTGGGGATGAGGAAAACTAATTTAGAATGCAAAGGATCAATCACAATCTGTGAACTGATAACATTGGTTTTAATAAAATTAATTGTAAAATTTTTAAAATTAAATAGTACCAGACTACTGGGATGAGGAAAACTAATTTAAAATGAAAAGGATCAATCCCGATCTGTGACCTGATAACATTGGTTTTTATAAAATTAATTGTAAAATTTGTAAAATTAATTAGTACCAGACTATTCGGGATAAGGAAAACTAATTTAGAATGAAAAGATCAATCACAATCTGTGAACTGATAACATTGGTTTTTATAAAATTATTTGTAACATTTGTAAAATTAATTAGTACCAGACTACTGGGGATAAGGAAAAATTAATTTAGAATGCAAAGGATCAGTCACAATCTGCGAACTGATGACATTGGTTTTTATAAAATTAATTGTAAAATTGTAAAATTAATTAGTACTAGACTACTGGGGATGAGTAAAACTAATTTAGAATGCAAAGGGTTAATCACAACCTGTGAACTCATAACATTGGTTTTTATAAAATTAATTGTAAAATTTGTCAAATTAATTAGTACTAGAATACTGGGGATGAGTAAAACTAATTTAGAATGCAAAGGATAAATCACAATCTATGAACTGATAACAATGGTTTTTATAAAACTAATTGTAGACTTTGTAAAACTAATTAGTACCAGACTACTGGGGATGAGGAAAATTAATTTAGAGTACAAAGGATTAATCACAATCTGTGAACTGATAACATTGGTTTTTATAAAGTTAATTGTAAAATTTGTAAAATTATTTAGTCCCAGACTACTGGGTATGAGGAAAATTAATTTAGAATGCAAAGGATCAAAGAGAATCTGTGAACTGATAACATCGGTTTTTCTTTATGAAAAAATATTTCATTATGTAGAAATATATTATTCTATGAACGAAACTCTAAGCTCTAGTATTTTATTCAGAGTTTATATGTCAGTAAGGAATGCTAAAACTTACCTTCCTTACAAACCAAAGATAGATTTTAGATTACTTTTGAAACTGCTTTAAGAAAAATCCTTCCATTTTTATTCCTTATCCTCTTTGTTTAACGTGAAAGAGAGTTTTTGGGAAGTAGTAACAAAGTATTAAATGGTTTTTAGTGACTGGTTTTCATATTTTATTTTTGAGATTGAAGTTCTCCCAGACATTGTAGATGCTGTAAACCGATTACGATTTCGTAGGGATATTTATATTGAAAGGAGGATCCGAAATATATATATATATATATATATATATATATATATATATATATATATATATATATATATATATATATATATATATATATATATATATATATATATATATATATATATATATATATATATATATATATGTATATATATATATGTATATATATATATATATGTATGTATATATATATATATATATATATATATATATATATATATATATATATATATATATATATATATATGTATATATTATATATATATATGTATATATATATATATATATATATATATATATATATATATATATATATATATATATATATATATATATATATATTATATATCTATATATATATATGTATATATATATATATATATATGTATATATATATATATATATTAGTATATATATATATATATATATATATATATATATATATATATATATATATATATATATATATATATATATATATGTATATATATATATATATATATATATATATGTATATATATATGTATATATATATGTATATATATATATATATATATATATATATATATATATATATATATATATATATATATATATATATATATATATATATATATATATATATATATATATATATATATATATTATATAATATATATATATATATATATATATATATATAGTATATTGTGAATGATGACCGGTCAATTGCGATTTTAGACATTTTGTTGAATATCTAGCAAAATACATGAAAAATTATCTTGAAACCTCAGACGTGTAAACAAGATGGTAGACGTCATATATTTCAGCAAAGAGTTTTTATTGAAGCCCCATATGGGACCGTCGACAAATTGAAGAAAACGAATATGTTTTGAATTATCATGTGAACAGTAATGTATGAAAAGTGTTGAAACTTTAGCACATGATTAGGATGCTTCTCGTAATAATCTATGTTCATTGTTATGAGGAAAGCTCGAATACCCACGGAGAAATTAAGGGTTTTATAGAAACAATCCCAAATTTCTCCAAGTTTTTTGCTTATAATTTGCAGAGTTCGCAATATCAAATAATGTTATTTTCAGGACGTATGTCAAATAACGTTGTACACAATACCCTGCAATCAAAATTAAACGATAATAAATATTGGATTAAACATAAGCAGGTTTCCTAAATAATGTTTCACTGCGCATGCGTGAATGCAATCTAAATATAATGTGCATCATATATCAGCTAAACTTATGCAAACCCTTTTGTGAAAGTCCCCAAATCACAGCTTGAAAATTCTGACAGTGATAGTCGATAGAATAAGCTCGAAATCCGTTATTTCTAAAAGGAAGCAAAAAGATGAGGGGCTGTATCCAAAATTTCATATGTTATTAAGTCTCAGTGGCGACTAAATGTAATAAAATGTAATATTTCTTTCACTGAATGATATTTTAAAGTCGAGGCTGTCATAAACGCGAATGTTTGTTCTGGCTGCAAATGAAACATTGATACTGCTGTTCGCAATATACTGTATGTATATTTTGTATTTATACAAAATACTATATTTAGATTCACTGAAGAATAAAAGTTTTCAGTGTGTTGTATAATTTTACTATTGCCATTATCTATTTACCCTAAATTTCTTGATGGCTCTTTAAGCTCGTGAGTATAAAGAGCGCCGTTTATTTGGACTGGAGAATTAGGTAATAGTTTACTTTTTAGTAGACTTAGCATTTTATTACAGGGTGTTTTAAAAAAGAATAGTATGTTTGAAAAATCAATAAAACTAAACGGACAATGATAAAAATAGACAGTTTATTGCAATATGTTTGGGACTATATTAAATTTTCAGGCAGACAACTTTCAAAATTAGTTACAATGTTCAATAACAGATGGCGCTGCAATCTAGAAAAATCTAAACTACGATATTTTCCAGATATTTACCAGGCTCAGCAATAATATGGCGTATTCTCAGAAAGAAATTATCAGAACCCCGTGTAAACATATCAGGCGGTATAGCTTCACATGCAGAACAGATGTACTGCTCCAGTTACTCAATTGTTTCTGGATAGCGGTGATACACCTGTTCGTTTAAAAGTCCCCACAGAATAATATCGTAGTTTAGATTTTTCCAGACTGCAGCACCATCTATTATGGATTATTGTAACTACTTTTGAAAGTTTGTCTGCCTGAAAATTTACTTTTGTCCCAAGCATATTGCAATAAACCGTGTATTTCTATTACTGTCCGTTTAGTTTTTATTGATTTTTCAAATATACCAGTCATTTTTTAAACACCCTGTATATTTTGTGTATAATATTTTGTATCGTAGGTTCTTATAGAGAAATTAAAGTTTAAGGTTTTCAAATTACCCTACATTAGAAAATTTTTATAGGTTTAGAATAACAAATTTGCATGTAGTTTCCATCCATTTTGATTAGATAATTTATTTCTATGATTTATTGCTATTATACAGGATTAAAAGGATCATTTACTTCATTACTTTATAAACTATTCTGCCATTAATTAAAATTATTTTTGCAGGTTAGTTTTTTTATTTCAATGATTTATTACATTTATACGGGGTTAAAATTTTATTCAGTTCATTTACTTGTTTTTGACTGTTTAGTCATTGACTTGTTTTTGAGGGCTAGTTTTTATTTGTATGATTAACAGCACTATGTAGGATTAAAAAAATTATTTACTTCATTCATTATTTTTTGACTGTTGGGCCATTAATTTAGCCTGTTTTTAAGTACTAGTTTTTTCTTTTATATTTTATTACATTTTTAAAGGAATGTAAACTTGTACATCTCATTCATTACCTTGTTTGACTATTGCACCGTTATTTTAGCTTGAGTTTGGGGACTAGTTTCTGCAATTAAATAAATTTTATTTAATATTAATATAAACGTGGATGTGTAGCTTAATTTGGGGTCAAGAAATTGTACGTATCTGTTAATGAAACTGTCTATATTTATGATTTTGTAGTAATCAGAGGTATTTGGAGTTTTGTATTAGAATCCACATGAAATGTATACTTGCAGCAAGTTTGATTTTTTCTGGATAATGTCTCGTCATCATAAATTTGATGCCACAAACTTGCAGCAAAACTCCTGCAAGTTTGACGGAACACAAAGCGACCACACCATTGCTATGCTATTTTTGCAGCAAAACAGTGGCAACCTTGTCATGACAACATTGAAACAAGCTAAAATTCTTAAGACTTGTTGCATACTTGTTTCAAACTTGCAGACTTGCCATACAGAACTTGTTGTATGTTTGCAGGCTTCCAAATCATGATTACTGCAAATTAAATTTGCTATTTGGGAAACCACTAATGCTGACTTAGATTAAATTAAATGTTTGTAATTAAGTATTAGATAAAATTATATAAATAAAGAAAGAATAAAAAGAACAGATTTTCAAAAATTTAACACTAAAACCAATTAAATAAGTTATGAAAAATGTTTATTTTCTGATGATCTTTTGAGAAATCTAAAACTTTTATGCGTAGGCTAAGTTCTATTTATAAAATATTTCATACTCAATTGTTATTAGACAGTGTTGTGCTATGACTATATATTAATCTAAAATGGTATTCAAACCATTAAAAATATATTGGTTGAAGCATTTATTTGACGCCTCATAGCAAATATTTATGGAGAGCTGATGAATCTATAGACAGAAAATTCATTAATTTACTATTAATTAAGTCGCTTGTCATACTATCTAACAATGAAGTATTGTAATATTCCGCCATTATCGAATTTTGAATTTTCCCATGATTATAAATCAGTGTTGATAGATTGATGGATTTAAGTATGAAATACTTATTTTTATTTTAAAATGTATTATGAAAGGTCCAAAACATTAACCTTTTAATAAACGCATTATAATGAAAATTCAAGAAGAAAGATTTTTTTACATTTTTGTTTAGATGCAATCCTACTAAATATGGAAAAGTGGTTGGTAGTTAAACCGAGACAAATCAGATAAAAAGTTGTTCGCGGAATTTTTATGTTTTCTTAGAAGGCTGCTCTAATTCATAGAATGTTGATTGTAGTTTTATAAATAATTCCTAAAATTTTCAAACATCTATTATCCCCTATATAATAATAGCCTAAGTTACCTGTCCATTTGTTCTCGAATTTATGAAGTACCTGGAATGGATACAATCAACCATATAGGATTCTTGATGAGTTAGGGTTAGCAAAGTTCGAAATCCACCCCTTCCCCCTTTTTCTAGAATTTAATGCCATTATTTCAAGCCCTATTTTCCCCGGTTAAGTTTGGTTTTGGTTTGGTTTGGAGTGCTACGGTCTACTTTTTTGCAACACGATTGCTAATGAGACCGGGACCTACAGCTTAAACCCGATTCCGAACGGCTATGAACATCCATGCCACTGTGGGATTCGAACCCACGAACTACGGTTCCGAAGGCCAGCACTCTATCCAATCGGCCATCGTTCGGCTTCACCGGTTAAGAGCTGGCGATTAAATTTATCGATTTTTCACATAAGAAGGTAAAAATAATATTTTTTTTCTAGCATGACATCATTCCTTTAACCCTCACATTTTAATGATTTCTTACTTTAAATTATTTAAATATCGTCTGCATTATTTTCATACGTTTTATCACTGAACTTAGATATTACTTAAATAATTTTATTTTATATTTTGCTTAAATAATCGATTAAGTACATATGCGATAATTTTAAAATTAATCATTGATTATTTTTTTGTTGCAATGAAAATTTTATTCCCGGTATTAGCAACAAATTCTCTCTACCTCGATGGTGTAGTGGAAATGATAGTTTCACTTCTTAACTTCCATTAATAACTGTGGAAAAAATTGGAAAAACTTAACGATAATTTGAATTATCATTCTAAATTAATTCAACTTGATTCTAAACTGCATTCCCAGTATCGGGAGACTTAGAGGAGTATGAAGAAAAACAAATTATTGAGCGTGTACCAGATAAATCTCAGCCCAAACACAAACTATTTTTTTATATGACTTATAAAGTACTTTACAATTCTAGGAAATTAAAAATTTTACTAATTCCGTGATATGACTGGTTATATGCTAGTTATTTATAATCTTCTAAACTCCCTTTTATGCTTTTATGAAGTGCAAGAATAAATTTGCTTTTTAAGCAGGTCCATCCAACTGAAATTACTACGAAAAGCTATATCGATGAATAAACTTCAATTTACAGTACCTTGTAAAATAGGAAATTATCTCCTTTCCCATTATTACATTATTATTTACATTATTATTTTTTATAAATAATCACGCTTAAAAATAGGGCTCACCCCTAATGATAATTAGCTGTAATATTCAAAACCGTTTATAGTTCATATTTGTTCCACTTTCCGGTGTCCATAACACTTTAGATGTGAAATATTAATCAGTATAAATTCAGCAGAATGTTTTGAGATTTAATAAGCTAACACTGCCATTGCACATATTCATCCGATTATAAGAGAGGGGATTAAATAGGTTTACAAATCCTGCAGTGACACGTGTACATTGTATTTCATACAACCAATAAAGTCAATTGATAGTATATGCATGAGATTATTTTTGGAAGAGTCCCCATATCGGTTTACGTACTTGTAGCTTGATATGATGATTCTTTGTGAATATTTCCTCCATAGTAAAAATCCTGGCCTTCCGTAATCATCTACGTTTCTGCGAACTGTTTTACCTCCTCGTCTGAAGCGAATCGTTAGACTCTAATGTATTCCTTCAAGTAAGGAAAGAGGTGAAAGTTGCTTGGAGCGAGGTCCGAGCTGTCGATAGGTATTCTGTTAAACTTGTGGAACCATTTTGAGACATGCTTGTGAGACATTAATTTCTCTTTTAAACTCTACTAGCTTTGAGTGAATTTCAGCTGCGGTTGCATGTCTTTCCTGCAGAAATTAAATAACTGAGCAAATTTCTATTTGAGATAAGTTTTCCAAATGGATTGCCATTTATGTTAATCTGAGAACTACTATAATAGATGGTGGAGGAGGGTTGAAACTTTGCTCAGTTGCCGACTTCTTTTTCCGCCCACTATTAATTTCTCTTTAACAGACGATGACCCAGGATTTAGTTTGGTTTGGAGTGCTACGGTCTACTTTTTGCAACATGAAGGCTAATGAGACTGGGACCTACAGCTTAAAGACGATTCCGAACGGCTACGAACATCCATGCCATTGTGGGATTCGAACCCACGAATTCCGGTACCGAAGGCCATCACCCTAACCAATCGGCCATCGTTCGGCCGATAATGACCTAAGAAGACCGGTCTTGCAGCCTTCTTGCTCACCCCTCATATAAAAATTAAAGTGCACAAAATGTCTATAGATTTCAAAAATACATAATTTCCATAAAAAAGTCTACAAGTAATACTATTTCTTTTTTGTTAAGTTTAATTAAAAAGAGCTTTTAAATTTCTCTTGTTTATGTTTGGAGTAATAGAAATAGTATATCAAAACTCAAGCTTTTTTTTTTCCTTACAAAACTTAAAAAAATAAGTAGTACATATTTTATGGAGCGTTTAAATAAGCTGTTGTAATGTAATTATATAAATAATTAAGTTAAAATTATAAAAGGTTATACTACATGGTGAAGTTTGTTACATATTAACCCCTGAATCGCTTCTGCTGTACGTATGGTAATTAATATCCTAAATCATACATATAAGCAGTAATTTCACACATGATTTTTAAGAGCAATTTCGTTAAGAATTTCCCTTAATATCGTATGTAAACACACTACTGAGAAATGATTTTTTAGGTACAGCTACTCCCCATGATTTAGGAGCATTTACCTTCTGAAAAAATAAATTCCTGTGTGATGCTAGAAAAATCATAAAATGCATATCCAAATGACACACTATTTGAAGAAAATGTTTAATGTAAATGTGTATAAAAACTCGATCGCAAATGGTAGAATATACAAAATTGGGAAGGTGTTCTTCGTGTCACCACATGAAATATTACAAAAACCTTTTCTTTTCCAAATTTCCATTTAGATTTTTATTTGTTAAATCTGTTTAATGTTAAAATAATTACAGTTTTTTCTGGTAATATTTGGTCTTATAATATCAGTAAGGATTTCTGGGTTATTACATTTTTGTAACATTGACGAATGGATGTTTTTAGTGAGTGGTATAATTTGCTATTGCTGTTACTTTTTGGTGGACTTATTACGCGTTATCTTGTACCTAAAAGAATCAACGCATTCAGTTTGCGATTTTTTTCGATGAACAGTGAACATTTACAGTGTGTGGTATAATTTGCTGTCACTGTTACTTCTTAATGGACTTATTAAGCGTCACTTGTACCCAAAAGAATCAACACATTCAGTTTGCAATTTATTTTGATGAACGATGAACGTTTTCAGTTTGTGGTATAATTTGTAGTCACTACTACATTTTGATGGACTTATTACGCGTCATCTTGTACCTAAAAGAAATAACGCATTCAGTTTAAAATTTATTTTCACGATATAGAATTCTTGGTTTTCTCGTCTAACCAAAAATTTTTCAATCGATTTAACACAGTATCACACTTTAGCAGGAATCAAAATAAATCTGTTATATATTATGCGATGCTAAATTTTCTATCCGTTAATAATTTTTTTTTATTTTTAAAATACCACATAAGTTTCAGGTTTACAAAATAATAATTAAATTTGACTTCCATTTAATATACATATTTCAAACCTTCGTGCTGCAAAAAAGTAGACTTAACAACGTAGGTAAGTAGACCGTACCGAAACCATACCAAAAGCCAAAACATATTTTAAAAGTTTTTTTTTTCTAAATAATAATTAATAAAGATTTTTCATCTGGTGTACATTTTCCAGTTAAACTTTGAAAAGAAGTATTCTGCTTAAAATGATAAAACTAAAAAAAATCAAGGTTAGATGATAATTACGTTCTTGTAAAAGTCATTCTTTAATGAGCAGAGATGTTTGTTTTATGATAAAACGAAAATTCTGTAATACTGTAAATTTTAAGCTTTGAAAGGTGTTTTAATCCTTCAAACTATGATATGTGACATTTATATATGTTAAACTCAGTAAACAGTACTTTAAACGTGAAATTAATTACCGCAAATGACAAATTTATTTCACCCCAAATCAAGGATACCAAACAATCATGGTGACTGTAACGCACCCTCTTTTCTATCGATGCGCTAAGTTTTTGCGTGTGATCTGCCCGCCTACTTTACTGGGGCAGGTATGTTCCTTTCCTGTCGCTGGGATGCATATTATTTACAGTAATTCCTCAAAAACTTGGACGGACTAAACAACATTTTTATTTACACAACATTAAAAAAAACAATTAAAGAAAATGACATATCATGGTGAGTCTCAGAGCCAGTCCCAACCAGATTTTAATGACCGAGCGTTGTCTTTCCTCACATCAGCGTAGAGAGATGTTTCTCGGCTGGCTGCTCTATCTCGACTCTCGCACTCTCTGCCCTCCGCTGAACTCTTGCAGATTCCTCCCTTCTTCGAGGGAGGGGGTCTGGAAACCTGAGCCCTGCCGAAGAGAGCACATCCTCCTTCTCCAAGGCCCTGCAAAACAAACCACGACACCGAAAATCCTTATCGGCCTCCTTTTGCCGGCCGGCTTCTTACTTCCCCCAAAAAATGCCATATGGAAGGAGTCAAATGAGGCGATTCCGCCAATGTCAATCCAGAGCACACAAAGTCCTGGGTGCACCTTCCTTACAGTGACCTACTTGGAAATTACGTTCATGCAAAAACAGTAAAACTGCACAACAGCAGTACATACAATATATATAAAAAAAAACTTCAAAAAATAATTCAAAATAATTTTGTAATTATGTTTCTGTTATAGGAATGAAATAATAAAAAAATTATTAAGTGTTAGTATTTTCATTAACATGTTTAAAATTACTTATCTAAGGCATATCCGAATCCAGTAAAATCTGTATCTTTTATCATTTTCCCATATTTCCCAACTTTATTAACAAGATGTAACTTTCCTAGTTGAACTAATTCCGGAGAACAGAGAAAATTAATATTTTATTCTCCTTTTCCAGAAGTGGTAATTATAACTTCTTAGTATTTAAACGAAAATTCTTAAAAGATATTCGACAGCTGTTAATAATTCCATTCTCTCCTTAAAGTTGCTGAAAGTTGCAGAAATTCAGAGAAATAACTTCATGATTGTTTGTGAATATTTTTAGCATTTCTTGGAAGTTAAACCCTAAATTGAAAACAATAATAATTATTTCTGTTCCTTAATACATGAAAGGTTTGAAATTCAAGGAATAAACTGTTATCACTATAAAATAGAAAATAAATCAAAACTTTGACAGAACAAAGGAGGGATGGAAATTTATCGAAACATTATACGAAACTGTTTTGAAATTCCAGACATCTGCTTAAATAGTCATTTGTGCCGACCAATCAGCTATTACTTGAAGTCACTTGGGTGATGTAACCCACGCGTTAAAAGTCTATTTTTTTATAATGAACCGGAAGTATTTCTACTAACGAACATTCGAGAATATTCGCTAGGGTTTCTTGAGAAGAATTACCAGGGAAAATAGAATATTAAACCGAAAGTAATTTAAATATCATTACATATATATATACATATGTGATGGGTGTCTTTGACCCAAAGTTAGAATGGGATCTATGGTGAATGCCTTGTAGTCGTGAGTACATGAAAGAAGGGATCAAAGTCTGAAAATAAAAATGTGGATTTTTTTCCAACAATATATCATAGCACTCCCCATCAAACCATTTTACATTCCGTAGTACCGTTCTGTGTTGTGATTAGTGCTGTGAGGGTTAAGTGAGACAGCCAATCTGAGTGTAAAGAGTTTTTTACGCGAAGGACGTAAGAAGTAAGCAAGATACGTATATGACTTTGAGAATACTTGAGCTTAGAAAAAATTGTTTGGGGTCTTCTCGAGATCGTCGAAGGATACCACAATTGAACAGGAGCAGCTGTAGCTCAGTCAACAAAGGCAACGATATCGTAACTGAGAGGTTGCGGGTTCAGTACCCGAACCGACCTACGATCCGCCGTGTTTTTATCAGGATAATTTACTTAAGAATATAGTGAAATTTCAACTGTCGAAATTTCTTTAAATTTTCTTATTTCTCTTTCACTGACTTGTAAAATATAACTAAAAATATTTGAACGATCCATTAACTTGTAACTACCATAATTATTATTAAGATATATTTCAGTTAATTACTAACAATTAATTGAAAAAAAATAGTTAAAATAATTTCAAAGATTATAAGACTAGAGACTAATATTAAAGACGAGCCGCGATAGCTCAGTCTCCAAAGGCAACACTGTCGTAGAGTTGAGGGTTCGAAGCCCGAGCCGGACTAAGATCGGCCATGTTCGTTAAAGGTGACTGATTCACGTATGATATGTCCGTGGTCACAATGTCCTCCAAGTTCTAAATCAATAACTCTGGCGATGGCAGAATATGGGTCTTCTGCTTAGTCCTTGCTTCAAAATTACGAGAACCTACTTGAGCTTAAGTCGTACTTTCACCCTTGAGGTGTTCTTTAAAACGAAAGGCGCAACCCCTTGCCTTAATACGAGTAGCCTCCGTCTTTTTCGTGCTTGGTTAGACCAAGTCGGATATACAACAACAACAACAACAATTAAACATACACAAAAAGTTTCGAAAAAGGTTGTAATTGTAAAAGAGAGTAGACAGAAATAAATTTTATAATACAATTATTATTAAACTTGTTAGTTTGAAACAAATAACATATACATATCACAATATTTAATAAAAAAAAATAGGGATTTTCTGAAATAAAATGTTTTTTCTTATGATGATACAATTCAGATTAAATAAAACCTTTAAGTTACTCTTAATTTTTCTCTAATATTAACTCCTTAACATGAACGCTCGAGTTAACTCGAGCGCGCTAAACTGGCCAAACTATGTACACTCGAGATAATTTGAGCGGCGTTGTACTTTATGTTGCTCTGATTTTCCCCACTCGAATGCAATCGAGAATTGAAAATAACAATCGGAAATCAAAAAAAAAAAAACATTCGTTTTATTGATATTTATCATTTACTTGGGATTGTGTGAAGACTCTCCTTTGTTCCGAGCACTCGCCAAAACCAGCTGATCGGAAAATCCCTCCTGTTTCGGACAGTCGACAATAGCATGGCGACACCGTGTCTGGGATGCTGACAGTTCGTTTGAATAGGCCCCTTGCACCGCCCCTTGTTCATCTGAATAGGAGTCACGCCCCTTGATAGGTGGCGGTATTGAGACTAGATGATCGCACCCAGTTTTGTGAATCGGAACAGCCAGCGAATGAGGATTCAGCTAAAAAATCTAACTGTAATTTTAACTGGATTTCTCAAGTAACTGTTATCTTAACTGACCCCAAAAACAGCTGGCGGGACCGTAACTGACCCCCAGGTATAAGAAAAGCCTACAATTTTGCGACTAAGGGCTTTTCGACATTTTTTTACGGAGGTGCTTGACCTCGTTTTTTTTTTTACCGTAGCCAGTTTTCTAGTTCGGGAGATTCGTAAAGTCCGCTCATATAGGGAGCGGCAGAGTCTCGGATACCGAACGGGGGATAAATTGGGTTTGATTGCACCCTAAAAAGCCTCCCCACTTGTACGAGATTATTAAATCCCTTTTTTCTTTCTACTGTGATCGTCGTGAGGAAGTTCTACCGGCAACCATCCTTTGCAGTTCTACATGATTTAGGGATTAACATCCCCTTGTGAATAGCCGTAGTTAATCAAGAATAAAAGTAAATCTCCAATTATATCTTGACTGTGATCCATTCTTCACGCTACCTCTCATTCGAGAATATTGAAGCTATAACACTTACTTAACCAAGTATAAAATATATCAAAATCCAAACTTGCAATAAAAATTTTGATTAGTTTTGTATTTTTGTAATTTTTTTTTTTTTTTTTTGTCAAGACAACGTTCTAAATCAAGTTTTTTAGATTAAAAAAAATTGATATTTTTTGACCAGCCTTTTTCAAAAAAACTGTTTATTAAGTGGTTAATATTTTAAATTTTAAAGAAAGCAAAATATGAGTCACGTATCATAACAATATATTATTCCTAATAACAGATGCGTTTCAAAGGGAATTTCAGAGTAATATCTTGACTTGCGGAATTCCTTCTAACGGATTAAAATTCAACAAATTTTGACAGTGTGTTCAGTGATACATTTCTCAAAAGGGCGCTAAAAGTCTGTCTCTAGAACTTAAGTGATTACTCACGGGAACTGAATTGATTACTTTCGAGACGTTGAAACTTGTTGAAATGCGTTTTGATAAGTTTGCGGAATGTGATCGTCTCTGCAAATGCGTAAAGAGCGGAAAATTTCGGTAAATTGAAACTGTGCTGATCAGATATGCACTGAATTTCGATGTGTAGAGTAATCATAAATAGTTATTTGAGATGTCTCGAATTCCCCAAAGAAACGGTCGTGAAACGTATTTTAATTATTTTCCTTACACTAATATTTACTAACACTGTCTTAACTTAGATGAGTGTGACAGTTTCAGGGCGTTCATTAAATAACTATGCAGAACTGATCTAGTTATGTCGACTTATTATATTTATACACGCACGCCTATAAATAAATAAATAAACATATATATATATATATTAGCATACATAAATATATGTCTAGATATGTATATATAGCTATGTATATATATATATATATATATATATATATATATATATATATATATATATATATATATATATATATATGTATATGTATGTATGTATATATATATATATATTTATATACATATATACATATGTATACGTATATGTATATATATTATATATATATATATAATTATATGTATATATATATATATATATATAGACTTAGATCAGCGTGACAGTTTCAGGGCGTTCATTAAATAACTATTCAGAACTGATCTAGTTATGTCGATTTATTATATTTATACACACACGCCTATAAATAAATAAATAAATATGTATTAGCATACATAAATATATGTCTAGATATGTATATATAGCTATCTATATATATATATATATATATATATATATATGTATGTATGTATGTATGTATATATATGTATATATATATATATATAATTATATGTATATATATATATATATATATATATATAGTAAGATATCAATAAACATTAATTTTCTTTTATAAAATCCGTATATATCCTTAAAAGGTTTATAAAATACTAAATAAAATAGCTCATAGTTTAATTATGAACCAGCGTGTAAAATAAAAAAAAAATTCTAATTTTAAAATTTCTTGATAAAACATATTTTTGCTAGCTATATTCACTATAGAATAAATAATTCAAATAATTGATGTGGCTGTAACTAAACCATAATTTGTTACAAAAAATTATTATAACTAAACTACAAATAAATATTAATTTTGTTCCAAAGTATACAAAAAACATAAAATTTTCAATCAAAAATTAAAAAAATAATGTCCATAAAATATGCTGAATTAGTTATAATTTGGAGTGAAACCTTTTTTTTTACTGTTAAATATAAAGTTTAATGCTTTTTACTATAAGCATTCACCTAAGTTTAATTAAAATTCACTGCTTCTATTAATTACACTGTATGAAAATACCTATTCAAAAAACAAAAATAACCTGCCTTACACTTTACAATTCTGGAAATTTTAAAATTTTATTAATCCCTCATAAGAATAGTGGTCATATAAAATTTGTTTTTTTTTCTGTAAAAGATAATATTGTAAGAAAAGTGGAGATATAAAAATTGTTTTTTCCTATCAAAAAAAATCTTAAATCAGTACAAACTTTGAGCCAAAGAGTAAGATATCAACAAACATTAATTTTCCTTTATAAAACCTGTATATATCCTTAAATTTTGATAAAATACTAAATAAAACAGCTCATAATTTAAATATAAACAAGCGTGCAAAATATAAAAAGATTTAAATTTAAAATTTCTTGATAAAACATATTATTTGCTAGTTGTATTCACTTTAGAGTAAATAATTCAAATGATTGAAGTGGCAATGACTGAATTATTATTTGTTTTAAAAAATTACTAAACTACATATAAATATTAATTTTGTTCCAAAGTATACAAAAAAACATAAAACTTTCACTCAGAAATTAAAGAATAATGTCTTAAAAATATGCTGAATTTGTTATAATTTGGAGTGAAACCATTTTTACTGTTAAACATAAAGTTTAATGCTTTTCACTATAAGCATTCACCTAAATTTAATTACAATTCACTGCTTCTATTAATTACATTGAATGAAAATACCTATTCAAAAAACAAAAAATACTTATAATGAATGACACAGATGTATGAAATATAATATGTCTATTGATGCAAATTATACTATGAATAATATATAATGATAAACAACTCTTAAATAATACCTTTTTAAGCATTTTTGGAAATAAAGTTAAACTTATGAGTTCTTATAATTAAAAATGCATCATCAAAAACTCATTAGTATTCATGAAGAGTAAATAATTTTTATGGCATGTTTAATAAGAAGATAAAACAGTCAATATTGCATTGCACAGAACATTTTTTAACAAGAAACTTGTAAACACTTTATTTTCAATCAACTTAAATATATGCCCTTAAAGTCCAAACGAAAACAAAGTATCAAATATTTATAACAGTATAATATACTTTATCCTTAAAATAATGTTTTTATATGCATTTACGACACCATTATAAATATGAGTAATATTCTTTAACTTATAAAAGCCTTTCTATTCAAAATTATTTTTTAAATTCATCATTCTCTTTACGGTTTATTTTAAGACCTATTTCCCATTAAGTAATTAAATGATATTAAACAAGGCCGTAGTGCAAAGTCCACAGAAAATATGAAACAGTGATTAAGTTTAGAATTGAAGAAAACAGAAAAGCATAATACAAGGTATGTCTTTAGTGCATAATGAAGACTTGAAGCTTGGTTAATGAGAATAATTCAAAGTAAACAGTCTTAGTAATTTGCAGAAAATTATAAAATTAATTGAATTTTCTGAAAATGTATTTTTTTAACTAGGTACGCTTGAAAAAAAATCAAAGCCTCTGAAAGACTTATTTTGTATAAATATTTCTATGTTAGCTCAGTCAATGAATATAATTCATTACTTTTATAAATAACGTCACTTTTTTTCATTCACGAAACATCAGAAAAATGCACTCTTTTATTCTTAAGATTTTTTAATTCACTTCATTTTATAAAATTGTATACTCAATATAATGGAATAAAAATTGGTTGAGTTAAAATTAAGTACATTATTATTAATACATTGATATCTTATATTAAGCTAAAAGATGGAAATATAGAAGAAGTTTGCTATTTAATATAATATTTTAAGCATTATTAATATAGTATTTTTTGAGAAAGTCCGTTTAGTTAAAAATTTTATAAGTTTTTATTAGTTAAAGATTTTCCATTTCTGTGAAGTTAGAAATTGCTCACCTTCCTTAATATTGATAATAGCCAATACCTATTTTATATATATATATATATATATATATATATATATATATATATATATATATATATATATATATATATATATATATATATATATATATATATATATTATAAACGCCCTTTCATATCAAATAATACTTATTTACATGCACATAATAAACTTAAATGTTTATCCCTATTTTAAATCCTTGACTCAATTCGTAATGTTTCATATATTAATTTATCCAAAACCATTCATTTAATTTCAACAATCTTATATTTAATGATAATTTCTGTACTATGAATTTTGTAAATGCTACATCATATTTAAAAATTTAATCAATTTCATCTTTTGACAACGCTTCGTGCCCTATTTTCCATTGAAATAATAACGTTGCTTATATTTATTTAATATTTTAAATAAAACAAAATAAAACAAAATAAAACAAAAATAAAATAAAATAAAACAAAAGTGCAGAACTGATTTCATTCATATAACTTCCCAGAATGTAACATTTCTTAAATATAACCTTGTGAAGTTTTTCTAAAAACTGCACAACATTTCTTGATAGCGGATTATTGCTAACGGCTTCAGATCGAAAACAAAATGGCAAGCGATTGCATGAAGAATAATGGTCTTGTATTCCAGTTATGATTACATTAATAAAAGAATTATAATTATGAAAACAGGAAGTCCCATTCCTTCCTTTAATCACCATTTATTCTAATAAGTATGGGATTTTGCCGCAGATAAACCCGTAATCCAGTTGTTTAATCCGGTTCCTTAAAAATGAACTCCAGTTGCAAGTCCAAAATGTTTAATCAAATCATGTTTTACCCACAATCCTAAAATGTAACTTTCCGTAGTTGCTCTTCTTCTTCTACCTTCCCCATCCGGGTTCTTGACAGCCCTCAATCTTGTCCACGATCAGTCACAAGGTTACCAAAATAATCAGCATTATTACATAATAGGTAAAGCTTTGAATTGCCCGCATGAACGAATGAACGACCTAGATAGGTTTATGACAGCCATAAAGCAAGGAGGGAAAGGCGTAATGGAAGGTTAAAACGGCAATGATTTACTGCTTTATGGAAAGGAAACCTTCTCACAGCAGTCACCGTCTGTGGGATCAACATCTGCTAGATGAACACTTGCTGCTGTTTTAATTGTTATTGCCTGTCCTGGTGTACTGACGTCACAACGAGAGAACTACAAATTACAATCTGCTCTAAAAATGATTTCAAACTCGGTCTCTCTGTTGAACTAACGTTCAACGTCATTTGCACTTAGCTGTTTAATAAAAAATTTAATCTAGAACATAATACACAATTAACTCTAACATTGTGCTCGTATTAGCATATACTTGAAGTATATAATCTTTAAGGATTTTTTAAAAGATCATACCTGAAATCTACAGAATTGATAATTAAAAAACAAAATCAAATTACAATTTAAAAGATGAATGAAGAAACTGAATCTGAGCAGAAATCTGTAAAGTTGATTTCTTAACAAGGTTCATTGAGATCCCTTCTTTCGTTTGCGTGTTTGCTTTAGATCTAAGGCGCCTTCCCTTCGTCTGTATACTTCCCATAACACCAAATATGAATCGAAACGTCTATACACCTAACTTACGACCACATTGAAAAATTTCTTTCAGACAGCAAGAATCATTTACATAGTCTCCCCTACAATGGGACAAACTTGGCGTTCCTGTTTTATATCATTTTTAATGGAAATATAATAACTTTAATATAATCTATACTATCTATTCCAGTGGTAAAGGGGACGACTACGCTCTAAAAAGTATATACGATGGTTGGAACTTTAGTTGTGGCAACTATTTATTTATATGCAATACAAAAGTGATTAATTTCACCATGTTTTACAGTCCTTTAGTATAGTCTCCATTTTGTATAACCTGTTTCCAACAATGTGGAAGTCGCAGAACACCTGTAGCAGCGAGTATTCTATTGATAGTTCGAATGGACGGTCTATTGCAGCAAGAATCTCTGGAACAGATCTGAAGGGAATGCCACAAAGTAGTTTCTTCATCAAAGGAATTAAGAGAAAGTCACAAGGCCTAGGGAATATGATGGATGGTAAAGAACTTCCCAGTCTCATCGTTTGAATAAATGAGTCACAGCTTGCGCTGTATATGGCCGAGCACTGTCATGCAGAATGATTGGGACATTCTGCAGAAAGTGCAGTATTTTTCTCATGCTCAGGCGTTCTTTCAAAATGTGCAGCACAGCCGTATAAGCAAATCCTGTCTTTCGGGACATCTCACGAATTATTTGGTATCGATTATTGTCCATTAGTGCAGCAACAGCATGCACTTCTGCATCGCTGAAATTAGGACAACCTGGCCGAAGCATGTCTGTCACTTTTGGGCGTCCTTCATTGAAGGCTTTTATCCATCTTGCTACAGTTCTGTAAGGCAATGCAGATTCCCCTCAAGCCCCTTGAAGCCATAGATAATGTACGACCTCTGCCACATAGAATTTTTTTCCACTTTAGTTGTTCTTGTTTTGAAAGCACCAGGACAATACTTACTTTATACCACAAGCTAATACAAGGATCATTTCTTCAAGTCACTCCGCATTCGTATGAAGTAGGAAGGACTAGTCTACTGAGAGATAACGTAGGTATGTAGCTCACATATGGTGTACGCAACATTCTTTGGTTCTGTTGCGTAGAGTTTTTACAGCAGTGTTGCCACTATTACAGTTCCAACTCTCGTACCAAACTGCTTCCGATGCAATTCTTACTATTTTATATTCATCATTATAATACAAAAGTCTCCCATCGCCCAAATTTGGCGAGGAAAATTTACAAACTGGATTTCATACACAATTATAACCTTTTCTCACATGAAACTCAAAAACTACTGAATAAATGGTGTATACTAGATTTAACAGTATGCTGATTTCATTACTAAAAGAAGGTAAAACTATGTCTTGGTATTTTGGTACTATATTTCAGATTCTACATTCTACACGTTGTAAGAGAACACTTTCAGGGGTTTGATTCCTTCATCACTAATTAAAAACTAAAACAAAAAGTAGTAAAAATCTAATAAATGTTTTTCATTTGAAATTAGTTATTCAAAAACATTCTAAACTAGAAAAAAAATCCGTTAAATACATCTGGTAAATATTGTTTGCACACATATGTAACAGAAAATTATAACTTAAATATTTGCCTCTTTTCTCATGAAATTATCCCTGTAATTTAAAATTTTAGCATTCGATAAAAAGATATCCGAAATGTCTTTTATAATAACCTTATTTATTCCCCTTAATCACTGAATTAAATAAAACTTCTATAGAAAAATGCATCTAAGGTTACATATCGTGGATTTATTTAGGCATTACCCGTATTATCCTTTCAATGCAATGTCTCCTTATAAAAAGACGCATTAAAAAGCATATCCTGTCATGAAATAGTTACAGCTAACTCTATAGAGTTTTCTAATATTCTTTTATGTAAAATGTATCAATTTTCAACAATGTATAGCGTATTCTGCTAAAAAGACATCATAACAATAAACATAAAAAAATCGGTAATGGAACCATA
>CM063501.1:21578415-21583415 GCA_032207245.1 Pardosa pseudoannulata
ATTTTAAAAGTAGTTCCTGTACATAAAGTGCACTGCGATATTTTTAGACAAGTAATTAATATTTGATAGCGGTGCTACTAAATTTTATGTCAAGCTATCCTCTTCTGAGACTAAACGTATTGCTTGAGAATATATATAAAGTGTATTTATGTTGTCCTTCATTTTCAGAGAGAAATTTGACATGATATTAATTTTATTTTGTGCGCTTATTTGTAATGGATTATGCAAATATTCAGGATCAGAAGACGTTTGGGAAAAGGTATGATATTATTTTAAAGATATATGGTCGATTTCAATAATTTGTTTTGATATATTTTAGTTAATGACACGAATTAAATTAATTAAAAAATTTATCATTGAATAATTAGATAAAGAAAGAGAACATTTTAATTTATATTTTATTTTAGTACTTTGATTATAGTACTTTGTTTTATTTAGTACTTTGATTGCGCATTGTTTTTAGTGGCAGCATTAATAAATTAATAAAATAAACTAAGCTCCTCTGCGCATTAGCTCCTAAGGGACCAGGGCCTAAGGTGCCAATCTCCCTTTATGAGACCAAGGGCGCTGGGGTACGAAGCATATGTTCCGGTTACGTGGTCAATATTAACCCCCCCAGTGTTTAGTTCCTAAGCACTCTTGGTCCTCAGTTCATCTACCCACTGAAGGGATGAAAGGCTGAATCAACCTTGCCCAACCCGGGAATCGAACCTCGTGGGAGCTCGAAGCGCTACCCCAACGCCACTGAGATTTTAATAAATCAATAGAGGATTAAAATTTGTATAAAATTTACTTTAGTATAAAATTACTTTAGTATAAATTTGTATAAAATTTACTTACACATTTTTAGCTAATTTAAATTAAACAAAAATTGTTGAGTGGTTCCATGACATTGGATGTCTCATTGTATAAATCTCATTTGTATAAGTCTCATTTATGTTAAGTCACTTTGATGTTTTATATCCATTTTAATTTTGTTATTTGGGCCTGATATAACCTGAAAATATGCTATAAATAAAATTATTTAAAATAAGGCAATTTTGATTTTAGTACTTAAGGTGCGTATGTATCTGCGATATTAATACATCCTTTCTCTGTGTTAACATATGAGAATGTGAGTATGCATATATGCATGCACATATATATGTATGCATATATCTTTCCTAACACAAAATTGATTAGCCATTGAATGTTGAAATTTTGTATTTAAGATTGTTTCAACAAGTTATTTGTGTATCTTTAGTTTTATCTGAAATTCTCATTCTATATACCGAAGACTAGCAATATAACAAAAATTAACCCTGCTGGTATACAACAAAACAAAATTATAATCTGTATCTAATCGTACGCTGTTCAAACAATGCGAGGTCACATTGCAAAACGAATGAAAAAAAAACGTGATTTTTTCGACCAAATCGCAAAGAAAGATTATTTATAGAAAATAATAGGAAATTATTATTGTTTTATTATTTCACCTCATAGCTACTTGTAAGCGTAATAAAAAATGCAGTTTTTTAAAAACTTTAATTATATGATGCCATATTAGAAATATCAACTGCACATGACCTTACGGTAACAGTTCATCTCCAAGAAGAAAATAATGAGAAAAATTGCTGGGTTTCCAACTTTCTATTTTCCCTAAACAATGCCCTTAACAAGAAAAAGCAAAATAAAAACTTTTAAAGTTCACTTAAGTTGGGTAAAAAGTTAGGGAATTTTATTTTTTACTACACTTAGTTATATTTGTGTAATTTTAAAACATTAAAATAGTGATATGATCAATGCAAAAATTTTATACAAAAGTAGAATATTCGAAATTGTAAATTCCAAAATTTTGAAATAAAAGCTTTACAAAGAAAAACAGTTTTTTTTCTTAATTTTCTTTTCGAAGAGAACTGTTCCCTTAAGGGAATATGTAGCTGATATTACTAATATCGCATCATACAATTAAAATTTAAAAAAATTGTGTTTTATTTGATAGGTATACAATTAGTCTTGCAGTGACAGCATCAAATTAATTTAAAAATAACAAATTAGTAAGCTTCAACAATTAATACGTGAGAGCTGCGAATACATGAAAATTGAGGGACTGTTTAACAATAGATGTATAGAAATGACACCATTTTTTAAATACTTAATCATAGAAATAATTTCAGTGTTACCACAGCAATTTTCACAATTCTATTTTTATTTGAACTAATTTGGGGATAGTGACAAATTCAACTTTTTTCTTTTAAATACTAAAGTAAGTTCCTATTATATGCATACTTCAATATGAAATTTTGAATTATATTTTTAATATTTTATATAACCATTTTAATATGTCATATAGTCATTTATTTCAAATATTTCAGGTTGGTTGTAAGGAAGAATTTGTGCCAGAAAATTGCAATTTTGATGAGTGAGTAATTTTCTTAAAATTTATTATAAAACTAGAAGATTTATTGCTTTTTTGTGCCATACACTTCAGAAATCATTAAATTATAATTATTAAAAAAACATTTGCAACAAGAAGTATGTTTGTGGTACTTGTGATATGTACTAGCATGAATGTTTAAAAATATGTGAGTAAATAATTATAACGCTTTATATGAAATAAAATTGAGCCATTTGAAATAAATTACCTTTATGAAGAATAAGATTTATGCAATAAAATTAAAAATTGGTAAATAGGATAATCAGATAACACTGTGGAATCAATATATCTTTAGGAACAGGCAGAAGTAAAAAAAAAACCATGATACTGTGAAACTTATTTTTATCCAATTTTTTGAGTGATATGTCATGAAATTTTTTTTGTGTGTGTGCATGATAGAATGATGTTGATAAGTGCTTCATATGATGTGCAAAGTTCAAGTTCAGCCATACATAACAAATCATCCATTTATGCCAAGTCGATTATTAATAAAGCAGTGCTTCCGTTAAACTATAATCTTTCAAATACAGATTTTTTTTCTGATATCCTAAAACTTATAGTCGGTTAATCAGAAAATCTGTTTGATGTCCGACTTAAGGGATTATGTATTCTCATATACATTTAACTAAAAGCATTTCAATTGAAGAGTAAATTAGTGAATTGTACTAATCTTAGAGAACTACTCCGCTCCTAGTACTTCCCTCAAGAATTATCCCTAGCTAGGGAAATAATTGAGGTGTACCTCCTCACCACGTTTCAGCCGGGGTAATTGAAGATCTTAACATCCTTTTCCATGATCATTTGCGTTTGCTGCTCTAGATTTTAAAATGGTCGACTCAGGGGTTGCAAAATGTACGGCAGTGAAAAGTACAATTGAAAATTTTTGAGAAATGCAATTGTAACTGATAGCACAGAATGACGGATCGAATTAATTACTTCGTTAGCCTCAAGAATTATCCCTATCTAGAGAAAAAATTAGGTGTACCTCCTCAACACCTTCTACCGGGGTAATTGAAGATATTTACCTCGTTTCCCGTGATTATTTGCGTTTGCTGCTCTAGATTTTAAAATGATTGACTCTGGGGCTGCAAAATGCAAGTTAATAAAAAATGCAATTGAAAATTTTTGACAAATGCAATTGTAAGTGATAGTGACAGGCTGACGGATCGAATTAATTTCTTCTTTATCCTTTTTACTCTTATCCTTCAAAAATTTTCCTCATAATTTAATGAATTTTTCATTAAAAATAGTAATAAGAAGTGTAGATGTCTCATTTTCTATATCGTCAACAAGAGAAAATAAATCAAATGATGAGATGGAATTCACGTATCATAACGTGACATCTGACAATTCCGGCAATGAAAGAAAATGAAATCATTGCTCGTGTAAACGGCGTTTTTTAACCAAGTAAAATAAATCCCTTTTACTCGGTAAAATGAAGGTAACTTTAGTGGCACGTGTAAACGAGGTTTCTATGGGAACGATCCAGAAAAAGGTAAATACGACGACATCCTTGAAATTTTAAGTAAGAAATGAATGCAAAATAAATTGTGCTTTGTTTGTCTGGTTTCAAATTAGTATGTCTAACGGAATTATCGTTAACATTATCAACTTTTATAACCAAAGAGACTTGACATTGAGTAAACTCTCTCTGCACAGTTTGATAATTTTACGATATTTTATTAACTTTGAGGCTTAGAGATTGTTTGTAGCAATTTAAAAGATATCAGAACTACACCATAAAAATATTTTAGTAATTTTCTAAATTCTTTTACTGTAATGAAAAAATTAAATATTCTTTCCATTAAATATCGTAAATACATTTAGTTACCTCTTTATTAAATAAAAATAATAATAAAAAAATAGTTTACATTCGATTGCAATCACACGTCTTTCAAATCCAGAATATTTTATTTTGTTTAAAATCAGAATTTAAAAGAACGTACAATTTAGAAATAAAAATGAAATGGTATTACATCAGAGAATAAAAACAGCGAATTTTGTTTTAAGTTCTGACTAAAACATTACTTATTAAAAAAAATCGGAGAATCCCAAATACAATCCTCAATAAAATACGGAAATCTATTTTAAGAATGTAGGTTTTTCAGTGTAAAGAATTCATTTAAATTAACAAAAGAGTTTTTAAAAAGCATTGCGAAAGAAAAGAGTTCTGAAAAAGCATTGCGAACGCAAGCGCACTAAGCATAAGGAAGAAAATCTATATATTTTTTGCAGATATATTTATGAAAAACCATTACAACAAAACTTCTGTATTTTTTATTATATGACCGAAGAAAATAACATACTTTTTATATTCTACACATGCACACACACACACACACACACACACACACACACACACACATATATATATATATATATATATATATATATATATATATATATATATATATATATATATATATATATATATATATATATATATATATATATATATATATATATATATATATATGTATGTATGTATGTATATATGTAAATTATTTAACTTTAATATTTCCTTAAAAAACTCCTTTCTCCCATTCTAATTCCTTAAAACCTTTTTCGCAGCCTCTAAATGTTT
>CM063501.1:21588415-21593415 GCA_032207245.1 Pardosa pseudoannulata
AAACTGATCTTTAAGGTTCCATTTTGTCCTTTGTCACTTTAATAAAAGAGAACAACAACAACGTTGAGAAATTAACAAAACATATACAGCACGAAAATATATAAAAATGATATGGTGCATCAAAACTATAACAATTAGTTATTTGAAGCTCAGATGATTATGACAGCACATTATTCTATATTGTAAGCTTAATGATTAATAAACACTGCAAATCAGTACAAAAGTGTATTGAAGATAAGAGCAATTTCGATACTAACAAAACAAGAATTATACAAAATTACAAAATAGCAATAGAATAAACTGAAAAATACAATATTACAAATGTAATACATCAATAATAATAGTACAAAAAAAATATGATCAATTTAAAAAATATGTACAAAACAATGAAAGTACGTTGTTCGGCAGGAGCTATTAAAGACAATGATAAGAGAGGTAATAAAAACAATTCGAAGCAATACAAGTGCAATAAAAACAAAATAGTAGAATAAAAAACTGAAAAATAAAATACAATAAGCATACTGAATCAATAGTAAAAGGTGCAGAAAATTAAGTATGATGATGATTATATTAATAATGAATTTACAGTAGAGAAAAGTACGGTGCTAAACATTAATGGATATAAACAATGATAATAGAGATAATCAACATCTCGATGTAACCACATAAAAATATAGCATAAAACGAAACAAAACACATAAATATAATACAATATATATATAAAGTAAATTAACCGGTAGCCTCAAGAGTAAATGTTCTGAAGTGCTCGACGATTTCCATATCGCCTTCAAGAGACTTAGGCGAGTTGAGAACATTGATCTAAGAGACGTCTATGAAATTGTGAGGGAATGTACGAAGAAGAAAGTCTTCCATGAAGTGGAAGGAGGATATAAAATGCTGAACATCTCTCTCTCTCTTTGGCCAACTCTTTGGGCAACATCGCACCAACACATATCCGAACGATCGAAGAAACGATGCTGGTATGAGGAGTAAGCTCAATGATGGGTAATTACCTGGTTTATGTTGAAGTTCCCATGTATTCTTCTGATATTTATATTTGAATCCAGGTTAAGCATTTTCCAGTGAATATCTATGACAGCATTAAAATTAGGATACATTGAACTCGTTTTCGAAATTCAGATAAGTACAAGGATTTTCCAACCGAGGGTGGGCCAACCCTGTTGACCAATGAACACTGCAATACAGTTTCAGTTGTACGGTACAAGTAACATGCTGTCTTTCTTGTTTTGCAAGTACTCTAGTAAGCAGTAATTTTTTTTTTTGGGGGGGGGGAGAGTAAGTTCTTTCATGTCTTTTTAAAAAGTTTATTTAAAAGAAAGTAATATTGGTGTTAGAATTTTTTTTTATTATTACTTAATTTTAAAAATAGTTAATATAATAAGTAATCCTAAGAACACTTAAAAATTCTATCTATACTAAATATGAAATTTTTAATATTATAATTAATAAAGCAATACATATTTCAAAGATTATTACTGGTTTTATGTATCACTTTATTATAAGAAAGCACAGATAGATGGAATAAAATTATATAGTACTTTAATGTATTTGTTTTACAGAACATTTAACGATATAAAAAATGAACGAAATTGTATTGAGTTATTTGGTTTATTTCCGTTTATTTGTGATATATTTTTTTTATCAAAAGTAAAATTAAATTCTCATCTTTGGTAAGTTAGTAATACTTTCTTGTCGGTTTCTTTTATTGAAAGTACTTCAATCAGTATTTACAGAACGATTTTCAATAAACACTACTTGCTTTATGCTTGTAACGTTATAATGTCCTGTGATCAGCTTCGAAATAAGGAACATTTGTCGATTATTAGTCAGTCGTAAGAGTTGACTTCTCACCTTAGTTGTAAGATCCATGTACGTATTTGAAATTTGCAGTCCGACACCAAACGCACATAGATCCATTACAACATAGGTTATGTCACAGAAAAGATTTATTTTAAGTTAATATATTTTGATGCTTTATCTCAACAGAATACCTTTACTGACAGTCGAAGACTTCGAACGTTGCGGTCCAGCTATGCTGAACACAACTTCAAGAAATTACTTCCTTGGTGCTGCTGGACGGAGAATAACTTACAATGAAAATAAAAAGGCTTACAGAAGGTACAAACAAATAATTACTATTAAGTTTTCTGATAACAAACTTTTAAAAACTTCTTCCTGCCATCACAGATTTAATACTTAAATCCCAAAGCATTAATTGTTTTCAGAATTCTAAATTTCAATGTTTTATATAATCTAAAGAAGCCAAGTCCCTTCTATAAAACAACTAACAAGTTTCAAAAATAGCTTATAACAGCGGTAATAATTTAATTAATTATGGAAAGCACAATGTGTGTTATATATATGTATATATTATATATATGTATATATATATGTGTGTGTCCGTGTTTATGTATGTGTGCATCTATGTATGCATATATATATGTAAATATATATATGCATATGTAAATATATATATATGCATATATATATATATATATATATATATATATATATATATATATATATATATATATATATATATATATATATATATATGTAATAATATCAATATCTAAGCCCTAAAGTCTATCCAAAATTATCCCTTTTCCCCATTCATTATTCTAAATCTTAATTTCTTCTCTCTATATTAATCATATTTTCCCAGCCATGCAATTTGAAAGAGGAAGTTTTCATTCCTTTAGCCGAACCCCGAAATTCTTTCTTTGATTCTCAAAGCAAAAAATGATATGGCTGGCATTTTAATTAGAAAGTTATAACTCTCCCAGGAAAAATCTGTAATGATCAGCAATAATAGTCATCTGGAACGCCACACTTTGGCAGATGTCTCTAATCAAAGGTTACTTTCTATAAGGAAATAACTGCTGCCTCAGCATTTTCCCACGACACTGAAACCACACACGGGTTTTGGTCGTCTTTCGCAAATAGTTGGCATTAGAGAGAGATCGTTCTGACACCATCCGGTTTGAGATGCCTCTGGATTTTGTCCGATTTTGAGAAGATGAAATAAAGATTAAGTTCGACCCCGACGACTGATGTGTTCCTTTTGAATAGACAATTAGCGGGAATCTTGGCTGCCCAGCATGCCCGGGCTGAGGAAAATAATAGGGGCAATTTTAAATGAAGTTTTCAAGTAAATTTTGGGGTGGTAAGTCCCCTTGCCGTTTATATATATATATATATATATATATATATATATATATATATATATATATATATATATATATATATATATATATATATATATATATATATATATATATATATATATATATATATATATATATATATATATATATATATATATATATATATATATATATATATATATATATATATATATATATATATATATATATATATATATGTATATGTATATATATATATATATATATATATATATATATATATATATATATATATGTATATATGTATATATGTATGTATATATATGTATGTATATATACATGTATATATATATATATATGTATATATATATATATATATATATGTATATATATATATATATATATATATATATATATATATATATATATATATATATATATATATATATATATATATATATATATATATATATATATATATATATATATATATATATATATATATATATATATATATATATATATATATATATATATATATATATATATATATATATATATATATATATATATATATATATATATATATGTATATATATATATATATATATATATATATATAATATATATATATATATATATATATATATATATATATATATATATATATATATATGTGTGTATATCTTGAAGTAATTTTTGGTTTGGTTTCTATCTTTTCTGACATCTTTTTCTAGCAACCTTAGTGAATGTCTTTGTTTCCCATGTGGATCTCTTACGGTTTCATAAGTAACTCCAAAATAGATCCTATCCTGACGCTTAATTTACGTAATCGGAGTCCCCTAATTGCAAGTAATTTCTGATAGGTCGGCTCAAACAACTATTTAACCACGATGTACAGGTTTTGCGAACTGTCCATTCGTCAGAGTTGATGCGTTATTATACTATTTCAATTTGTTCAAAACATTCTATTACCTTTTATATTCCCACAATGCTTTTTACTGGACTGCGAATTGCTACGTCTCTATGCTGACCCCAGAGCTAGGAACTCCCTTTGAGATGAGACAAAACCATCATTTCTTATATATATACATACACACACACACATATATATATATACAGGGTGTCTCGAAACGACAGATTAAACTCTGCACAGCTAGATTTCTCTTTGAGAGTACATAAAAACTGCCTGTACAATCCATAGTTTAAAAGAAAAATAACAAACAAGGTATGACGTCACTGCCGGTGGAAGAAAAAACAGTTTATTGGACATATCAACAACAGTATTTGAATATACTTCCAGACGATAATAATTAAAACGTAGGCAGCGCATATCGCGTCCTGCATGCGAGTTCGCCATGGAAGGACGTTAAACTACCGTTGAACTGGTATTTAAAAGTTTGCATCTTGCATCTTCCGGTAGTCTTCGTATGGTGGACATGTTTTCCGTTCGTGACTATTGCGACATGCTCCTGATGTACGACCGATGTAATGGAAATGTCTTACGAACTGTTAGGGAGTATGCCCGTGAATATACTGCTGTTGATAAAGTGTTTTCTTCTTGCACCGGAAGTGACGTCATACTGTGGTTTTCGTATTTTTCTCGTAAACTATGGATCGTACAGGAACGCTTTTTTGAACAGTTTTTATGTACTTCCAACAAGGAATCTATCTGTGCAGAGCAGAGTTTATGCGGTCGTTTTCGGACACCCTGTATATATATATATGTATATATATATATATATATATATATATATATATATATATATATATATATATATATATATATATATATATATATATATATATATATATATATATATATATATATAT
>CM063501.1:21600915-21603415 GCA_032207245.1 Pardosa pseudoannulata
TTTTGTCCTATTGTCACTCTCTGGGAGTGGAGGACGTTACAATGCAGGGTTGCTCTAAAACCAGTCTGGAAGTTGTTATTTGACATCTCACTTTGAGAAAGACAGTTAAATTTTGGAGCCATGATCAGATTAAATTAAAAAAATAAACGACGAAGAAAAGCAACTTTGACTCGCTTCCGAACGACTTGGTTCACAAGATAGAATAAATAGTTTACAAACAACTGCTGGACATGGACTAAAAAGCATCAGTTGTTGCACATGTCGCCAAACAAAATCACATTCTTCTTACCGGCCGTTTAAATCACTGAGGTTATTTATACAGGGTGCCCCAAAACGACCGCATAACCTCTGCACAGCTAGATTCTTCGTTGGTGCCCAAAGAAGAGTTATTGTACGATCCATAGTTTACAAGAAAAATACCAAAAAAAAGTATGACGTCACTTTCGGTGCAATAAAAAACACTTTATTGAACATATCAACAGCAGTATATGAACGGGCATACTCTCTAAAAGTTCGTAAGGCATTTCCATTACATCCTTCGTACATCAGGTACATGTCGCAGTAGTCACGAACAGAATACATGGCCACCATAAGAAGACTACCGGAAGATGTAGCCTTTTCAACGGCGGCTTAACAATCATTCCATGTCTTGCTCGCATACATGACGCGGTATGCGCGGCGAACGTTTTAAACATTATCAGCTGGAAATATATGGGAATACTGTTGTTGATATGTCCAATAAAGTGTTTTTTCTTGCACCGGCAGTGACATCATGCTTTGTTTTTCGTATTTTTCTCTTAAACTATTGATCGTACAGTAACACTTCTTTGGCCAGTTTTTATATACTCCCAACGAGAAATCCAGCTGTGCATAGTTTATGCGGTCGTTTTTAGACACTCTGTATTTATTTAAACACTTCAAATTTGATAGTAAATCTCTGAAATTAAGATTCAATACGACTAGTGAATTTCTTGTATTAAACGAATAGAAATGAGTTATATATAACTGCGAAATTTAATTCTCTGTTACATAGTTATACAATAAGATATACTAGTTATTAAAGTCTCACCTTTTCTATAAAAAACAATCCCTTATCGTAAGTTTGAAGACGTTAGAACATTTCCGACTATTTACCATGTGTCAAAGTAACACTAAATTTAACAGTATCATTTATAATCATGATTTTTCTTGAGCTATATCGAACATGGGTACAATAATGATATTGAGCAGCTACGCAACGACTACTGTTGAAGAAGTTGCCAAGAACGCTGAAGGGAGATCATCACATTTGTGGATGCAGACCTATATTTTTAAGAACAGGACTTTCGTTGAGAATATTGTGAGGAGAGCAGAGAGAGCTGGATTCGAAGCTATTGTTGTAACAGTTGATGCTGTAACACCTGGAGAACTCACCTGTGATGGCCGATTAGACACTGAAATTTCAGGGTAAGAATTACTTTTTTCTTCAGACATTTAATATTTATCTTAGATTGTATACCAAAAATTGTAAACTATTTTAATCTTTACATCAAACTTATAGAATAACAAATATTTAATTAGTCATTTCGTTATTAGAAGTTATATATCATATCAAACTCATTTATAATTATTATGAAGTAATTATATAAATATTATAAAAAATACTTTACTTTTTTTAACTAAACTTTACTTTTATACCATAAATCGTAAACTATTTTAATCTTGGCTTGCAAACGTGTAAAGTTACAAATATTTAAATATTCATTATGTAATTAGAAATTATATGTCATATCAAACTCATTTATGATTATTATGAATTAATTATATACATATTTTTAAAAATACTTTATTTGTTTTAACTGAACTTTATTTTTATACCAGAAATTATAAACAATTTTAATCTTAACATGCAAACGTATATAATAACAGATATTTAAATATTCATTTTGTTATTAGAAATTATATATGTCATATCAAAAATATTTATAATTTTTATGAATTAATTATATAAATGTTATTAAAAAAATACTTTATTTGTTTTAACTGAACTTTACACCAACTGAACTTTACTTTTATACCAGAAATTGTAAACTATGTTAGTCTTGGCTTGCAAACGTATAGAATAACATATATTTAAATATTCATTTTGTTATTAGAAATTATATATCATATCAAACTCATGTATAATTATTATGAATATATATATAAATATTATAAAAAGATACTTTATTTGTTTTAACTGAACTTTACTTTTATACCAGAAATTGTAAATTATTTTAATCTTGACATGCAAACGTATATAATAACAGATATTTAAATATTCATTTTGTTATTAGAAATTATATATGTCATATCAAACTCATTTATAATTATTATGAATTAATTATATACATATTATTAAAAATACTTTATTTGTTTCAACTGAACTTTATTTTTATACCAGAAATTGTAAACTATTTTAATCTTGACATGCAAACATATAGAATAACATATATTTATATATACATTTTGTTATTAGAAA
>CM063501.1:21608415-21645915 GCA_032207245.1 Pardosa pseudoannulata
AAATTAGATAAATATTCTAGGCTGATAAATATTTAATATGTAAGCTTGTTAGAAATTTTTAGGAAATATTCTAAACTATCACGTAAATTATACTACATTTTCATACGTGATTTTATCTTTTATAATTTATATAACCTTTTTATTTATTTCATATTCGATAGTTTAAAGTCACATTTCTAAAAGTAAATTTCAAAATATAAGTTGTAATCATGTGTTTTTAAATTTACAACAAATTTTGGTTTGGAGTTCTTTGGTTTACTGTTTTGCTACACGAGTGATATTGAGGCCGGGACTCCCTGCTGAAAGTTGATTCCTTATTGCTAAAAAAATATCCATAACAGCAGTATGATTTGATCCCCAAATTCAGATACCTAATGGCTGAATTATTTATATTATTCCAATGTTCTGATAAAATTACAATAAAAAATTCAGTTTCAAACGTTTAAAACTGTTGGGGGTCTCTGATTAAATATTTTTTTTATATGAAATGCAAATTCTAGCAAGAATGATTTCGCTGATGAAGTGCATATATGAAGTGCCATATAAAAATATTGCATGGAAATGGGCTACTGTAGAGTTTAAGGAGGAATTTTCGTGGTGATTTAGAAAAAACGTTTGAAAGTTGATATGAGAACTGTTCTCATTTATATTTAATTTTTTTAATTTAAAACACAAAGATTTTAATTTGATAGGATCTCTGATTAACCCTTTTTATCCTGACGCTACTTATAAATACCTCTTCAATCAAACACCTATATATTCCTAATAAAGCCGTTTTTTCCTTACTCACAAGGACATGAACTATTCTGTTCCTATAGAAGAAAAGAAATGACAGCACCAATCAGGAATCCTTTTTATTCGCATAGTAGGGCTTGCTGCATTCAAAGCTCATTTTGTGGTAGAGTTGATAAACGTGTTGTTCAATTGAGTAAATTTAGGGGTTTATTACCAGTTATTTGGTATTATTATATTTAGAGACTTCTATACTTTGTTGGTAAGCATTTCAATTGTTTTATTTATAATTTAATGTTTTATTTTCTATCATAGAGTCAAAAATATATGTTGGTACTAGAAAGTACCAGCTGCAAAATTAACTACTAAAATACAATAAAAATTAATTTTCTTTTTTTCTATGAATATTCTCCTTTAAAACTTATCTAATCATGCAAAAATGATGTAAAAATGTTGATGGTAAATTAGTTCAGGATATAATAGATTAAATATATATTTTTTTCTTTTTTATTTCTGATAGGTCAAATATAAATTCTAGCAAGAATTATTTCAATAATGAAGTGCAATTATCAAGTGTCATGTAAAAATGTTGCATGGAGATGGGCTATTGTTACATTTAAGGAGGAAATTCACAACGACATGATTTAGAGAAGCTTTTAAAAGTTAACACAAGAGCTGTCAGTATCCTTGGTTTTAGTTTTGTTTGGAGAGCTACGGTCTACTTTTTGCAACACGAGGGCTAATGAGACCGGGACCTACTGCTTAAAGCCGATTCCGAACGGCTACGAACATCCATGCCATAGTGGGACTCGAACCCACGAACTCCGGTTCCGAAGGCCAGCATCCTAACCATTCGGCCATCGTTGGTTTGTACTCACAAAGAAACCATGTTGTTATACTAACCCGTACTAGTACGTGACAAGTATCAATCACCAGAAAACGTACTAGTACGTGTCCCGCATAATAACGTAAATAACATACAGTTGTTGTATTTTAAAAAATTAAAAATTCCTCAGACGAAAATTTTTATTTGGATTTTTTACAGATTGATGTTCTTCCGGACGTTGTGAACGCTGTAAATCGAATTAAACCACGTAGGGATGTCTACGTGGATGGTGGAATAAGGAATGGATGGGACGTATATAAAGCCATTGCTAGTGGTGCCAAAATGGCTTTTATTGGAAGACCTATTATATTCGGTCTCGCCAAAGAGGTAATTTAAGTTATGTCATTATTTTAAGAAACACTTTACCCTTTACCCCGTTTATTTTTAATTTAGCTTGTATCATTTAATGGTTTGCATATATTAAAATGGTGTTATTACATATTCGCATATTGAGGGAAATAATATAGGATAAAGAAATAAAAAGTTGAGAAACTTTTAAAATAGTTTACTATTCATTTTATTTAATTTATAATATTTTACGATCATTTTCGATAAATTCAAAAAACTATTTATCACGTTTTAAAAATTGTAATTTGAATTCAACAATACTTCCTTGTAAAAATATAAAATCTAATTATTTTGACTAAAAATAAAATATAAATAATAAATAATAATAAATAATAATAATAAATAAATAAAAATAAAATAAATAAAATAAAAGAATAATAAATAAAAATTGACTAAAAACATAAATTACTACAATTAATACATTTTCAGAAAAAATATTTCTATATATTTTAATAAGTAATCCCACCCTAATTCTCTCACACAAGAATTTTTAATTATGTATAAAAAGACTAATCAATCAATTCATATGTGTTTGATTTTATCGTTTTAATTACAACTATGAAACGTGAAGCGAAATAAATTACTTTAATGATTTCAAATAGGATTAAATAATTAAAAAATATTAGAAAATTTTAAAATGTTATATGCATTCAATATCTTGTTAAATTTTGCTCTAATAATGATCACTTATTATAAGTTTAGTTCATTATTTTGTATTTCTGACATTATATATATTTTATATATTTTATAAATTCAAGCAAAGCTGAATTCTCGAGAAAGATTGAATAAACCATAGCTAAAATACATATTAACTTCATTAAAATATATATTAACTTAATTAAAATTTATTTCATATCTTACAGAAAATAAATCTAGTATATTATAAATTCATACGTAATAACTGTTTACAGTATTAGTGAAAATTTATAGAACATAAAAACTACTCAAAAACTACTTTTTACTTTGGCAAAACCTTAAATTTTTCAATGTTTTATGAATGACTTATTACTGTATTGTCTTAAAACTTGTTACTGTTATTGTCACCATTTATTAGATATGACAAAAAATATTTTAAGCAAGATATAGAAACTCTAATATTTTCGTCAAATTAATGTATTGTAATAATCCCTTTAAATATTTATTATTGCATTTTATTAAACACACACAAACACAGGCTCACATGCGTGTTTTCAGAAAAGTAAGAAAAGTTTCTTTATGTAAGTTGTTAACTCTATCCAATATTTCATTTTTTAATTTTAAAAGCCTTTATTGAATCTTGCATTAATGTAATTTACCAAAAAAGTATATTGGCGAAGGTTTGGATTCACTTCTTTTCATAAAAGGAGAAATGACATGATTTTACCATTACTTACCATGTACGCACAACTTAAAGTTAAGATGAAATATCTGCGAATATATATGATATCTGATGGAAGTAAACCCATGGACTGCGATAATGAAAGATATCTCCCTTACCCACGAAGGTTGTTTGGTAGCTCAATGAGTTAAGTATTTAATAAAAGCGAAAATATTTGAAACTTTTAATCAGACGTTTGTTTATAAAACAGCAAAATATCAAACAGCTATAATAATATAATATATTAAATTTTAGCACAAAAGCCTCAGTACTATTATTGATTAAACTTATATAATGTAATCGATGTAATGCCTTTAGGTATTTATGAATTGTCCATAAAATATTATTTGTACAAATTATGGTTTTCGCTGATTTACTACATATAAAACAAGATCTAATAATACTAAAACCAATTAAAATATTCCTTAGATAGTTTTAATCAGTTAATCTGCATAAGTACGTAAAAATACTTGTAAAATTATTTAGATAAATGAATTAAGATAACTTCCATAGTAAATAATACCGAAGCAAATTAATATTCTACATCTATATATTAATGAAGATGTGAAAGTAATAAATAAATTAAAATTTAACTATTCCCGTAATAGATTTTATAAAAATTTTTATTTGAGGTAGAACATTATAAATATCAATACAATTTAATATTTAATGAAATACATACCTGTATAAATATAGTATTTTTTTTAATCTTATATACAATATATTTATCTTACAGGGGGAGAGTGGTGTTCGAAAAGTACTTAATATTCTTAAAAAAGAATTTGAAGAAGCCATGTTGTTAGCAGGTATAGTGCAAAAAGTTTTTTTTTTATATTATATACAAATTTCAATCAGTTTAATAGATAAGTTTATTTTTTTCTGCATATATAAAATTGTATTACTATACGTAATACAATTAAGTTTTGAGGTTAATTTTGTATCACTAATCAATAATAAATTCATAATAGATGTACTTAAATTTGCATGAATTATGGAGACTTTTTATAAAAACAGATTTCTGTTTCATAAATGTATTCCATGTACTGTATTTTCACGGTTATGTCAATTAAAATTGAAGGTTAATGCATCTAATCTAAATTCATTGTTACTGATCTACCGTAATACGAAATGCATATATTTCACAGAAATTTTCAGCTTTAAATAACTTTTCTCTTTTCATAATAATGTAAGAGAGATAACTTCATACTTTTATATAAGCATTGCAACAAATCTAAAATTCATCACAAATTTCTGTATTATTTTATTAAGTATTTAAAAACTTCATAGCCTATTCCAATAGATTTATTTGTGTAATGTGACTATGAAGTTTTTCAATGGTATAAAACCACTGAAAGTGCTAACACGCTTTCTTTTACTAACGGAATGTAAAATGATTTTTATATACAGGGTGTTTCAAAAATAACCGGTATATTTGAAAAGTCAATAAAAACTAAACGGGCAGTGATAGAAATACACAGTTTATTGCAATATGCTTGGGACAATATTAAATTTTTAGGCAGACAAACTTTCAAAATTAGTTACAATGTTCCACAACAGATGACGCTGCAATCTGGAATAATCTAAACTGTGATATTTACCAGATGTGCACAGCAATAATATGGCTTATTCTCAAAACGAAATAATCAGAAACCCGTGTAAACGTCTCAGGCTGGATGGCTTCACATGCAGAGCGGATGTACTGTTCCAGTTATTCAATTGTTTCTAGATAGTGGCGGTACACCTGGTCTTTTAAGAGTCCTCACAACCAAATATCGTACTTTAGATTTTTCCAGACAACAGCGCCATCTGTTGTGGAATATTGTAACTAATTTTAAAGTTTGTCTGCCTGAAAATTTACTATTGTTCCAAGCATATTTCAAGAAACTGTGCATTTTTATCACTGTCCGTTTAGTTTTCATTGATTTTCAAATATACCGGTCATTTTTGAAACACCCTGTATGAGGTGAAATAGGCCAAGCACATTAATTGACTAAATGTTTCGTTCTATCCTTTACCAAATGTTGAATAGATTAGAAATTAAATGCCAACACACACTAAAACAACATAGGCATTTTTTTATTTCGAAATTTTAGAACAAAATAACTACTATGACTTTAATCGTCCTATATTACTTATGCAGCAAAAGGATTTAGAAGGGAGTTAGTTATACACTTACTCTGTTTTGATGTGGTAAGTGCATAAGGAAGATATTAAAATTTCGTTCCATGAAGTTTATAAATTTTAGGAGGTCAGAAAAAATTTTCTATGGTAAAAGATCGTACAGGTAAAATAAAAATAAAATTGAACTTAGCAGTAGTAGATAATATGTTATGCTTGGATGCACAAGGTCTGGCTTTTAATTTCCATGACTCATGGAATAACGCAGAAGAAAAAAAGATTAAACACATAGTCATTTAATGTAATTCAAAGTAATCCCCATCAACCGAAATACACGTCTGTACAAATATCGGAAAGAAGTTTTAAAGTCCCCTTTTGGAATGTTCTTTAATAGGGGTGTTACAGTTTACAGTTGCTTCCGGAGTGCATACTTACTGCGGTGGACCTGCGTGTGGATCATCTTCGACGCTTTCGCGCCCGTCCCGAAATCGTTTAAATCATGGATGGGCAAACTACGGCCCGCCGGAAGGTTTAACCCGGCCTTCGGATAGAATTTTAAGTTGCCGGTTCGAGGCAAATTAAAAGAAATATATATTTATACGTTATATTTCGATCTGCTTTTCTACTTTGCTTAAATATTATATCCCAAATTTATTATCTCACGCCCAGAAGATCAGCGATATATTTGCTTCTTATTTGTCAACAAATGTTTTCAACTTTGAACATTAGAAAGAATAATTTCAGAAGTAGACTGAGAGATGAGCATTTAGCACCGTTATTAAAATCAGTACATCTCATTTTGAACCTCAGTATAAAGAACTTTTCAAAATGAAATCGCAATTTCAATCATCCCATTAACGTATTTAAATAGTTAGGTACTTGTATATTGTTTTTAAAATTTTAGAAAAATTTATCTTGGCCCGCCAAATTTACTTTCTTTCATTTTTTGACCCGCGGCTGAAAAAGTTTGACCATCCTTGGTTTAAACCATTCAAAAGTTCTTGAGCGGGATAATGCTTCCTCGCCGTAAATTTGTTTTATCATTTCGTAGGTTTCCCCCGCTGTCTTGCCCAATTTGAAGCAAAATTTAATGTTAATTCTTTGCTACATTTTCACTTCGACAACAGGAATTTAAGAGCAACTTTTTAATGTGCCTTTCCACGAGAACCGCTTACTACAGAATAGTGACGATGGCACTGCACATGCGCAAGAAAACGCTCTTCAATATGCAATCATAAGCGCCATCTTCCGGCTTTTCGTTCTGCTACAGTTACGTCAGTCCTTTAAATTAATAGCTGGACCTTGTATTAGTATCTCATATGACGCTCATATTATACTCAAATTACTTGTATTTTTTAAATTCTATTTCAATGAATTGGTAACTAGTAGAATGATGAACAGTAAAATAAATTTAAAATTTTTATAACTATCTATAAGCCCAGTGGTGTTGGGATAGAGCTTCGAGTGCCCACGCCACAGGTCCGAGGTTCAATCCCCGGGCTGGGCAAGGTAGACTAAGCCTTTCATCCCTTTAGTGGGTAGAGAAACTGAGGACCAAGCATGGTTAGGAACTAAACACTGGGGGTTCTGCGTAAGGCTGACCACCGAACCGGAACATATGGTTCGCACCCCAGGGCCCTTGGTCTAGAAAACGGAAATTCGCACAGTAGACCCTGGCCCCCTAGGGGCTATTGAGCCGAGGAGTTTAGTTGTTAATACTATCTAAATTAAAGTTTACAATATCTTAAATAAATAAAAAGCACATACACCACATACAAAAATGATTTTTATGCACATGGCATCAAAAATATTTTCAGTAAATAACGAAGTATCATTAACGATGATTTTAAGAATATTATGTTTTATTATTCAGATATTAATAATCAAACATGAAAAAAGAAATAAACATTTTGGACATTTTCAGGTGCATCGAATCCATCAGAAATCTCCAGAGACACAGTACGGCCAGCCTCTTCATACTGCAATTAAAGAAATATAAAAATATCAGGAACACCAACTTTTCATTAAAAAAAAACTTGTATAATGATATATTTTTACTTAAAAAAATACTTTGTATTACATATTTCTAACTAAATTCTATCGTGGTATAATGTGTATAGATTAAATTTTTATTAAATAAAATTTTCCACCAATGATAGTTTTTTAAATAATGTACATTCAAACAAAAAAATTGTAAATATATTACACTATTTTCGTGATCACAGTACCCTAAGTATTTTTTGAGTGGCAACATTATATATATATAATATTAATATATTAGTTATAATTATAGCAATATGTATATATGTATCAATATACATACATACGTATATATATATATATATATATATATATATATATATATATATATATATATATATATATATATATATATATATATATATATATATAACCCAGGTATCACCCAAAAACATCAGTTTAATTAGATAGTTTTATTGCAAAATAGCTATTATAATTGAAGAGAGAGGAAATGCCATAGATTACATAAAATAAATTTGGTAATCGTTATTATGTATATACATATAATATATATATATATATATATATATATATATATATATATATATATATATATATATATATATATATATATATATATATATATATATATATATATATATATATATATATATATATATATATATATATATATATATATATATGTATATATATACATATATTATTAAAACATTAATTATAATTATAACAATATATATAAGCATCTATATACATACATATGTATGTATATATATATATATATATATATATATATATATATATATATATATATATATATATATATATATATATATATATATATATCACAGGTAAAAGTTAAAAACATTTTAATTAGATAGTTTTATTGCAAAATAGTTATTATAATTGAAGAGAGGAGAAATGTCATAGATTACATAAAATAAATTTAGTGATCTTTATATATATATATATATATATATATATATATATATATATGTGTGTGTGTGTGTGTGTGTGTGTATATATATACGCATATAATAATATGTATTATATGTATGCATGTATGTATATATATATATATATATACTTTAGAGATAGCGATAATCCCTTAATTTATGATATTTTCTATAAAGATAATTGCATTATATTAGCTAAATATGCATTTAGTAGTAATTAAATAAATAATAATATTATACTATATGTCTGCTTTCTATTAATAATTATGTGCCCTCTAATTGTATGTGAGCTGTAAATCTCTACTTCTTTTTATCTAATTACATGCAAAAAAAGTAAAAATATATTTGGCAAAATTTTCATCCTATGAGTCTTTTAGTAAAAATATTAGTTTAGAAAAAATGCTAATGTAAATTCTTCTCACAGCTGTTACAACACATTACTAAGTTTTACGTGAGAAAAATATTTCAGAAGAAATTTAAATGCATTAAAGCAGTCTATAATACGAAATTTTCAAACCCTGATTTTAAATCAGTGTAATGCTGCTAAATTTATTTTCTGATTTAAATAATACATTTTCTCAAGAATATATAAAAAGAAAAATTAAAAGTAAAAATTTTACTTAAATCTTTTTAAAAAAAGTTTTTAAATAAAGTTTAAATTTTCAAAATTGGAATTGTCTAGATCTTTTTTTTAAATACTGATTAGATTAGATTAGATTAGATTATAGTTAAATATTATAGAAAAGATAAAATAAATTGTACTTCTGGACTGTTTAAAAAAACCAAAATCTAATACGTTTTGTGTACCTATTTAAAAGTTATGAATAATTACTATACATTAATTTCAGAACTTTATTTTTAATTATCTTTAAAGAAATTATTTTAGCATTTCATTCCTGATTTTCCTTTATAGAAATCTATAATAAAATTTTATGAATTAAAAAGTGAAAAAAATCTTTGTTCACTGAGAAATGAACACTTTGAAGGAAAGAAAAATATATTTACATCAAATAAATAATAAAATTATCACTCATTTGTATTTCAATTACATATTAGAATACTAATTATAAATTTGAAGTATTATCTGTGTTAATAAAAGAATAGAAAATATAAGATTAGAAGTAAAAATTATATACATAAAGTGCATTAGATTTTGTTTTGCTCAATAATGCTTTTAGATATATTTTTTTGCGCCCTAAGTACTTAAAACTAAAAAAAAAGAAAAAATCTAGCTGTATGGTTGGATGTACAATCAAATCTGGCGGCAAAGTTTGTAGTCAAATCTAATGACTTGGCGATATTATTTGTGACTCGACATTAAATAACGTTTCACATTTTGGTTGTGCAATTTTCATTGTGTAATTATCTTTAAAAAAAACTATTTTAGCACTTCATTCTTGATTATCCTTTATGGAAATCTTAAATAGATTTTTATGAATTAAAAAGTGAAAAAATACCTTTGCTGAAAAATGAACACTTTAAAGGAAAGAAAATATATTTACATCAAATAAATAAGAAATTTCTCACTCATTTGTATTTTAATTACACGTTAGAATACTAATTATAAATTATCTGTGTAATTACAATGATAAAAAAAATAAGATTATAAGTAAAAGTCATATGCAAAAAAATGCATTAGATTTTGTTTTGCTCACTAATGCTTTCAGATCTGATACTATTTCACGCCCTAAGAATTTGAAACAAAAAAGGTAAAATTATAGCTTATTAATTCGTTACAATATCGATGTAACTAATCAAATCTGGCGACAATGTTTGTCATGAAATCTAATGACTCAGCGACATCGTTTGTGCCTAAACATTACATACAGTTGCACATTTTGGCTATGCGATTTTCATTATGCAGATGTGTTTAAAAGTAACACAGTCAATAATAACTACTGTTATTCCATGCAATTGGGAATGAAGTTAATAAAAAAAGGACTCATGGGTAATCATCCCCTATATAATAATAGCCTAAATTATCTGTGCGTCTGTCCTCGATTTAATGAAGTTGTTGGACCTGGAATAGATAGATGCATCCATAGTTAGCAAAATTCAAAGAGAGTAATGTTTATCTTCTCCTAAACTATAGATCTGATTCTAAAATAAATTGGTAGAAATATGCTTCATATCTCTGCGAAAAATACTGCCTCCTTTAAAACGTTCGTTCCCTTTCCCTCTTTTCGAGCTTTTAATGCCATTATTTCAACTCCTATTTTCCCCGGTTAAGAGCAGGCGATTCAATTTATCAATTTATCCCATAATAAATAGGCAAAAATAACATTTTTATAGCATTATGACGTCATTACTTTAACCATCTCATTGAATCATTTCTTATTTTAAATTATTTAAATTATGCCTTATTTTCATGCGTTTTATCATTGATTTTAGATATTATGTAAATAATTTTATTTTATGTTTGACTTAAATAATAAGTCAATTTGTCGCAACGTCACGAACTACTATAAGGCCCTTCCCATTAATTTTCCTGTTTACAACAGCCAATAGACAAACAATAAACTGCTCTTTCATTTGAAACTAAAGACAGAATTGTCATAATTTGAGAATTTGCCATACTGAGTGAAATCGCCTTATAGATTAGGTACATATGGGATAATTTTAAATTGAATCATCGATAAATATTTTGTTGCAAGATAATTCTCAGACAAAAAACAAACCATTTTTTTTTACCTGACTCATAAGGTACTTTACAATTTTGGAAAATTAAAACTTTTATTGATCCCGTCATATGACGGGCTATATACTAGTCACAGGGGTAATAAACAGCAAATTTATGTGGAATCTGTAGCTATACCCTATATTCAGTTATAACACCTATTCATGATGCTATAAATAATATTTTCTTATACATCGGAATAAGTAAACATTACAACTCGATAAGTTAATTGGAGTAATAACTTTATGTAAATAAACACAAAGCTACTAAATCTATTGAGAATCGCACTGTTCTTAAATATAGTAGTTTATCAGTGCTTTTCATTTATAGATCTTTAGAAATTAATTCGTAAACTGGTAACACAAATTTGGAAGATTTCACTAATTCAACACGGCCGACCGGAATAAATGACTGCAAACTGACACCAGTGCTTTTCTTTTAAGTCCATTCTCTTAGAAATCTTCTCTTTTATTCGTAACAAAGTGTATTCAGCCACTCTTCTTTGGAATGTTTCCGAATATTCGTTGAAGAATAATTTGTTATTATACCATAGAACTTTAGTTTTATTTTTAAAAAGTTTTCCAGTGTATTTGCTTAAGAAAGTTGAATATATCACCCAATCTTCACGGATTCTCTTTTAATTCGTAAAACTTCGAAATGTTCTCGATATGCATGATTCTTTATCCAAAGAGTCCGATTGTGAATGCATTTATATATTTCTTGACCTAATGCAGAATATAAGAATAAAAGGAAAAATAATATTCCTGAAAATCTCCAGCTGTATATTATTTAATGTGCAATCAAAAATTGCATAAAATGCATCTATAAAAAATTTTACATAAATATGAAAATACTAATATAGTTAGGAATAAATGTATATAAAAAGAGCTTTTGAAAAAATGCAATAGATAAATATTTAATAAGAAAAAAATTGTGTAATATAACTGAGTATTATATATTTTGAAAAAATAATTTGGAAATAAATTACATTAAAATTGTTTAAGAGCATGTTATTAAAATTTTGTCAGTTCCATGTTTTCTAAACACTTTAAAAACAAACTATTTTGCTTAGATATATTTCAAGTATATCCCAATTTTAATATCTTACTATTTGTACACACAAACACATTTATATGTAATATATCAAAATTATTTAACTTTAATATTTCCTTAATAACCTTCTCTCACCTATTCTAATTCCTTAAATTCTTTTTCCCAGCCTCTAAATGTCTTAATCAAAGGAACGTTCTCGACTTAAAATTCTTTCGATCCATTTCCCAAAGCTTTCTATCCTATATATGTAAGTTTTCTGTCTATTCAACACGTTTCCGAGATGTCACCGGCAAATGACTCTGCGTTCTCCTGATCTTACACTTAAATTCGTTGAGTAAGTGGGAAAATTCTTTCCGTCTTATCTTGGATGCACCTCTGTTCGATCAGGGGGATTTTTGTGTCTTTCTCTTGTCTGTCGTTGACTAGTAAAGATATCTACTTTAGCAGCTCTGAAGTAAAGTTTTAATTAGACTTGTGCCGTTCTCTTCAATGTCGGTCGACCTCATTTTTATTACTGCTAGTTATTTAGGTTTTTCCTTCTCCATCAGTTTTATAACTATTGTATTACAGACGCATATATATATATATATATATATATATATATATATATATATATATATATATATATATATATATATATATATGTATATATATGTATATATATATATGTGTATATATATATATATATATATATATATATATATATATATATATATATATATATATATATATATATATATATATATATATATATATATATATATACATGCATACATAATACATATATACACATCTAAAGAAATACTGATTTTAATGTATTGATATTTATACATTAAATAATTAAATTTCTACGAAAAACGCGAAAAAAATATATATACTAGTAGAAAGTTTTCTTGAATTAAATATTCGCATCGCTCGTAACGAAAATATAGGTTATAAAGAGAAATATAATATATTCATATTGAAAAATTTATATTTTACAAAAATATTATTTATTGTATTTTTTGTTAGTTAAGCAGAAATTTTCAATTAGTTAAAATATGTATTAAAATTCAAAAAGTACATTATAAAATTCCAGCTTTATAAGATTAATTTCTATTTACGACATTTATTTTAATTTAATTCCAGATATCCGGCAGTATTTATTTTCTTTTACACAGAAATTTGTGCGCATTTCATAACAGAATTTAAATTAATGTAAGGATTTATAAATACTTTGCTAAAATAATAAAAGTAATGTTATTATGTAGTCTCATGTTAAGAAGCTGGATAATTTTTATTTTCTTTAAAAAAAAACGCTGATATTACATTTATTTTAAAAAGAAAGATAAATATATGTGTCACATATCTGCTGTTAACTTTTCACTGTATAAAGTAATATGATTGATATGTCTGTCGTATGTGTTATTTTAAGCCTTTATGGGATACTTTACAATCGAAACTGGTGAAAATAACTGTAGTGGTATAGATCTTAACTTAAATCTGCTTTTTAATAGAGTATAACTCTTAATTTTGTAATCAAAATGTTTTGGATTAAAGTTACTTTACTTGTAATTTTATATATCATTATTAAAAATATATTATCTATTTGCTACGGAAATTTCGTGGTGTTTAAATAAACATTGAACACTGTACAAAAAGTACTTTACAAGATAATTTTGATAACTTTTTAGGAAAAGATGCATTATAGACGCCGGTCCGTCCATCATATTTTTTAGTGACCAACAGAAAAACGCGTGTTTTGAAAAATCGCCAAGTAAAAAAGCATGACAACCGAAATAACTACACCCGTCATAATTAAATGAGGAATTTGCACATGTGGGGGATTCGAACAACTTAGTATTTTTCTGATAATTTCAGACTCGTAGATTCCAAAAATATTCTCAAAAATGTAAAAAACTGGGTCCATCATTTAAAAAATTAATTTTAAAGTTAAGCGAAAATCACGTGACATCAAAACGCTCCGTGATTGGTTGTGATGTCATCGTTCATGCAGACCAATATTTTTGTATTGCTTTTAAGAGCGCACTATTTTCCGATTTTGTTTTTGCAAGTTCCTGAAATTTTCTAGCTATAAAAATTTATTTTTATTTAAACCTGAAGGTTTATTTTATCGATTTAGATAGCTTAGTTATCTCAATTTGTCATAAATGTCTCTTCTACCTGGATTTATCAAAGGACAATCAGACAACCTCTCGAAAATTGACAGCATGTCAATGTTTTCTTTCTTGGCAAAAAACCCGGATTTTATGGGAGCAGAAATACGAGGAACTAAAACTCAAAGGTATGTAAAATCATTTATATTTTTTTCCAATTTTACTTAACATGTATTAATACTTTATTCATGCTAAATACAGCCCTTTTGTTTGTAAACACAAACAAGTCAAATAAATATACATATATTATGTACACACACATTTGTAGTAGCATCGTTTTTTATAAATAGAGACGGATGAAATATTAAAATAGAAATTAGAGGAGGTATTTATTGTGAGACCGGTCTCATTAGCCTTCGTGTTGCAAAAAGTAGACCGTAGCACTCCAAAACCAAACCAAAACCAAACCAATTCTTAGATATTTTAAATATGATGAAAAGAAATTTAAAATATTTAAACGGCTTTACTTAATTATTTATACATTTTTAAATAGCAATACAATTTTATTACCTTTAATATTAATGTCAAATTATAAAATGTATAAAATTTCTCAAATTAAATTTAATTTTTAAAGTAATATCATTTTTAAGTATTTTAAAAATATTATACTTTTTTTTCAAATTAGTCACTAATTTAATAGAAAAATATCACTGTGATTTGATACACAAGAAAGTATGCATCTCTGAAGAAAATATTTATAATACCTTGAAAATACATAACCTTCCCCTCCCCCGAGTTATTTATTAGATAATTATATGCTTTAGATATTTATATGTTTTTCGATATTTATATGCTTTATAAAATATTTATTGTACTTGAACTCTGTGATAATACTCGAAAATTAGCAGTTTTAAAAGTTAAATAGCAGTGGTTAATCAACAATCCTTTTAAAGGTATATATGTATTTTTATATACTTTAATTGTTCTAAATTAGTAATATTTAAACAAAAGCAAGCATTTACTTAACGAGAAATGGTCTTCACAAACCCATAAAGATGATTTATATGACAATTTGGGGTTTAATTTCTCATCCCTTTTCATCGCAGTTGTCCAGATTTTACGTGTATGTGGGTTTTTCGGGACGCTGAAAAATATTTTCTCATTGCAGTTAGTTGTTGTATTTTTACAGAGTGGCGCAATACAATATTTAGAGTATGATTTTTTAATGCCAGACATAACAAAAAAATTTCTATTATATGCGATACTTTACACAAAAACAAATTTAAAAGTCGCCTTTTAACATGTAAACAGCATAGGCGCTCGGTGTCGACATGAACGATGACGTCACAAACTCGGCGGAGAAAAAGTATCGTTTTTGAGAGACGTTAAAGAGTCCGCTATAAAACCCATTAGAAATCACTCATTAGGCCCCCAAATGAAAGAAAAATAGCTACTGTCCTGCTTACTTTTTTGTCTTCTATCGTTTAAAATCAAAATTAGAAAACGTGAAAATTCCTCATTACTAAAGCCGAGAAAATGATAAGAGCAAAAAAAGACAACCTGAACTAGGCGACACCAAGAATATCCTGCTACTTTTTAACAATTAAAAAATATGTAAGAACCGAAATAACTACCCCCGTCATAACTAAATTACTAAATCCCAGAAAAGGATAAGAACAAAAAAGTACAACCTGACCTAGGCGACATCAAGAATATCCTGACACTTTTTAACAATTTAAAAAAAAGTAAGAACCGAGATAACTACACCCACCATAACTAAATTACTAAATCCCAGAAAATAAGAAAAAAATACAACCTGACCTAGGCGACATCAAGAATATAATGATAATTTTACACATTTTTTCAACAATAGTAAGAACCGAAATAACTACACCCACCATAACTAAATTATTAAATCCCAGAAAATAAGAAAAAAAAATACATCCTGACCTAGGCGACATCAAGAATATAAGGATAATTTTTAGCAATTTCAAATATACTACTAACTGAAATAACTACACCCGCTATAACTATATTACTAAATCCCAGAAAATGATAAGAAAAAAAATACAACCTGACCTAGGCTGCCATACCCCACTACCATAATGGCAAACACACCAAACCACGCATCGCCACATAAAAAAATGGCCAAATTTGGCGATAAAAAACCCGGGGTCTATAATGCATCTCTACCAATTTTTCGAACTACAATGCGTATGACGAAGCACTATTTTCTAAACAGTTTTAAAATACATGCAATATTCTAGTTTTGAGAATCAATGTATCATTTACCTAGGAAAACGGAATGAAACAATGAGAAGAGTTATTAATTACTTACATAAATTATTTATCACCTTTTCTTCCTTCGAAATTTAATACATTCATGACAGTGTAAATGTAAATTGTAAAGAGGTAGTATAATAATTCCCAGCTTGTAAAACGGCTCTTTATGCTGCCTGTTTGTAAATATTTCAAACACAGATATTTCAATCAATTCACAAGCAGGAAATACAATAAACTGAGTTATGTTTTCAAAAGGACTATAATTTTGATAGTTATGTTATTTTAATCTTTAATAAGAATTAATATGTCGAGAAAAGACACTTCCTTAGTTTCTGTCATTGAATATAGCATTTTAGCCTTTAGAACAAATAAAGGAAGATAAAGACTTGTAAGTATCAGTCTAATTTACAAAGGAAACTGATCTTTAAGAATTTTAATCATATTAAGAGCACTTATAGTAAACAAGCTTTATTTATATTGGTTGGTTTTCTGAATGTAGTTGTGTGAATTGTTTAGAACAAAAGGCAATTGTTCTTTAGGACTGTACAAAAGAATTACATATAGAGCAGCATGAAGTTATATAAAGAAGAAACTTATAAATAAGAAATAAATATACAGGCTCATCAGAAAATAAGTATACATTTTAAAGAGTAATAATTCTAGAAATAATGTAGGTAGAGGGGTTGAAATTGACAAACATGCTTGAAATGACATGGGGATTTCTTGTAACCACAGAAAAGGTTATAAAATGACCAACAGATGGCGTTTCATGTGATAAGAAAGTTATTGACGTAAAAATTGGGGCAAAGCAAAGACGATGTTCTTCAGAAATGCTTAACATGTCTACCGTCATCCCTCAACAATAACTGTAGTCGAAAAACAATGTTGTAAACAGCACTGTACAGCATATCTATATGTATGGTGGGATATCGATGTTGTTAGTTTTTATTTAACATTGCTATTAATATCAGTCGGTAGTGGTAGACTTGCAACTTCAGATATCCCTAGAACCCCTACCCACAAAGAGTAAGATCTGGGGACTTGGGAGGAGAAGCATGATTCTAGAAATGAATTGCGCAAGAGATTTTTCTCATCTAGTACTATTGGATGGAGAATCAAAGTGCATAAATCGTATCAATAGCCAGACTAGGTATCATGTGATTCTGTAACATATCGTATTATCACTCACCTGTCACACTAACATTTACTAATTTATAATCCCACATTTCTTCGGAGAAAATGGGGCCGATAATGATAGATGTGGTAAATCCACACCACAATGTAACTTTCTCGTCGTGCAATAGTGTTTGCACGAAAGTTCTGGGCTCTTTTGATAGCGCAAATTCTGGAGGTGTGGCAATTGACAGACGGAGAGGGAAATGGGCTTCATTGGCCCACAACCGTTAAAAAGTCAATCGACATGTTTCACCATTTTTTGAAATATCCACATCACAAATGCTCTCCGTCACAAAATCCCCGAATTACAATTATTCATTATTCTGAATTTTGTATGGATAATCGGAGGGTACGCCTTAGTGCTATCTTAACTGTAGTGTGTAGAATGTATGGAATACCTGTGTTGACTACGAATTTACGAACGCTGACTTCCTCATATATTGACGAACCATCTACAATCCAAGCAAAACTAGTAATTGTGTTCCGTCTGCTACCGCGAGACCGATCGCTAGACAATCCGTGACTTCGAACTTCAAATCCATTCTCTTCACAGCTGCAACTTTCGTAGCACCTATACCCTTTCGAATATCCTTCCTATAGCGATAGGATAATAAGGCTGTAGTAAATTGCTGATAATCTCGTGAAGTACGGTTCTGAGCTACCCTTCATTGGGCCGGAATCGGTACTTGGTCTTTCTCATAATGTAGTTAGAAAGACTGTTAACGATCTTCTAATGGAGGAGACTTATAGGGCATGGCTTATTCCTGGTAATCAAAGGCAGGCTAAGGAGCTTAACCAGGGGTATCAATGGATGATGGCTACTTAAGCTCAGTAGGAATGAGCTAGGAGTGGCCATTGGTCTGTTGACTGGTCACTGTTGCTTCAAGAGGAACCTTAACATTATTGGCATCATGGATAGCCTGGTATGTAGGGGGTGTCAGTTGGTGAAGAAAAGTTCCTTACACATCTTGTGTGATTGTGATTACTATTCTTATAAAAGATTTGAATTTCTTGGTTATCACTTCATTGAACCATGGAAGTTAACCAACTTCTCGGTTAAATTTCTGCTTAGATTTATCTCAGCTATTGGTCTCTTTGAGACTTAATTATTAATATTCTTAAATTATTGCTGGGACTCTTTTGTTCCAGTTAATGAGGGGCTTTTCAGTACAATAGGCCTTGGATCGCAGTGATGGAGCTCTTGTGGGCAGCCCCACCTTAAATCTAAATCTAAAATCTGAGGCTGTAGTAGCAGATTCCCCATTATGACAGTACAGATTAATAAACAGTGCCTTTTCTAATAATGTCAAAATGCTGCGATTGCTGGGGCGCCCTGAGCCCTCTCCAATCTGAACCCTTCAAGACCTTCAAGACGATGGTGCAACTGAATTTCCCGGCCCGAGCTCTAATCCTGAGATTTCTAACAGTAAGCATAGCACTCATTTATATAAAATTCTCATGTATCGTCACTGATGTTTTGCTGTCCATACTTTGGTTATTTTTTTAACATTTATGGTTACAAAAAACTTCATGTCAGTACAAACATGTGTGTCAATTTTTACATCTCTACCTACATTATTACGTGAATTATTACTTTTTCAAATGTACACTCATTTTATGTTCACCCAGTATAAAATTAATTGCTATATATATTTAGGAAACTCTTTTTCTAAACTTATTAAAAACATAAAATACAAAGTGAAAACCTTTAAAAAAATTGATCGAATTTTTTATATGTTTATTGTAAAATACTAAAAGTTTAGCATATTTTACAAAAAGGTTCTAACAATCTATTTTGTAATTAATTTAACTAAATTTATGAGTTCAATGTTCTAGGGGGTTTTCTAACCAAAGCAGTTATTTTGAAGTATTTCAGTATTTGTCAATCACTGAAGAATTTTAAATATTTTAATAAGTTCTCAAATTTCATAAACAACTTGAGTGGAAGGTTTTATTAATTATTTCCTTTTATGAGCTATCATAAATAAGTCAATATGATGCTTATGACCTTTCCATGTTCTGTCAAAGTAATTTCGGAAAGACCTATATAAACGGCATCGGGAAAATATATCAATATTAAATTAATTAAGGATAATGTAGTGCACTTTTCAAAATAAAAAAGTTAAAGCTCTTATACACAATTACTGTCAAATCAGTTTTTATTGAAAGTTTTATGCTTATATTTTAAAATGTATTAAACTATTGGATTTATCTATCGCCAGTTTTGTTTTTTTTAAAATAGAGAAGGCAAGTAAGTTTAAATTTTTCTTTTTCTGTATTATTATAATTTTATCATATTTTTATATTGCTAAGAAAATTATAAATAATGGAAAAAAATTTAAATCTGATGTAAACATCTTGTGTTTCCTTATTCTTCTACTAAATTTTACACATTATGTTTTACTTGAATTGAATTAAGTGTGAAGTAAGTGATCATTTTTAAATTACCTTAAACGTACAAAATTAGCTTAGTTTATCATTATAACATCTTTGTTTGAAAAGAGCTTAAGTATTTAAACCTAGCAAACACCAGCAACATTAACAATCGTTATACTAATATATTTTTAGCTACATAGATAAGCTACAAAGAACCGAAAATTCCGCGATTGCCATAAATTCTTTACTTCATACCAGGGTGTAGTAAAACAATAAACTTCAAAACTACTCTCTGAAAACACATCGATATATTTATTTTTAAAATAGACTTAAAAAGTATTTTATTATATCAACTGCATATTAACCCATCCACCGACCACCCTCCCCACCTTTTTCTCTTTCAAAACAGTCACACTTTTCGTAAATTCCAGACGGAACTTACCGTTCCATACTAGAGTTGCCGGTTTAAAAGTTGTCAGTCTACTTTTAAGTTATTTTCCCTGCAAGGTAAAGGAGTTCCGTTACGCAAAATTAGTTTCTTTCATTTATTATCGCTTTGCAATATTTTTTTTTCCTCAAAATGTGTTATACGAGTGCGAACGAGAAGGGGTCGACAGGTCCGTTTTCGAACAGGAATTCGCTGTCGAACCCCCGTCGACGCGTCCGTTCAGTGAGTTTTAATAATTTAATATTTTAAATCTGAATTAATTTAAAGCTCAAGTACTTTTGTTTGACGGATACCTTCAGCGTTAATATCGATTATATTGGTAGTTTTCATGAATGACACAGAATGACAATGAGCACCACTGAAATTTTACAGTAAAGCACCACTAAAACCTAAACACTTGACATCATAAAAATATTTAAGATCCTCGCACTTCTCGGGTTGACGGTTCGGTTCCAGAGGATGTCAAATTTTTTCAATATAAGCTTAGTTTAATATTTTCTGCATTTTCTTTTCTTTTATTATTTCTTATGTTGTTTTATTATCTTTAAAGCTTTTTTATTATTTTTAATTTGAATTCTTATATTTTATTTTATCTCATTTTTCACGTATTTTTATTCGGATGTCACTGGCCACTTAATTAATTTTTTGTCTTCTATCCTTAAACTTTTTTCTCGTTATTTTTATGGTTTCTTTCCCCTTTTAGTTGTTTATTTCTTTGCTCGCCTCATTTTGCTCATATCTGAATTAGAGGGTTCGGACCAGAGAATCTAGTTGAACTTACATCTTGTAGGTCTAGTAGGTCATACGTTAATTTAACTATATTTATCAATTTCATTATTGCCAAAAGTTTTACTGAATTGGGTTATGCGAATTACATCAAAGTTTAAAACATGAATTTCCAGTTTATTCTCATAACAATAAAAATAAGAACACTTTAAGCCCCCCTAAGGAAAATCTAGAATATAGACTTATAAATATTTATTTAAACAACAAATGACATTTGAATGAAAATTCTTTGAAATGACGTTACAAATTTTATTCCACTCCAGATATGAATGACACAATACATTCTCATAAATAATTTTTTCTTTTTCTGTTATTAGAATGCTTTAGTTTTCTACATACACGTTTGAATGTGACATACAGAATTATAGTTGATTTGTGACGGTTTCATGCCTTTGTTCAAGTTTATACTAGTGTACAGAGTAATTTTACAGTACATAGTCAAATATTATAGACGCCGTGTCACAGTGGAGGGAAATAATTTTTATTTGTTTCTATTTAAAACAAATTTTATTATTTTGTCATTATCGATCTGAAAAACTTCTAACTTCCTAAGAATTATTAAATATTCAAAGGCGATAGTTAAACGTCTATTTGGATAAAATTTGACTGAAATTTTTGATATTTGTGAAATACAATTATATGAACTCTGAAATATAACTTAGAACCAAAGATAATTTTGAAAACTTTTATTGTATAATAATATGATTATTATTATCACGAAATACAATACATTTCTTAATAATAGCAGTATTAAGTACTTTTAAGAAAAAATATTTTGTATTTTATTATATCAGAGGCATTTTATATGTTATCTCTTTTAAATTTATCAATAATTTACCTAGTAGCTTGTAGAATAAATGTCAGTTATTAATATGTTTCGAAATGTATAATCTATGTGATATGTACTCAATGACATGATAGCAGAAATTTGGTAGAGAAAAATGCATATTTTTCGTATTAATATTTCTTTTATATTTCATTTTCCCTGTGAAATATAATTATATGAACTCTGAAACATAACATAGAATGAATAATAATTTTGAAAATATTCATTCTATAAGAATATGATTATTATTATCACAAAATACGATACATTTTGTTAATAATCACAGTATTAGGCATTTTAAGACAAATTTTTTTTTTTTTTGCTGTATCATTTCAGAGCCATTTTATACGTTATCTCTTTGAAATTTATGAATAATTTAGCTTTTAGAATATATGTCAGTTATTAATATGTTTCGAAATGTATAATCTATGTGATATGTACTCAATGATATTGTAACAGATATTTTGCAGAGAAAAATGCAAGGTTTTGGTATTAATATTTCTTTTATATTTAATTTCCTTCTGTGAAATATAATTTTATAAACTCTGAAATATAATTTAGAACCAAAAGTAATTTTAAAAAACTTTCATTCTATAAAAATATGATTATTATTATCACAAAATACAATACATTTGTTAATAATACTAGTATTAAACACATTTAAGACAAAATATTTTGTATTCTATCATTTCAGAGGCATTCTATACCTTATCTCTTTGAAATTTATAAATAATATACCCTATAGCTCGTAGAATAAATGTTAGTTATTAATACATTTGAAATGTTAATTTATGTGATTAATTTATATGATATGTACTCAATGAAATTGCAACAGAAATTTTGTACAGAAAAATGTGTATTTTTCATATAGGTATTTCTTTTATAATTAATTTTCCTCTTTTTATTTGATAATAACTCAGTTTTATTCTAAGGTTTAAATAACGCTATTGTTATGGAAAATATTAATTATGCAACTATAAATGAAAATGATACTATTACATTAAAATTGAGCAATATCTAATTTGTCAACAATAAATAACCTCGATTTCTTATATTTATATTTCATTTTTCAGTGCTATTCCTTTTATTTAAAATGGCATATTCTTTATAGTAATTTAAACAAAAACATTTAAATGTTACTTTTTAATAACTTGTACTATCTTTATTTCAACATATTTCACTACAAAACTATGTTTTCATATTTTCATAGGTGTTTATATCAAAAAACATTCACCAGCTTAGATGAAACTTATTATTTTCGTTGAATCATCCACAAGTATAAGGAATGATTCAATTATTTTCGCAACTTGTGTTTTGTGTGAAGCAAGACTTATGTCTGATAAAACAATTACCGATAAGTTATGACATCAATAAATCAACGAATCGCCAGCTCTTAATAAACATGATACATATCATGCCCGGAGTAAAAGCACAACGAAGTGATGTTAGAGTTAGGAAACAAAAGATTAATTTGACATGTTCAATTTACCTTGAAAGCCTAGGAAACTACTTTTCATTTTTTTATGACTGGATGTCATATTGCGAGTGTTCTTGAAAATGGGGAACACCGTTTGTTTGAAACATTTTTAGTTCTGTAGCAATATGTTGTTACGGATGACTTAGAATTAATTTATATTGTTTATGACCAATCTGCTTGAAAATTTAATATGTAACAAGCAATAATTTTTTACTTGAATGTGTTTACTGCTTTAATGCAAAATCTCAATAATTTTAAAAGCTATTAACACATTCCATACGCGATACGTACTGGTACGTTTTCTGACGATTGATAGTTGAGCGCGTAATATTTATATATTATTAAATATATTAATTTTAATATTTATATATTTTTAAATATATTAGTTTAAATGTTTATATATTATTAAGTATATTAGTTTTAATATTTATATATTGTTAAATATATATGAGTTTTAATATTTATTGTAATATTAATTATTAATATTAATTATTATAATATTAATATTTATTAATATTTATATATTGTTAAATACATTATTTTTAATATTTATATATTATTAAATATATTAGTTTTAATATTTATAAAAATATTTAAAATATATTAGTTTTAACTAACTTTTATGCTGTATATAGTAACAATTAACACATTGCATGCAATACGTATAGTACGTTTTCTGACGATTGATAGTTGAGCGCGTAATATTTATATATTATTAAATATATTAATTTTAATATTTATATATTTTTAAATATATTAGTTTAAATGTTTATATATTATTAAGTATATTAGTTTTAATATTTATATATTGTTAAATATATATGAGTTTTAATATTTATTGTAATATTAATATTATAATATTAATATTATTAATATTTATATATTGTTAAATACATTATTTTTAATATATTATATATTATTAAATATATTAATTTTAATATTTATAAAAAATATTTAAAATATATTAGTTTTAACTAACTTTTATGTTTAATAACATTAACACATTGCATGCGGAATACGTACTAGTACGTTTTCTGAAGATTGATAGTTGAGCGCGTAATATTTATATATTATTAAATATATTAATTTTAATATTTATATATTTTTAAATATATTAGTTTAATGTTTATATATTATTAAGTATATTAGTTTTAATATTTATATATTGTTTAATATATTAGATTTAATATTTATTTTATTTTTATTTATTAATATTGTAATATTAATTATTAATATTAATTATTATAATATTAATATTTATTAATATTTATATATTGTTAAATACATTAGTTTTAATATTGATATATTATTAAATATATTAGTTTTAATATTTATAAAAATATTTAAAATATATTAATTTTAACTAACTTTTATGCTGTATACAGTAACAATGAACACATTGCATGCGGGATACGTACTAATACGTTTTCTGACGATTAATAGTTGAGCGCGTAATATTTATATATTATTAAATATATTAATTTTTATATTTATATATTTTTAAATATATTAGTTTTAATGTTTATATATTATTAAGTATATTAGTTTTAATATTTATATATTGTTAAATATATCGGTTTTAATATTTATTTTAATATTAATTATTAATATTAATATTAATTATTTAATATTAATTATTTAATATTAATATTTATTAATATTTATATTTTTAAATACATTATTTTTAATAATTATTTATTATTAATATATTAGTTTTAATATTTATAAAAATATTTAAAATATATTAGTTTTAACTAACTTTTATGCTGTATACAGTAACAATTAACACATTGCATGCGGAATACGTACTAGTACGTTTTCTGAAGATTGATAGTTGAGCGCGTAATATTTATATATTATTAAATATATTAATTTTTATATTTATATATTTTTAAATATATTAGTTTTAATGTTTATATATTATTAAGTATATTAGTTTTAATATTTATATATTGTTAAATATATATGAGTTTTAATATTTATTGTAATATTAATTATTAATATTAATTATTATAATATTAATATTTATTAATATTTATATATTGTTAAATACATTATTTTTAATATTTATATATTATTAAATATATTAGTTTTAATATTTATAAAAATATTTAAAATATATTAGTTTTAACTAACTTTTATGCTGTATACAGTAACAATTAACACATTGCATGCGGAATACGTACTAGTACGTTTTCTGAAGATTGATAGTTGAGCGCGTAATATTTATATATTATTAAATATATTAATTTTAATATTTATATATTTTTAAATATATTAGTTTAAATGTTTATATATTATTAAGTATATTAGTTTTAATATTTATATATTGTTTAATATATTAGTTTTAATATTTATATTAATATTTATTATTAATATTAATATTAATCATTTAATATTAATTATTTTAATATTAATATTTATTAATATTTATATATTGTTAAATACATTATTTTTAATATTTATATATTATTAAATATATTAGTTTTAATATTTATAAAAATATTTAAAATATATTAGTTTTAACTAACTTTTATGCTGTATACAGTAACAATTAACACATTGCATGCGGAATACGTACTAGTACGTTTTCTGAAGATTGATAGTTGAGCGCGTAAGATTTATATATTATTAAATATATTAATTTTAATATTTATATATTTTTAAATATATTAGTTTTAATGTTTATATAGTATTAAGTATATTAGCTTTAATATTTATATATTGTTAAATATATATGAGTTTTAATATTTATTGTAATATTAATTATTAATATTAATATTAATCATTTAATATTAATTATTTTAATATTAATATTTATTAATATTTATATATTGTTAAATACATTATTTTTAATATTTATATATTATTAAATATATTAGTTTTAATATTTATAAAAATATTTAAAATATATTAGCTTAAACTAACTTTTATGCTGTATACAGTAACAATTAACACATTGCATGCGGAATACGTACTAGTACGTTTTCTGAAGATTGATAGTTGAGCGCGTAATATTTATATATTATTAAATATATTAATTTTAATATTTATATATTTTTAAATATATTAGTTTTAATGTTTATATAGTATTAAGTATATTAGCTTTAATATTTATATATTGTTAAATATATTAGTTTTAATATTTATATTAATATTTATTATTAATATTAATATTAATCATTTAATATTAATTATTTTAATATTAATATTTATTAATATTTATATATTGTTAAATACATTAGTTTTAATATTGATATATTATTAAATATATTAGTTTTAATATTTATAAAAATATTTAAAATATATTAGCTTTAACTAACTTTTATGCTGTATACAGTAACAATGAACACATTGCATGCGGGATACGTACTAATACGTTTTCTGACGATTAATAGTTGAGCGCGTAATATTTATATATTATTAAATATATTAATTTTAATATTTATATATTTTTAAATATATTAGTTTAAATGTTTATATATTATTAAGTATATTAGTTTTAATATTTATATATTGTTAAATATATATGAGTTTTAATATTTATTGTAATATTAATTATTAATATTAATATTAATTATTTAATATTAATTATTATAATATTAATATTTATTAATATTTATATATTGTTAAATACATTATTTTTAATATTTATATATTATTAAATATATTAGTTTTAATATTTATAAAAATATTTAAAATATATTAGTTTTAACTAACTTTTATGCTGTATACAGTAACAATTAACACATTGCATGCGGAATACGTACTAGTACGTTTTCTGAAGATTGATAGTTGAGCGCGTAAGATTTATATATTATTAAATATATTAATTTTAATATTTATATATTTTTAAATATATTAGTTTTAATGTTTATATAGTATTAAGTATATTAGCTTTAATATTTATATATTGTTAAATATATCGGTTTTAATATTTATTTTAATATTAATTATTAATATTAATATTAATTATTTAATATTAATTATTATAATATTAATATTTATTAATATTTATATATTGTTAAATACATTAGTTTTAACATTTATATATTATTAAATATATTAATTTTAATATTTATAAAAAATATTTAAAATATATTAGTTTTAACTAACTTTTATGCTGTATACAGTAACAATTAAATGCATGTAGTATATACGTTTTTCTGACGATTAATAGTTGAGCGCGTAATATTTATATATTATTAAATATATTAATTTTATTATTTAAATTTTTTTAAATTATTAGTTTTAATGTTTATATATTATTAAGTATATTAGTTTTAATATTTATATATTGTTAAATATATCGGTTTTAATATTTATTTTAATATTAATTATTAATATAAATATTAATTATTTTAATATTAATATTTATTAATATTTATATATTGTTAAATACATTAGTTTTAATATTTATATATTATTAAATATATTAATTTTAATATTTATAAAAAATATTTAAAATATATTAGTTTTAACTAACTTTTATGCTGTATACATTAAATGGTAGATACATTTCAAAGTATATGATGGTTAGGAAAGACGGTTAGACAAATTAAAAGCACTAAACCTTTTTTGTTTTAAAAACTGTTTTCAGTAGTTATTAGAAATAGCTGAAATAATTGTATATAGAAGTACTAAATATATTAATTATAAGTATATTGGTATTAAAACAAGCTCTCATTTTAGTTACATTCCACAAATATAAATAAAATTGAAATAACCGAATTTTCAATCAAACTTCCACCAGCTGAATGTTTGCTATAGTATTGATACATCAATTTATATGACAAATAATATTGTTAAAATATGTCAAACATTAACTCATATTAAAATTACTCGCATTAAGTGGTGTTTAAATGACAAATAATATTATTAAAATTTGTCAAATATTAACTCATATTAAAATTACTCACATTAAGTCGGTTACATTAACCCGTACTAGTACGTGACGCACGCTCAAGTATCAATCGTCAGAAAGCGTACTAGTACGTTTTACGACGATTGATACTTGAGCGTGGATCACGTACTAGTACGGGTTAGAATAACAATATGGTTTGTTTGTGGGTACAAAAATAACGGTATATACATTAAAACGAAGCCGAATGTTCTTCCTTACTACATAGATTCTGGAAAAATTTAGACAAATAAAAACTAGTTTTTATATCAGTCGATACGAAACTACAGAACGGGAAGGTTGATTAAATATTCAATTTAGATTTAAAATTAACTTTTTATTTATCCTTGTGAAAATGATAATATATATATGTATATTTAATATGTTACAAACAATAATTTTTTACTTGAATGTATTTACTGCTTTAATGCAAAATCTCTATAATTTTAAAAACTATTAAACATTATATGATGCGGGACGCGTACTAGTACGTTTTCTGATTATTGATACTTGAGCGAGGGACACGTACTAGTACGGGTTAGTGTAACAACATGGTTTGTTTGTGGGTGCAAAAATAACGGTATATACAGGAAAACGAAGCCGAATGCTTTGTGTCTACTACATAGATTCTGGAAAAATTTAAGCAAATAAAAACTAGTTTTTACATCAGTTGATGCGGAACCACAGAACGGAAAAAATTAGTACTATATACTACTATTGCTATTTGATTTTTCATATTTACGATACTATTATAAATTTATCCACTAAAAATATATTATTAGTTTACAAAAATCTCATGGTTGTTATTTATATATTTCTATTTATATATTTGTTTATATATTTCAATATAAAATACGTAAAGTTGGTTAAAAAATTAAATAATTAATAAATTAATAAAAATTAAATCATTAGTAGTCAATAAGGCGATTTCACATAGTAGGGCAAATTTATGGGGATAATCAATGTTATTGTAGTATATTGGTATCGCGATATCGATATTGTGAAATTTATTGGTATAGCGATATCAATAATGATATATTAGTATTGCGATATTGATATTGAAATATTGATATCACAATATCAATATTGCGATATTGCTATATCGATATTTTAATATTTGTATCTCGATATCGATTCTGCAATATTGGTATTGTGATATCGATATTGTAATATTGACATCGCAATACTGGACATCGCGACCTTAAAATCATTTCAAATTTTTAGGATAGAAATACACGAAAATTCTCACATCACCTGTAAGGGATTCGAACTTGGAACTTCTCGTACTGATGTCCGTTGTGCTGTTCGTTTCAAGCTGCATTACAAAAATCTCAATAATAGAATATAATTTTGGATTTTTAATAAAAATACTTTTTTATGGGATCAAATTGAGAAGAAAATGGATAAAAGAGAATCATAAAAGGGATCATTGGTCAAAATCAATCCAGCCGTTTAGGAAGAGTTCTATTACAGAAATATAATATATATATATATATATATATATATATATATATATATATATATATATATATATATATATATATATATATATATATATATATATATACAGATAAGTAGCATACATAAATAAGTGAAGAAGTTATTTCAATAATTGTATTTATGTATAATAAAAATCATTTTCAATTTTCAATTTTAGTTTATTTTTCACAAATTAATAAGATTAAGATTGTCAGTCATATTTTGTCCTGCTGAAAGTCGAATGTGAAGTTACAGAAAGATTAAGATATCTAAAAATATAAATATTATATCTAAAAATATAAAGATTAAGATAAAAAGTATCTAGAATCAATCACGGTGATAGTACTGATAAAAAAAGAAAGCATGATATAGTTTTTAGATACAATAGTTCTACAAAGTTTCATTCTGTCCTATTTTTTGTTATGCGACATTTAGATTTTCATGTTATATTTGAATTATTACTATTATAAACCATGTAATCAAAATGTGTTTAATGTTGGGATTATTTTTTAGTTTTAAAAATATATATTATTTAGTTTTATAAATTATTTTAAGATATTTCAAATCATAAAAATATATCCAACTGTCATAGTTTTGTTTCTTCAGTTTCTTGACTTTGTGGTATGTCTATAAAGCCTATAATATATACCTATAATATATATATATATATATATATATATATATATATATATATATATATATATATATATATATATATATATATATATATATAAGCATATCTATTATTTCATAATTTCTTTTCACTGCTTATATGAAAATAATAAAAGATATAAGAAATTAGGTAATTCCTGAAATGTGAATGAATAAAAAACTACTTTTCATAGAAATTTTCATTACAGATAAATTAAATTGGCATGAGTAATCTATAAATTACCACCAGTTTTCGAGATTTATAAACTAATGGCAAAGTAACATTACTGATTAGCTTGGTCAAATGGAAATGCATAATAACAGGTACCTTTTCAGCAGTTTTTAAGCATTTTCAACTTAATACTGTGTAGAAGTACTTAAAGTAATAATAATTTTAAGTAAAAAATTTGAGAAAAATATTTTATATTTGAAATATTTTTAACGGAAATATTGGAGTATACTTTATACTACTTTTGCAATTGTAAAAAAATAAAAAATTTTAAAATTTTCAGTACCTCATTTAAAATTTTGAGGTACATTGTTTTGAAATAATAAGCCATATAAAATAATATTTCAATATATTTTCTTTTCTCGTATAATCGATATTTTAATAACTGATAAATAAGATTCTTTCTAAATAAAGACAAATATATATTTATTGAATAAAACAACATTTTCCTTGTTCTTCAGTGGGCATCATTAGTCCAATTTTAACATATTTGGAAATAAAATTTAATATTAAAATATAATTTAGAATATATTAGCTTCCCGTATAGTTGATAGTTTTCAACTATTAAATAAGACGTTTTTTAAATAAAGACAAACATATATTTATTGAAAGAAACAACATCATCCTCGTTCTTCAGCGGACATCATAAATAAGTCCAATCTTAACTTATTTGGAAATAAAATGTCATATAAAAATATAATTTAATATATATTAGCTTCCAGTGTAGTTGATAGTTTTAAACTATAAAATAAGATGTTTTTTAAACAAAGACAAACATATATTTATTGAACCAAACAACATTATCCTCGTTCTTCAGCGGACATCATAAATAAGTCCAATCTTAATTTATTTGGAAATAAAATGTCATATAAAATATAATTTAATATATATTAGCTTCCAGTATAGTTGATTGTTTTAAACTATAAAATAAGATGTTTTTTAAACAAAGACAAACATATATTTATTAAACCAAACAACATTATCCTCGTTCTTCAGCGGACATCATAAATAATTCCAATCTTAACCTTTTTTGAAATAAAATGTCATAATTATTATAATTTTTACTATAATTGCTCCCCGTATAATTTGATTATTATTCATAATTAATATAATTTTGTATATATTAGCTCCCCGTATAGTTGATTGTTTTAAACTATTAAATAGGACGCTTTTTAAATAAAAAAACATATATTTATTGAACGAAACAACATTATCCTCGTACTTCAGCGGACATCATAAGTTCAATCTTAACATATTTGGAAATAAAATGTCATATTAAAATATAATTTTGTATATATTAGCTTCCCATATAATTGATTTTTTATCATTTATTAGATAAGACATTTTCTAAATAAAGACAAACATATATTTATTGAATGACACATTATCCTCGTTCTTCAGCGCACATCATAAATAAGTCCAATATTAACATATTTGGAAATAAAATGTCATATTAAAATATAATTTTGTATATATTAGCTTCCCGTATAGTTCATTGTTTTAAACTATTAAATAAGACGTTTTTTTAATAAAGACAAACATATATTTATTGAACGAAACAACATTATCCTCGTTCTTCAGCAGACATCATAAGTCCAGTCTTAACCTATTTGGAAATGCAATGTCATATTAAAATATAATTTTGTATATATTAGCTTACCGTATAGTTGATTTTTAAATGATTATTAGATAAGACATTTTCTAAGTAAAGACAAACATATATTTATTGAATAAAACATTATCCTCGTTCTTCAGCATACAACGTCTGATCTTAACATAAGTTTTTTAAAAACAAACTATCATGTGATATAAAGGAAAAAAACTGACTGCTGACATTCGTTTAAATAAAATATGCTAACATGTACAACATATTAAATATAAATATGCATATGTTTATGGAAAATGCATAACATTTTAAAATATAGAATATTTAATTCAAAACGAATTTATATACGAATATCTACTTTTAATTTCTTATATGATGATTTAAAAAAGCAATACGTTGATTAAAAATGCAATTCTTGTAAAAAGTTGTATATTATTTACTATATTTTATTATTCCTCTTTTCTTAGGGCTAATGTTTTTCGGATTTGGAATGTTAAACATCCTAAACATGAAAAAAACCTACAGAATTGCTTATAGCCGTATTTATAACACAGCTAAATTTTACCTTAATATCATATTTACAGAAATAAATTCGTTTACTACTAAAAATTGCGTTAACCACGTTTAGGCAATTTAAACATAGCATGAAAGTGTTCAACAAATACGAAGCGAAATTTTGTATGGCGTAGACTAGCTGTATTACAATCTATTTAAATATTCATAACTATTCAAATGGTACATTTGTATGTGAATAGTTTTAGCGAAATTATACTACATGAAGAAATAGTATTTATTTTAGGATGCAAAATCATAGAAGAATATGTAAAACAGAGAAAAGTTTTAAACAGAAGAATGAAATGTTTTTTCTATGAATTTTTCTTGATTATGGATAAAGTTTGAAGTATCAGCACGTAACAGAACATTTAAACTAGAATAATAAAATGCAGTAATATAAATGAATTATAATTAGGAATTATATTTATCAATGAATTTTAATAATGAATATTAATTAATTATACACTCGAGCCAAAACATTATGACCACTCCTACATTTTGCAATAAACTCGCCTGGATGAGGTGAAAGGCACGTGATCAGGTGGAAGTGGTATTTTACTGCTGCTGGAGAGTCTGAAGAATCATTTTTTCACTTACTTCTGTGTGTGACAAGAAAGGCTGGGGATCTAAGCGATTTTGATAGAGGGCAGATTGTAATGGCTCGAAGGCTCGGAACAAGTATTTCCGAAACTGACGACTGGTGGGTTGTTCGCGATCTACAGTTGTTAGTACTTATGCAAAGTAGATGAATGACTGTGAAACCAGCAGTAGACGACATGGTGTTGGACGTCCACACGCTATCAAAGAAAAAGGTCATCGGAGACTTTTTCTTAATTGATGTTGCTTAAACATTTGGTACAATCTGTCTCCGGCCATCTACCACGGACTTGTGGCATCCATGCCAAGGCGGGTTGAAGCTGTGTTGTGCGCCAAAGGTGGGCCAACTTTTTATTGATAGGTGATCATAATGTTTTGGTTCTTGAGTGTAAATATTTTAGAAGATAATAATTGTAAGGTGATAATAAATGAAATAAAAATTTAATTATTTAGAAAATTTAACAGAATGTTTATAAATTATGTATTATTATTACAAACCAAATGGTTTAAGTGTAAAAGTTCTTGAATAAAATTAGTGATTAATAAATTTATCATTGATATTGCAGTGGAGTGACAACTTATCTCTTGTCTTCATACGAAGCAAATATCAAAATTCACTCTTGAAATATCTCCCAGTCTGTTATACTTTAATTCTTTCATTATTGTCTTAATCATTTATGCCAGATTGCAGTGGAGTGACAACTTATCTCTTGTCTTCATACGAAGCAAATATCAAAATTCACTCTTGAAATATCTCCCAGTCTGTTATACTTTAATTCTTTAATTATTGTCTTAATCATTTATGCCAGATTGCAGTGGAGTGACAACTTATCTCTTGTCTTCATACGAAGCAAATATCAAAATTCAATCTTGAAATATTTCCCAGTCTGCTACACTTTAATTCTTTCTTTATTGTCTTAATCATTTATGCCAAATTGCAGCGGAGTGACAACTTATCTCTTGTCTTCATACGAAGCAAATATCGAAATTCACTCTTGAAATATCTCCCAGTCTGTTATACTTTAAGTGTTTCATTATTGTCTTAATCATTTATGCCATATTTCAAAGTCAAAATCTTTTAAAATGTAATTTAATTTAATTAAATAGTTGACATCGTTCAAGTAAAAATAGCGTGCCTCTAGAATTCTCTTAATGCATAATGTAATGAATGTAAACTGCATTGTGGAAAATCAAGTATAAGTTACACAACCACATTCTCTCTGAGCTTTAAACCTAAATCGTCTCTTGACAAGTAACTTATGCTAGATCTCTTCCGAAAGGTATTTGGGTTTTAATCCTTGTATCGCGTCACCATAGTTACGAAATGTGTTGTCTTCTGTAGATAAAGATAGCTAGCTGTAATAGGATTTAACATTGAAAATGCAATCAGGGTAATGATAAGTGCAGAATAATAAATATTCATTGGAAAAGGGAATTTAGAAGGGAATAAAGTATAGGGTTTACAGCAATGATTAACTGACGTTGCATATGGACAGAACAAAAAAAGTAGACTTCTTAACTATTGTCTGTAAAAGTATGTAAAATAGACAATGAAGATTTGTTAAAGTACTGTTCACTATAACTTTATAGAGTTGGCACTCATAAATTAAACAGCACTGTTTTAATGTAAGACAGCCGTTGTTTTATTCTATATATGAATAGTCTTTAGAAGAGCTTTAGGTAGAGATTATTTACATACTGACGTACACACACATATATATAAATTTAGAAGTCTTAAACCAGAAGATGCGGTCAATTTCGATTCTAATGGAAGGTAGCTTTTATTCTTCAAAAAAAAAATGTATTCAACATAGTCGGCAACAACCTCCGCTCCATTTTGTTTTCCACTCGATTTCTTTCTAAGTTGCCAATCGCGGAAAACTAAAAAAAGCCAAATCAATCTCGAAAGTTGTTGTTATTTCTGATGACACTGGATAAACCAAGGCCGGTTTCAGCCATATGATACTCGTATTAATGTAAACAGTTGCTACTTTCATTTTAAGGATCACCTCAAGGATGAAATAACTCAAAGATGAAAGAACTTTTCCCAAGTGTGTCCTCCTAATTTAAAAGCAAAGACCAAACAGAAGACCCTGAGGTTTGGTCTGCCACCACCAGAGGTATTACTTGAGAACTTTGAAGACACTGTGAACAGGAACATATTTATGCCCCATTCAGCTTTAACAAACACAGTGGATCTTTCGCCAGTTCGAGCTTCGAAACAACCTGCAACTTTCCAGTTACGAAATGTTTGCTTTAACCAACTGAACTACCATGGTTTGCAAAAAATTTGAAAATGTCTAGGTTAACACCTGCATATATTTTGCGAACAAAATGTACCTTTGAATCATGATGTCATATTTTTCAATATATTGTTATACACGTCAAGCCAAGTAAAGTGACAACCAACCTCTTTTTGAAGACATTTATTGTAGAATACCTCATTTGCTTTTTCAAGTTCTTAATTTCACTAAATAAACTTTAATATATTTCTTATCTAATTTGGAGATTATTGTTCAAAGATTCACACAAAGTATCACCACCGTACACTATGGCCAGATATAATCTTTCGATTGTCATTGAATGGAAATGATAGTTGATTAGCGGTATTGAAAAGCTTTTTATTTTTACTTTTTTGTATTTTTTGTTATTTCTCAGCAGAAAAGCTATACCTCAGTCAGCAGAGGTTCACTGTGAAGAAAAGCACGCTTTAAAGCATTTCAAAGCACTATTCAGACAAGTTTCACCGTATTTGTTAATAGATTCTCGTTCATGTAAAATCGATTCGTGATCGTTATGTCTTACTTCTTATACGATACTTTTGAAGATAATAGGACAAATATGGGGTCTTTTGCTGAGTAATGGCGAATGCTACGCTATAATGCCAACAATGACCGGTCACTTACGATTTTAGACATTTTGTTGAATATCTAGAAAAATACAAGAGGAATTATCCTGAAACCCCATGCGTGTAAACAGGATGGCAGACGTCATATATTTCAGCAAACAATTTTTCCCCAAAACCCCATAGGGGACGTCAACAAATTGAAGAAAAATGAATATGTTTTGGATAACCCTGTAAAAAGTAATGTATGAAAAGCGTTGAAACTTTAACACATGATTAGGATGCCTCTTTTAGTAATCTGTCTTTATTGTTATGAGGATAGCATGTATACTCATGGAGAAAGTAAGGTTTTTATAAAAACAATCCCAAATTTCTCCAAGTGTTTTGCTTATAATTTGCAGAGTTCTCCAGATCAAATAATGATATTTTCAGGAGACATATCAAACGACATTGAACACGATACCCTGCAATCAAAATTAAAAAAAATATTTAATTTTTCATGAAATGTGAGCAGGTTTACTAAATAATGTTTCACTGCGCATGCGCGAATGCAATCAATATATAATGTGCATAATTTGTGAAAGTTCCAAAAACACAGCTTGAGAATTCTGAAGGTGTTCGTCAAGACAATACAAGAAGTATCCTATCCATGTGCTACAGTTTGAAATCTTGTCATACATTAATTTTTACAGGGTTATACAAAACATATTCGATTTTCTTCAATTTGTTGAAAGTCCCCTATGGAGTTTTGGGGAAAAAAATTTAGCTGAAATGTATGACGTCTACCATCCTGTTTTCACTCCTGGGGTTTCAGGATAATTCCTCGTGTATTTTTCTAGATATTCAACAAAAAGTCTAAAATTGCAAATGACCGGTCATAATTGGCAATATAAGGCGATTTCACGCAGTAGTTCAAATTTTTAAATTATGACAATTCTGACTTTAGTTTCAAACGGAAGAGCAGTTTATTGTTTGTATATTGGCTGTTGTAAACATGAAAATGAATGGAAAGGGTATTACAGTAGTTCGTGACGTTGCTACAAAT
>CM063501.1:21650915-21653415 GCA_032207245.1 Pardosa pseudoannulata
CATGTGGCAGACTTGTATGATAGTAAACTAAAAATCTTATACCACGTTATCTCAAGTATTAAAATTCTCGTGGTTATTACATTATAAAGCTGAAATATTGTTGTATATTTTCCAATAAATCTGTGTAAGTAATAACATATATTCTTTCTTTTTACGAGCCTTGTTAAACTTACTTTCTTATCAACCTGTCGACCTTGACCATTAATAAATACACAAGTGTAGACAATACAAACATTTGTCTTTTAAAATTATTTTAATGATCAGAACGCCAGAGGCCATCCCTCATATAAGGTGTTCTTTTTCTAAACTACAAAAAACGTTGCCACAAAGATGTAACTAAATTAAACTACAAAACAAAACACAGCACACTGAGCATGAAATATAATAGTACAAAATGTAAAACAATGAGATCGAGGTTAAACAACAAAAGACAAAACATTAATAAATGATCCAAACACAACTATCATTCTTCTTTAGAGATTGAGCATTTTGAAATGGGTTTTCAGAAATTATGGTAAAACATATAAAATAATTAAAGTATTCAATTTCTAACTTTTATCCACTCTTAAAGAAGTTTAAATCAGATATGAGATTGCACATTCCGAAATTCTTTATTTATGTAGTATATCAATAAATTTCATTTTTCGACTGAAGCCATTAAATAACTATTTCTATATACGTATCTAACATTAGATTAATAGTTGTGAAATATTTTACCACACTTTCTTCTCTAGAGATTCTATTTTAACTTCCAAGTTTCCCGTACATTAGAAATTCTATTTCATATCAAACAAGGCTCCGTGGCTTGAGTTCTTTGGCTTTGAAGATTAAATTTCATGATGCCAATAGACTCAAAAAGTGAAAAAAAATGCCCTTCTTAAACTAGTATTCTTACAGAGCTCTTATAAAATTCTACAGTGCTTTATAAGCCAATATACCCTTACACTCAAAGGTCTTGTACTGCGTTTTTCTTGTTCTAAATTGGTTCTCATGTCCGTATGCTGTTATGTAATTCGGCAGAAGAAATTCATCTCGTTATTTTGTTCCTTTACAACAATAAGCTGAAATTCGAGCCATGAAAATAACTCTTTCTTTGGTATTTCACTCTTAGTTATTTTCTATAATTTATTACTTCTTATTTTTGTGCTTAACTTCGATTATTATTAAACCGAAATTGTGGTAATATATCCTTAGAAGAATATTTTATTTTAAAATTTTCTTAAATACTTCTCCAAAACTACCTCAAAGAATTTATATTTATAGAAAGCTGCACAAAAACTCATTTTAAATCTTCAACTATTTTCTAATAACGGTACCTTAGAAATATACAGGGAACACTTGATGCTTTGACAGATAAATGTTAAAAATAAAAAAGGTACTCGTTTTAATGCTTCACAAAGAATACTGTCTTCAACGATTTCTCAAAAACTGTGTTAGAGTAACAACGTATTAATATTTAGTTGGCTTTATTTTCTAGAATTAATTTTTAATTTTTTGCGTGATATAGATTATTATCAAATGGAAATTGTGATAATATGATATTCTTATGAGAATAATATTTTATTTTAGGCTTTCCTTAAATACTACCTCAAAACTACATCAAGATATTTATACTTATAGCAAACTTCACAAAATGTCATCTTAAACCATCATCTATTTTCTGATAACGATACCTTAGTAATAATCGGGGAACACTTGATGCTTTGACAAATAAATGTCAAAAATAGAAGAGTTACTCCTTTTAGTGCTTCACAAAGAATACCGTCTTCAGTGATTTCTTATAAAGTGTGTTAGAGTAACAATGTTTTAATACTTAGTTGGCTTTATTTTCTAGAATTAATTATTAATTTTGTGCGTGATATAGGTTATTATCAAATGAAAATTGTGATAATATGATATTCTTAAGAGAATAGTATTTTACTTTATGATTTCCTTAAATGCTACTCCAAAAATATATCAAAATATTTATACTTATAGCAAACTTCCCAAAATGTCATCTTAAATATCCTCTGTTTTTTGCTAACGATACCTTAGTAATAATCAGGGAACTCTTGATGATTTGAGAAGTAAATGTTAAAAATAGAAAAGATACTCGTTTCAATGCTTCGCAAAGAATGCTGTCTTCAACGATGTCTCATAAAGTGTGTTAGAGTAACAGTGAATCAATATTTAGTTTGCTTTTATATAGAAACAGAAAATGTAAGGTATGGCATTTTCACACGAGGGTTAGTAAGAACGGAACTGACATCTTAAAGCAAAATCCGAACATCAGAATTTTCTATGATATTTTATTCTACAGACTTCTGTTCTAGAAAAACAGCTATCAGCCTACACAGTCATCATTCACATATAGAAGAATTCATCCCTTAAATAATAATTTTTAGGTACAGATCTAGAAGAAAAAGTTATAGGTTTATACCTGGCTAATTCTAAATATTAAAGTATCAGTAAAAATATCTAAATTACTCTTCCAGAAAATAGAAAATGAAATATGTATAAT
>CM063501.1:21658415-21773415 GCA_032207245.1 Pardosa pseudoannulata
AAAATAACTTCACTTTTTAAAGTGGTATATAAAACAAAACACTTTATATCGATGTATAAACAAATTAAATATACCTGATAAAACTATTTCTTCTAAAATACGATGATATGTATATTTACTGAGGAAGATTCTAATGTACAGTAAACGCATGGAATGGTTTACTTTTATTGTCATTTAAATTATTGAACGTAACGATTTTCTATAAAATAAAAATTTTCTATATCTAAAATAGTTTATGTTATACTTATTAAAACCTCTTGCATGATTCCAGAGCACTGGAAGATTTTAATTGACTTTGTTACTGTTATTTACTCTTGAGCTAAACAATTAAATTCGTATAGAAAGAACTTATCTGAAATACCTGTCGTTGAAAATATTGCTTTTATTCGGTTTACAGGAGTATTTATTTTTAAAAAGCATTGTTGAAAATCGATTTTCGGATGTTTTAATCGAATAAAGAAATTTATCCCCGTTTCACTCAAAGTTTGATATACTTCAATAAAGTGCAGTGAAATACTGTTGTATTATATTGATTTAGTGTAAACTTTATGTTTACAGTCGCTTGTTATTTGATAATTCAATTTCATAACTGATAAAATCTGTATTATTTGTTGTACAAATCTAGAAACAAATTGTTACCCACATTCCCGCAATAAAGAAATTTTTCGAAACAAGAAATAACTTCTTGCTGTAATGAAATATGATTCAATATTTAAGCCTTTGATGTCGTTGGATGGAAGAATTTTAATAGAATTATTCCTTTTGTACTTTAACATCTGTCGAATTTTTCATCTAAAGCTTTTTTATACAATACTAATGTACCGATGTACTTTCCCACGATGGCTGTGGATTAAATTTCCAAGAAGAATTTAGGTGAAGCTGTTGACTTCAAGTTTTAGTGGGGACCCCTGCGGAGGAGTTATAGCTCAGGCAGTGGCACAAGTGTAACTGCCAAGACCAGGCAGGGATGTAGCCGTGAGATATGGGGGTAGGCGCTAAACAATAATGTCAACTTTTAACAAAGGGGCCATTTTAATGAGACCACCTGCACAGCCGAAGGGAGTGCAGATATGGGGAAATATCACCAAGAAGTGATTGGGACAGATAAAAAAAGGTAGTTGAATCGAGGTGTAAAGGTGTGGAAAGAAAGTGGAAAAAGGACTCGATGTCGGGATTCAAAAGTTGCAGGACATCGAGATCCCGTGAGCAAGGCAGAAAGCCTGGGACAGCAATCGATTCCCGAACCCTTATGCCAATGATCAGCACGACAGCATAGACGGCCTGCAAAATAACGTCAGCACCGCCCTCCAGCCTGCCTGTTGACAGCCCTAGCCTACTCCCCTGTAATTACTGGAGGTAAACTTAATAATATTCATAATTATTACCTGAGTCTCATAATCTTTTGATAAGGAATACTATTTCAAGAGTATTGATGAATAGCAAAACCAAATAATTGCAGTTCATGTGAAAAACTATTCAAGTGATGTTTAAATTTGTATATATTGGACATAATAAAGGTTTTATTTTAAATATTAGGTATTTTTCTTTAATTCCATAGCGTATATTTTACTGTGTTTCCCCTTTGAGAACGAAAGCTGGTGTTTGTGATGTAAGCACATTACAACAACTAGGTTTGGACTGAACTTAAATTGTTATATTGATATTTTAACCCATAGCTAACCATAACAATTTAGCTGTAATCATACTCTAGGATAAATGTCTGGCAAATCCATCGTAAAAACTGCAACATTAAACAAAATACCTTTCTTTTTCTTTTCCTTATCCAAATTTGGTGACTTTGAGGATAGTAAACAAATATATATTTCGCTCAGCTAATCTTAGGCAACTCTTTTACATAATGAAGTTTCACTCTTGGCTTCATCTATGAGATTAACCTTTTGTTCCCTCAGAGCACTACAAAGGTAAATCTAAAACGTCTTGGGAGAGCACTAAATATTGTTTGTCTAATTAAGCTAAAAACCTTTATATCCAAGATTTTAAAATGCGATATAATAAAAAAATCATATGTTTTTTAAAGTAATCTTAAATTGTAAATATATCGTGTGTACCCCAAACAAATTCCCAGTTTTTCCCTTCCCTTTTTTATCTATGTTGGCATACGTTGAATGCTGTAAGGCATTTAATAATCTAGAAATCACAGGTTACTTGAAATAGCTAGTAAAATATAAAACCATTTCACTTCATTATGAATAAAATACGGATATCAATCAATTGCAACTTTATCAGACAACCGATCATCTACACTTTCTAAAATCTACATTCATATAAAATTTTAAATTTCGTTCAGCAAGGTGTTTGCAACTAAATTATTGCTGTGGATGATACATTACTCACAGGAACTGCTGAGCACAGAGAAAATTCGTGGAAATATCACTCTTTCTCTTAATTAGTTTATTTTGCAGCTGTAAAAATATTTACAAACCTTGTATTGCTGCTTTTTTAGCGCAGGAATACATAGAACCACGCAGAATCTGGAACTACTGCTGCATAATTAAATAGAAACTGATGCTTTAATGACACGCGCAGATTCCATAATATTTGCAGAGCGAATGTAAACGCCGAATACCAGCTAAAGGCTGGCGTTGAAAATAGTGACAGAAATTAAAATGAATGTTTCACGTGGGATGGTATACTTATATATAAAAATTTAATAAATTTTAAAATAAATTACACTATTCAATCAACAGATCTTGAATATTATTTCCTTCGGTGGATCACGAAAATTACTTTTCGTGTATATATATTGGTATTATGAACACATATTAAAACATAAACTGATGTTGTTAAATTAAATATTTCAATTTTGGTGTTTGGCACTATGATGTACTTTCTTGAGACACATGGGCTAATGAAACCTGTACCTACTGTTTAAAGCCGATTCAGAACTGCTACAAACGTACATACCATAGTGGGACTCGAACCAATGAATTCCGGAAAGGAATATCAGAGCTTTAAACATTCGGCTATTCTTCGGCACTATTTTGGATATGTATACTAACTTCCATTTACTGATCATTTATATATGATATAGAATATTGTAATTTAAATATACATGGTATTTAAGTTTTATAGGGGCTTTAGCATCATTAATATAAAATCTTAGAGGTTAACGAGAACAGAATTTTGTAATATAAGTACATAATAATTGTGTATGAACATATCGATATATGCATCTTATATACAAATTAAGAAATACAAGCACAAAAAAATGGATTTATAAGCATTTATTTATTATACTCAGTTATTGTAATCTTTATCTCTATTAAATATAGTACTATCTATAAAATATAGTAGTTTTATGACACAAATTCTCTACACAATTTTGTTTTTGCACGAAATAAAACTTTTTTGAGTGCCATCTTGAACACAATGTGTATTTAACACACTGTGTGCGGGTACATTTCGCTGCAGAATTGTACTAGGAGCGGACGTTTTGCGAGTAAATTTAGTTATTCGGTTAAATCTGAATAGTTCGAAAATTATTTAATTTTTTAACCAACTTTTGGTATTTTATATTAAAATATATAAACAAATATATAAATAGAAATATATAAATAACAACCATAAGATATTGTAAACAAAACATATATTTTTTAGTGGATAAATTTATAACAATACTGTAAATATAAAAAATCAAATAGAAACAATAATATATTGTTTTAAATTTTTTCCAGTTCTGTGGTTCCGCATCCACTGATATAAAAACTAGTTTTTATTTATCCAAATTTAGAAGCTATTACATAGATTCTAGAAGTAGCAGCTTCCAGAGTAGTAGCTTCTATGTAGTATACATCCGGCTTTCTTTTTCCTTTATATACCGTTATTTTTGTACACACAAATAAACCATGTTGTTACATTAACCCGTACTAGTACGTGAGCCGTGCTCAAGTATCAGTCGTCAGGAAACGTACTAGTACTCGTCCTACATACAATGTGTTAAATGTCTTTGAATGATTTAAACATACCAATTAACAATTGTATATATAATATTCTTTGTTATAAATTTCTATGTAACCAGATACTAATAAAAGATTTCCGAATAAAAACATCTCTAAAATAAACATAAAACAATCTTGTCGATCAATATGAAATTTCCTTTTCTATTCTCCCCGTTCCCTTTCCATTGAAAGACAATTTCATTCGCATTGCAAATATTCTAGAAACTCTGCGTATCATTTAAAGATCCACTTCTATTTAAATATGCAGCCGGAGTTACTTTTTTCTGCGTAACGGGAGATATTCCTGCACTAGAGAAATAGAAAGATAAGGAATGTAAATATATTTTAACCACGGAAAAATAAACTAATTAAGAGAATGAAGGATGTGCAAAGAAGATATCTTTTTCTACTCAGTGGTGGCACCTTTTCCACGTGTAATAATTTTCCATATATTTGTAGAAATTAATTTCCTAAACAGAATTTTAAATTTCATGTTAATATACATTTTGTGAAATGCAGAACTTATTATATATATATATATATATATATATATATATATATATATATATATATATATATATATATATTATACCTAATTATATAAAATTTAAGTAATATCTAGGTTGCAAATACATTTTTATAATTTTCTATAGAATAACACACCAATGAATTTCATATTAATATAATTTTTAAAAAGTTTTATGAGCATATATATATATATATATATATATATATATATATATATATATGTATATGTATGAATGCATATATATATATATATGTGCGTGTGTGTGTATGTGTATTACAATCGTACAATACATTCAGATACTATAACTTAGTTCAATATAAATCGTGACTAAATTATAATTTAAATTTTATCAATTTTCCCCCATGTACTCAATTATACATAGCATATTCATGAACAAAATCATTATTTTATATGATGAAAGTTAAAAAAAATAACAAAATGAATTTTAATGTTTATATTTTTCTCCACCACCCTAAAACAAAATTAGATTAGCTTCAAATTCCTTACTGAAGGATTTTGCTCAGGTTTACTAAAGTTTAAAAACAATATTTTTTTTAACTTTTCATTATTACAAAATATTTCCCCATTTGTATTTACAAATAGTGTTATTTTAATTATTTGGACGAAATTTTTTTGTTGCTAATGACAGATATCTTTTATGGATTCAATATTGTTTATCATCTTTACTCATATTTATCACTATTCAACACACTGTTTCTACACCTTTCTTGATATATCTGTCTATGTTTACAAATACTTAAATTTCTTTCTTTAAATTCAATATTTGAATAAAGACGCATAATTAAGCACATTATTTGCCAACACTATTTGTATTCCGTATACATGTTTTCTCAAATATTTGATTATTTCACTTCAAGGTAAAAGATTTAGAGCATGGAATTAAATGTTATGTGGCAAAGCGTTTGTCTCTATATATCTTTCTTTATTATTGTTCCTTTATAGTTAAAAACATCGCAATACATATATTTGTACTTCTATCAAATATTATTTGTGTTTAGTAAAATTTACATCTGCACTTAATATTTGAAACTAAATATTTGTATTAATGCCCAAACATAAAATTTCACTCAATTTGAATCATAAAATAAATTATGTTTTTCGGCATATCAATTTTGAAAATGTATTTATATCTATATCTGAAAAATGTTTTTAAAATTTGATAAAAGATTGAAAATTGAACTAGTCTCGTTCTGATCATTGCTTAATGCACAGATGTATTTTAATGCCAGTATAAACAAGTGTTGAGAAATAAACAAAATGGTATTACGCTATGAGGATACACTAGAATACCGATGATGTTTTATTGGAAAGTAAAATAAAAACAAATGTAATGTTCATACATTCAATATTTGGATTTTGATTGAAATGTTAAACAGAAAAATAATTTCGCAGAGAGCATTTGAGTTGAAATACTGTGGTAAATGAAATGTTATAAGAAGAGACTTCTAACTCTAAAATAACCTTCAATACTTGTTCTGGCGTATATTATCTGAATCTACCATCCTCAGACAAGATTTTTCACGTAGGAACGTCACCAATCTCTTCAACTGTTTTTTGTGTAAAGAGTAAATTCAAATTACTCTATACAGGTTCAAACTTCACCATATTATTTCGCAATTTGAACTGTCAGAATTTATATATTTTAAACAATAAAGCAGAAAATTATTTGAACTAAAGTTCCTGACTGCTCTCTGTCTGATTTAGCCCCTCTAGACTGTATAATGGTTAGCATATATACTCTTACCTGATAGGCTTTTGTTTGACTTCCGTGTAAGACTTGAATGTATTTCTGTAATGTATTTTGTAACGTATCCGGTCCCTGTTTTAGGTGACACAAGAAAGAATCAGGTGTATCTTGATTTATGAATTAATTTACGATGCTGCTATATACATCATTTCGTATCTACACACACAAAAAAAAATTTCCGATCACAGGTAAGTGATCAGTACACGTAGGCCTGAGTAGAGACGGATACCTACTAAATTCAGTCTCTGCCGAAATATGGGTGATTAGACGGAAGAAACAATTCGTAGCTCTCGCGAAAGTTCTCTGAAGGAATTGCCAACAATCCTGAAGAAGATTATATTAGAAAAGTAAACCCAATGCACAGGATATCGCTTCAATCTCAGCAAGAGATATATTCCAAGACGGGATTTCGCTAAATAAAACTCTCCGATGGAGAGACTGGTCGAGGCGACCTCCGAGTTAGCCGATGCGGGCTACTCCTTAAAGAAAAGATCCCAAGGTGGGATTATAGCAAAAAACTCTCCGGTAGAGAGACTGGTCAAGGCGCTCCTCAATTAGCTAGTTGCTAGATAACTCTTCTCTAAAAAACAAATCTTCGCTCGTCTCTTTCTAGGGGAGGGGCTTCTAAGAGAGGGGCCTCACCCACAATTTCATTACTGGATCACTTAGCGATGACCTCACCTTCGAACAACTGGATTGGTCCGGGTTAAACAATCATCGGCCGCAAACCCAGGGGTCACTGGAATTCTTAGCGGCTACATCTGAGTTGCGGCTAATCCTTTGTCGTTCCAGCGATCATATTTTTGGCTGTCAGTGAAGGCGCCGTGTTGTCTGGCATATTGTTCCTTTACTATAGGGCACAACAGTGTAGACATCGTGGTGCCGGGGAAAACAATCCTTTTGTATCCACACAAGCGAAGTCCACCTCTCAAAGCAAAGTTCTTTGTTGTCAATACACCACTAAATCACGCCATTACAATTTGAAAAATGAATGTAAACCACCCATATCATGCTCCCATTTTAAAATGATCTAAAATTTCTGCAGCTTTGTAGTGGCCAATGTTTATGAAGACAAGTTTCTTCACATGGGATGTAATAAATTATTCAGGATCAGTCAGGATACGTGAATGGTTTCAGAAAGGGCAAGAGTGCAGAAGACGTGATGTATTTTCATAGTTTGGGTAAATCCGAGTTGGTAAAAAGATTAGATCAAATCCATGTCAAACACTCATATTTAACTGCGTAAGCGCGTAGCAGAACTGATAAATATCTAAACAACTCAACACTATTGTAAAATGAATCCTCATATAAAATAGAAATATATATTTTATCGGCATTTCATGGTCATGACATTTTAAAAGACTGAGAAAATAGTTAGCCTGAGTTACACTACTGAACAACGCCAGCTCGGGAGACTGATCGAAGGACAAAAGCGATGTCAGTGACCCCCCTCCGACCCCATTGGACAAGAGAAGTTGCTAACGCAGGTCAGTCGTCTTTGGCCCTGGCAACAGTGGTCATCGGACTTCTTCGGTAGATTTGGAAGCCCCTTCAGGTTTGGTTTGGTTTGGAGAGCTACGGTCTACTCTTTTGCACACGAGGGCTAATGAGACCGGGACCTACAGTTTAAAGCCGATTCCGAACGGCTAAAAACATCCATGCCAGCAGCGGGATTCGAACCCACGAACTCCGGTTCCGAAGAGCAGCACTCTACCATTCGGCCATCAGGAAAGCCCCTTCAGAGACAAAGAAACTTCTTTGAGATGTCTCTGAAGCCCCTTCTAAGACAAAGAAGTCCAAGGCGGTGTGAACAGATAGCTCCATCGAAGGCAGGGAGTTGCTTCATCATTTTTTCATCATCATATGGAGACGCCATATTGACTACTTGAAAATTGTTTTATTTGCTTCACCAGTTGCCTGATTAGATTTAGATGCCACATGAGAATTGTTCTTCATCAAAAATAGTATGGTAAATAAAAAGTGTGCAAAATGGTAAGTCTTCACTCGTTTGTATCTGGTGTCTTATTTTTTGTGTTATCTCAACAGGCCTGGTATAAGTTATGGGTATGAGAAAGATATCACACAAAACACGGTAAGTAAAAGTATTATGGAATCAGGTTAACATATCACATATCAGTACGCTTCTATAAATATATTTCGAGCACATATATATTAATATGCAAAAATATCATATTATTTTAAATCAAATAAAACTATTCTACAATATTACGTCATATTTTGCATTTTTAGAATCATTGATTATTTTAATTCATTTTTATAAAGGAATATAAAAAATTCTCGATGAAACATTCAAAATCGACGTATACAAATGCGATTCTCGATTTCAAAACATAAATAAAATTTCGTTCATTTATTTTTAAATATCTAAAAATTTCTCCAGTACATTTTCACTTGGTGAGCAAGAAATCGATATATCTGCTTGTAACTTCGTTTAATAAATCTGAAGCTAACCTTTCATTAGTTTTAAAATACTGTTTATTTTTTAAAGGGTAAACTAAAAATCTAACATTTCCTTAAGGAACTAAAATCTATTTCCAGCCATTACAGAAATAAGACTGTTAAATAGATTAAATATTTGTGATGCAGATAAGATTTAATATGTTTAATTTTGTTTTAAAATATGCAGACAAACAATAGGATTTATTTAAAATTAAAATTCCGTTGAACAAGCACTACTATATGACATCTGTGAAAACCTAAATAAATAATTCTGCATTATACTAAATTTTTAAGCCATAATCCGAGACATATCTTTTAAAAACTTTTTTCCTGGTTTACTTTCATCTTTTATTCAATGTTTTGAAGGAGTAGATATTCATATGTTAAAGGTAAAACTGCAACGCTTGATTTAAAATTGTGTAAGACATTGTAGGAGAAAATACAATTAAAAAAAGAGATTCGTGGGATTTTATGCTCGTTGGAATTTCCAGTTGAAATTAGAATTTTCAACTAAAAATGGAATTTATGAAAGTAATAGGATATATAACTGCTACAAATCTCAATGTTTCTTTCTAGAAAAGTCCCAATACGTTTCAATTTTTAAGGGTTATAAAACGCACACACACGCATATATATATATATATATATATATATATATATATATATATATATATATATATATATATATATATATATATACACATATATATACACATACATATAAATATATATATATATATATATATAAACATATATATATACATATTATGCATATATATATATACATATAATATACACATATATAAAATACATATATATATATATATATATATATATATATATATATATATATATACATAATATATACAATATATATACATATATCACACATATATATATGTATATATATATATATATACATATATATACATATATATATATATATATGTATATATATATATATACATATATAACATACATATATATATATATATATATATATATATATATACATACATATATATATACATATATATATACATATACATACACATATATATGTATATATTATATATATACATACAATATATATATATGTATATATTATATATATATATATATATACATACATATATATATATATATGTATATATTATATATATACATATATATATATATATATATATATATATATATATATATATATATATATATATATATATATATATATATATATATATATACAATATATATATATATATATATTTATATAATATATATATATATATATATATATATTTATATATATATATATATATATATATATATATATATATATATATATATATAAAAGGAAAAGTAAACTAGATAGGAAAACTAATGTAGGCATTTTGTATAAATCCCCTAAGACAGCCCGAGAAAATTCTCAGGGGTTTGCAAATCTGAAGTCAAGGGCAAACATTACCTCGTCCTTTCGCTTTTCCCTTTTTAACCCCTAATCTAAAGTGACCACTGCGTCTACAGTTCACGCCCTCAGAGAAGTTGTCTAACCAATTATAACACTACATTGCACTAGAGGACAATTTAGGAAATTTCCAAACAAAAAAAAGATGCGCGCTATCGGAGGCAAATTTTCCCACAGATTTTGACCCAGGTGTTAAGGGTTTTTGACTTATAGTTTCATGCTAGCTGACCCCTCAGTTTGTCCTGTCCCTATAATGAAGTGGGCACCTGTCCTCCAAAGTTCCGTTAATAAAGGACTTTAAATAAAACTGGGTCATTTTTATGGGCACCATGACTGCAACCACTCCGCGTAAAGTCCGTCTCACTACATATACACACATTCAGAGGGTGTTTATAGACACTACAAACTAAATATTTTCAAATATTTACCTATCTTTCACGATATGTAGAATTATTTACTTATGAAATTTTAATTTCACTTGGGAACATTTGAATGAAAAGAAATTTTATATGAAATTCTGCTGTTAGAAAACGTTTGGTAGCTCACTGCAGTGTAAATATTTTTTATTCTTTCTGAAATATAAAAACTTGATTTCTCTCAGATATGGATAAGAAATATGCAAGTCCATTCATATTATCCCTTCAGTAGCAGTTGCATATATTTATGGAGGATAAATATAGTAGCCAAATATTAGCTAATTTTTATACGTTGAAAAGGAATATTTTAAAGGATTTTAGATGTACGCTATTTTTGAAATACCTTTAGGTTTATAAATATTTAAAGCTTCTGAAAATATTTTGGATTTAATTGAAATATTTTTAAAGCTATAAGATACCTGAAATTTTTTCAATATATTAATTTTTTTATTATTTTAATTTATTCTTTAGATATTTCTACAAATGTATGCGATATATGAAGCATATATTTTATCTTAAAAGATTATTCACCTAGATTTTATTAATTTATTTTATTATTATTTATTATTTTTCAATAGAAATTATGAATATTTTCTCTACCTGCTTTATTTTTCTTCGGATTTTACGTTTCGAAGTTTGTTTTTGCCTTTAAGATTAAGATATGTTTGTTTTTGTATTTAAATTTTTATACTGATGTTGTGTACTGTAGAAAAAATCTGTTTATGAGATTAGTCTCTTTTTTATATCTTTCTGATATAAAAAGAGCTTATTAAACGTTGTCAACGTCGTTTTACTTTCTTTATTTTCAGTGTCAGTTAACATTTTTTTTGATAAAATATTAATTTGAAAAATATTTGTAAATACAAGCAACGATTTATGTTTAAGGCTTTAACATGTCACACAAAAATGCAAGCAAAGTTTTAAAAAAAGGGAAATCTAATTAATAAATAATCTTATATTTTTAATTAAAACATTTAAGTTTTTTATCAAACTATTTATTCAGATGTTTTTATTATATTTTGAATTTGATTCTAAAATACGAAACATATAAAATGTTTACTATAATAACACAAAAAATTATATTAAAAGTTTACGGTGACCAATAATGTTCATATAAAAGAACAATCTATCATTTTAATTTTTTTATATTTATCAAATGTAAGGTAATTAAAAGTGTAGAAAATCGTACATAAGAGTAAATAAAGAAATAATAGTAATATACTAATTTACTAAATAGTATTAAATATTATTTAAAAATATGAATGGCTAATACTAAAAAAGGACTAAAAATTATTAGAAAAGTACTAAATTTATCAAACATAAGGTAGTTAAAATTGTAGAAAATCATATGCAAGATAAAATAACGAAATAATATTAGGAGAAATGGATTATAAATTACCTATGTTTCATTACTTAAAATACTAAGTTAGTTTTTGAGTGTAAGGATTTAATTCAGTATTTTCATATTGAAAATGCTCTTTAATATTTACTTTCAGACAGGATTTCATTCATTTTTTATAATGAATTCCTTTTGAAAGCGTTACAGAAATTAAAAAAATTACCTAAACAATTATCATTACTAGCATATAGCCCGTCATTTGACGGGATCAGTAAGATTTTTAATTTTCCAGAATTGTTAAGTACCATATGAGGCACGTAAAAAAAATGGTTTGTTTTTTGGTTGAGAATTATTTTGCAACAAAATATTACCTTAAGAAAATTATTTACGTAATATCTAATTTTAGTAATAAAAAGTATGGAAATAATGCAGAAGATATTTAAATATTCTAAAATAAAAGATTAAATGAGATGGTTAAAGGAATGACGTCATAATGATGGAAAAAATTGTTATTTTTTAGCTATTTATTATGTGATAAATTGATACATATAATCGCCTGCTCTTAAAATGGGGCTTGATGTAATAATGGTAATACGTGAATTTAATAAAATAAAAATCATAAAAAATCATAAAAATTTGAAAAATGGTAAAAATTTATTTTAAAAATAATAAAACTTTAAAAATAATAAAACAACTTTAGGAATAAGAATTCAAAAGAAAAAGCAGAAATTATTAAATTAATCAGACATTTAGAAATATTCGGCTACGTCGGGGGCAGAACCATCAACCCGAGAAGTACGATGATAAAACGGGCAGACACTCTACCCCATGTGCCAGCTTACACATGGTAAAGGAAATGGTTAGAATATATAAGGGTCAAGTGAAAACAGTCCAGAAATTTAAATTTTACTCTCCACCCTCGCCATCCTATCAATAATGAATTTAGTATAGAATAAGAGGGAGAATAAGGCTTGAAATAATAGCATTAAACGCTCGAAAAGGAGGGGATGAGGTGGACTTCGAACTAGCTTTCAATTTTGTTAACCCTAACTCATATAAAATCCAGTGTGGACGTCTGTATCCATTCCAGGTACAACCGCTTCATAAATTCGAGGACAGACAACTTAAGTTATTATTATATAGGGGATTATTTACTTAAGAATACAGTGAAATTTCAACTGTCGAAATTTTCTTATATCTATCTCACTGACTTGTAAAATATAACTAAGAATATTTGAACGATCTATTAGCTTATAACCACCATAATTATTACAAAGACAGATAATTATTTTAATTACTAACAGTTAATTGGAAAATACTTAAAATAATTTCAAAGATACTTAAGACTAGAAACTAAGATTAAAGAGGATAGAATATTGTATACTTCATGTGCATTTATTACCATCGTATACCTGTATGTAAGGATAGTATCATCAGATTTCTGAATCTAAGGATTTAATTCAGTATTTGCATATTGAAAATGCTCTTTAATTTTTATTTTCAAATATCATCTCATTCATTTTTTTTTATAATGAATTCCTTTTGAAAGCGTTATAGAAATTAAAAAAAATTACCTAAACAAATATTCTCAGGATTATCTACTCAAGAATACAGTCAAATTTCAACGATCCATTAGCTTGTAACTACTATAATTATTAGAAAGACATATAATTATTTTAATTACTAACAGTTAATTGGAAAAATACTTAAAATAATTTCAAAGATACTCAAGACTAGAAACTAAGATTAAAGAGGATAGAATATTGTATACTTCATGTGCATTTATTACCATCGTATACCTATTTACCAAAAATTTAATTTGTAAAGTACAAAAAAGTTGGTTAAAGTTAATATATCTCTCTGGAGATCAGAGGGTTTATTATATGTACTTTAACATTTAATTGGAAAAATACTTAAAATAATTTCGAAGATACTTAAGACTAGAAACTAAGATTAAAGAGGCTAGAATATTGTATACTTCATGTGCATTTATTAAAATCGTATACCTATTTACTAAAAATTTATTTTGTAATGTACAAAAAAGTTGGTTAAAGTTAATATATCTCTCTGGAGATCAGAGAGTTTATTTTATGTACTTTAATAGTTAATTAGAAAAATACTTAAAATAATTTCAAAGATACTTAAAACTAGAAACTAAGATTAAAGAGGCTAGAATACTGTATACTTCATGTGCATTTATTAATATCGTACACCTATTTACCGAAAATTTATTTTGTAAAGACAAAAAAGTTGGTTAAAGTTAATATATCTCTCTGGAGATCAGAGGGTTTATTATATGTACTTTAACATTTAATTGGAAAAATACTTAAAATAATTTCGAAGATACTTAAGACTAGAAACTAAGATTTAAGAGGCTAGAATATTGTATACTTCATGTGCATTTATTAATATCGTACACCTATTTACCGAAAATTTATTTTGTAAAGACAAAAAAGTTGGTTAAAGTTAATATATCTCTCTGGTTTATTATATGTATTTTAACTACAGTGGACTCCGCTTAATGTGATGGCGGTTAAAGTTATCAATCGCTTATTGTTATCGAAATCACTTGGCCCCGATTTTCTCTATACATTTGGATGTCCAAATTATCGCTCTATGTGACCGTTACATCAGTTAATGCTGTCAGTTTTCGAACATCATTTTAACTGGCAAAGGAATATTCACAATATATTCAGAAGGAACCCATAACCCATTCTTTTCTTTCCCTTCACTGTTGTTTCAATTTCCGAGAATTCTCCTCTTCCACCAATAAAAATGGTGGGAAAACAAAGAAGTGGGGTTTTACACGTTCCTGGAATTTTTCAGAAATACGCACACTCGCTGGTGGTCAATGGTTGTCAGATAAGCAATTCGGCAACGCATTCTGATCGAAACTGAGAAGGAGTGTACGCACATTTTATGCCTTGCTCGCTTATATACACCTTGTCGATATGGAAGGCAGAAAGCGAAATGATTTAACATTAAAACAGAAGATCAAAATTTTAAATCGTTATAACAAGTCGATTATGATTACGAACAATTTATCAATGAGTTAATTAGAAAAAATTCTAGACAGTCAACAATTGATCTTTTTTTTTAAATTATGTATACAATTCTTATGGTTTAAAGGATAATATAGAGTACATAAATATAAGGTGTGTGGTTTCAATTTGTTTTGAAATTTAGTACCTGTGAATTAAAGCGGGGGGAAATTTATCTAATCTTGCATATCGTTTATTTTTATCAAAATCACGGTGTCCCAAACTGATCACATTCAGCGAAGCCCACTTTATTATATTTTTTAAATACATATCCAGTAAATAGTTAGACTAACAATCATAAATTTCATTCCAAGTCTTCAGAGATTTTGTATGAATAGAACTAAATTATACGTAAAAATGTATACAAGTGGAAAATTTTTAATAACACTTCTTTTAGTGCAATCAAAAATGAGTTATTTTAAAATTTCTTAAGATTTAATTTTTGAATTCTATACACTATATTGTTTAATTATTTAAATTTCTTTCACAATAAAGTTTTGTGTTTCAAATAATATGTTAAATTATTACTCAGATTTGTGGTAAAAACAAATTATTTTTAAAAAAATTGCTGCCCCTTTGAAAAGTACATAAACTTATAACACGAATATTAATATAATCTCTATCATGTGTGAACGTTATTAATACTTCTGATCTAAATAAATTTGATTTGTGTTAAAAAACAAATTATTTTTAAAAAATTGCTCCCCCTTTGAAAAGTACATAAACTTATAACAGGAATATTTACATAATCTCTATCATGTGTGAACGTTATTAATACTTCTGATCTAAATAAATTTGAATGATACATGCAGGTTTGTTTTAATAAATATTTGATTTCCTTAACAGCATTTTGTAGAAATCTACTAAAAATAAACCAGAAATTGTTATTGTAAAATTTAACAGAAAATTTTATACAAAAAATTAAATTATTGAAATTTTCCTAAATTTAGGGAAAAAAAATAATTTGCTTATACTTCAACGTATATGTGTATATAATTTTATAACTTAATAGATTTAAAGCACTGTATAATATTTAGCATCCCCTATATAATAATAGCCTAAGTTGTCTGCCCGTCTGTCCTCCAATTTATGAAGCGGTTGGACCTAAAATTGATAGGGGCATACATATTGGATTCTTGTTGAGTTAGGGAGCAAAATTCAAAGCAAGTCTTTAAAACGTTCGAAATCTCCACTCCCCCCTTTCGAGCATTTAATGCCATTATTTCAAACCCTATTTTCCCCCGTTAAGAGCAAGCTATTAAGTTTATCACATAATAAATAGGTAAAAAATAACATTTTTTTCTAGCTTTATAACGTAATTCCATCTTCTTTAATCGTTTATTATTTAAAATTATTTAAATGTCGTCTGCATGATTTTCATACGCTTTATCACTAAAATTAGATATTAAGTAAATATTTTTCTTTTATATTTGGCATAAATAATAAATGGTTAAAAAATATATACGATAATTGTCAATCTAATCATCGATTATTTTTGGTTGCAATAAAATTTTATCATCGGTATTAACAACAAATTCTTTTCATAAAAGTCTAGGAGTCTATTTCACGGACTAATAAATATCTAGCGTTTAAGTTATACATATTTGAAAACTAAGAAGTTTGATCATTTCAGTGTTTGTTTTTTATACATAACCACACAGTTTGACTAAATGAATTCAACGTAATTCTAAACTGCATTCACAGTATCGGGAGACTTTATAGGAGTATGAAGATAAAGAAATTATTGAGCATGCACCAGATAATTCTCAGAAAAAAAAACAATTATTTTTTAACTGTCTCATAGGGTACTAATCCCTTCATATGACGGGCTATATATTACTCTTTTAATAATGCCTTAGTGTTGAATAGGCAAAATTCCAAAATTTATAAAAACTCTTTGTACTACAGACTCTGTCCCCATACAGCAGAAACTAAGAATAAAAGAGTAGATACATCACTCTTTATAATCTACAAGTAGTTTTTTAATTGTCAGGAATCAGATACAATGTATATCATAGACCTTTGATACTCGACAGAAACTAAATTACATTAGAGTTAAATTGATTAGAAGGTCGATGAATCCATTTCGACAGTCAAAAATAAATAAAATTTAGTATTTTATTTGCAGTCATATGAAATCGTGAAATATTTTACTCGGATAAATGAACTCTTAATGAAAAGATTAAATAACTTATACACACCTGGTTTTAGCGTAGTCTTAAGTTAATTAACTATGTCAGTGAACTTTAGTCTATGACTCATAGTGCATTAACCCTAATTTCTTATTTTAGAAACACAAAATGTAATGTTAGCAGATGAATCTTCTACATTCTTTTATCACTACAAATCAGTCATGATCCTAATTGATTTATAATGATCGAGAAGGTAAACGTAATTACGAACTATTTAATAAGAAATATCTTAACGATTATATCATTTATAACTTACTAATATATTAGAAAAGATCATGTATTTTATATTAAATATAACCATTTTTATAAACTAACACAGATATGTCATTGACATTACGTATTTATGTAGATTGAAATAACTGAATAGTATTCGTAGTATATATAGTAATATAGTATAGCATTCACTGATATGCATACATGCAGAACCTTATATAAGAGACGGAGATATTATAAAATTGTATATACAGTTGAACCTCGATTAACCGAGGTTTCTGTTGACCGAGTCAATAACGAAGTCTAATTTTTTTTTCTCATTTCCAAAATGAGCTTGGAAAAAATGATACACATTTTAGTTCGTTGTCCGTGTTACAGACACTTCTTCCCCACAACGTGATTGACCATGCATGGCAATTAGTGAATCCAGCTTCAAATCGAAAATCATTCAACGAAATTATTGTTGAAAAGATGAGACATGGTGAATTCCAGAAGACGGAAAACACACCTACAGGGAACTTCTTGAGATCATCAATGTAATTGAAGGATGTGAGGAAGTTTTGAAAGAGGACATTAGCGAGTGGCTAGACGTTAAAAATCAACATTCAAATTTTGAAATTCTCACTGATGAAGAAATCATACAAGCAGTTCGATATTTTATTAAGTATAGTTAAAATTATTCTATTTTACTTTTTAAATGTTTTTAGCTATGAAACATAAGTCCATATATGTTTAATTTTATAATTTAAAGAATGTTCTATTGTTTTTTACTAAAAAGTTAGTTAAATTCGCAAGCACGGAAGGTTTTTATACAGAATTTCTATTATCCGAGATTTCCGATATCCGAGGTACTAGCGGTCCCAGTTAGCTCGGATAATCGAGGTTCTACTGTATTAACCCTCCGAGTGGAACACACCGATTAAAAAAATCTAAAAAAATACGCTAAAGGTTTATTGTGTCAATAGCCAAAGAGTTCTATAATTCAACCTTTGTCGACTAGAATGAAATACGGGAAACCCACCCTCGTTACTGTCCCTTTACTTCCGGTTATAAATAGATATTATGGATTGTTAATTTTTAATACACATAAAGCTCGTTAAATCTCGAAGATTATCCCATAAGAAATAAAGGATTCTGAAAGTACAAATAAAAATATTCTTTAAGAAAATTATCTATATTTATTTGCGAAAGTTATTCAAGATATTTATGTGGTGCAATTAGAGATACATCTGTTACCGCAAACGAAAAACTTCGAAATAGAGATTTACAAAGCCTCGAAAAGCTATCAGCGTCCTTGTGCTTCAGGGAATAAGGGTGCATCCCTCAATAAATGTCAGTTAAAGAGGGATGCAGTCTCTAAACAATCGACCTGACCCTCTTACCTCAAACACTAGCAGAAATGTACATTACATCCATTTTCGGAATGTTTTTGGAGATTGAAAATTGTACGTGACAACCGCTTTGAAAACATCACCGGTTTCGCGGAATTATACGTGCGAACCGTTTAGAGGGTTAAAAATTACATTGAACTGCTTATCTTCAGGATACGAAAAGGAAATTATATGTTATTTGGTTTATAGCGATAGGTAACAACGTTGAAGCAGGAAGGGAATTTTAATTCATAATCAAAGTTATTTTAATTAAATTTCATTAGACATACTAACACAACTGAGGAATGGTGAGTGAAATTTCTCTAACATAACAATAAGAGGTATCATCAAATAAATTGTATGGCAAATTTTATAGGGATTTGAAAGTATACTCTTTGACTTTTAAAATATTTAACTTTTAACTGTATTTTGAAAAGTAGTGTAACTAATGCTATATATAAAATATATAAGAAACTAAAGTCAATAGCAAAATAATTTTCATCTAAATAGAATTCTTCATAGCAATTTGAATAGTACGAAAACATACTTTAAAAACTTTTCTAGCGCATTTCATATTAAATGTGTTGCTATTGCTGTTTCTAATGCTACATGGTCAACGCAAACACGATTGAGCTATACGCTACTCGGCGTGCGCCTTTCTTTTTCATGAGCACCGTTAAGGTGAAAGAACGACTCTACTGAAGTGGGACCTCGTGATTTTGAATCGGGAACCAAGACAGTAAATGTAAAAATATTTTTCTATGTAATTCGCATCTCTGTATAAGTTTCTTAAGGCGATTCCACACAGTAGGACAAATTATCAAAGTATGACAATTCTGGCTTAAGTTTCAAACGGAAGGGCAGTTTATTGTTTGTCTATTGGCTGTTGTAAACATGAAAATGAATTTGAACGGCATTATAGTAGTTTATGACGTTGCGACAAATTGCCTCTGGATATTAAATATCATATATGGTAACATTTAATTACTGTTTACGTCAATTCTGAGGAAAAATAATTTTCAGTCGTTATTTTCAATTAAATTTTAACTAGCATATAATATAATAAATTATTTTGCCAGAACGTTGCAGAGAGATAATGGGAAGTCACAGTTCATTTATGATTTAGAAGGGTAAAATTGTTTAGAAATGAAGATTCCGAAGGTACACAGCAGTAGTTCAAGTTAAGGCCCGTCTTTTTCTAATTTTCTCTCAATATAGCATACACGGTGATTCGACAAAATCCTTAAGATTTATATAAATGTAGTATATAAAAAAAATTGCTAATTGAAGGGATGTTGCACCCTTTCAAGCCTTTTGCAGCAGTTAAAACTTAAAATTTGTAGCAGGATAAACCTTTTTTTATCCGACAAAATGTTGATTTGTAGCACGATGTAGTGGTTTTGTTTCAGTTAAACTAACGATTAAAAAAACTGCAGTTTTCGAGGAGTACGGCTAATAATTTAGAATGATTGGTTAGTAGCATTCGAAATACCAAATTTTTAATAATTGTTGATATGGTTTGCTGGTTTTAGATATATGTATTTATTATAAATAAATATATATATATATATATATATATATATATGTGTATGTATATGTGTGTGTGTAATTTTATGTAATATATTCAAATTTATATATATGTATGTAATATCAGGCTTTTGAAAAAGAGTGTCTGCTACATATCCAATTTACTTAAAATTTATCACTTGCTTATTTACTTATAACTGCAACCGCATACAGGACAACTCCCAAATCAGCACTGTTTGTGCTAACAGACGTACTTTTTTTTTACGTACTTTTTTCACATAACGGTTACCAAAGCAACCAAGTAATCTGCTTTATTTTGGGGAGGAAGACAAATTAAATTCGGCACTGTATTTCTTCTTTCAAGACACAACAGACTACTATAGGCTAAGATAGTACCTAAGAGTTGTTCTATCTGATCCTATATATTGCAAGGCTCCTCCAGTTTCTTTTATTAACAAGACTAAAGTTCTTCTATTTCTAATTCAAGCCACCTAACTGGTTTTCTTTTAAGTCTACAGTATCCCATGGGATTAGAGCGAGTTATTTTACTGTGTTTGACGCTTTAATAGCCTATACAAAATTGATACCAATTCATCAATGATCGCAATCTTTAAACTGATCAGCCACATTACGCAAATCAATAGTTACCGCAAATGAATCAAGTTCAGATTATTCAGGCAATCCTGAGAAAAAAAAACCCAAATAAGAGTAGACCTTGGCTAGGTCAAAAGGCACTGTGGCATCGACGTACTTAATCTGGCGAAAGAAAGGAAGTTTCGCCAACCAGAAATAATATTTCCACTCACTAGCTTTTTCATTACGCAAAAAATTTAAGCAGAAGTTTTCCTCGAGTCGCATAACTACTGCTACAATAGGCAGGACTCTCTAAGGTTTCTTAAGGAAAATTAAAATGAATAAATTGAGTATTAATAAATGCCCTCCCTACAATACCACGGACCTTTCCCTCAGTATTTTCCCAGAATCCGCGTCTCGGATAGCTCCTCGGGAGAATAGGTCTGTTGGTGACTCAAATCACTATATGCACGATGCTCTGATACACAACTTCATTCTTAAGAAACCCACAGACGCATTCACAAAACTGTGGTAGAGAACCTAATCAATAACCTGGTATTGATACGGAAGATGCGACGCTTTTTTGACTGGCTAACCGCATATATAGTTTCCTCGGGAGACAATAAGGAAGTTAGCCTAAATCAGAACTAATGCCTTGTGCCCCACTCTAACAGCTCGATGTCAACAAATTGTTATTTAACTACTTTCATATCAAAGTTGCAACCTGTGCTTACGTTGTATACCGGGTTACCCGGACTTTTAACGTGGGCATGACCTTTGAGGATCAAAACGCTTGCAGAAACTGTATTGGATGTAATACTTGTCTAAATTTTTTTTACATAAATTTCTTGTTTTGTGTCTTCAATCATTTTAATTATGGTCGAAATACTTATTTGACCCCTACGTAAAGCAATGTTGCCGACCAACATCCAACCTTTGGTGGTTAGTTGTTTACAGGTAATACACTATAGAGCACCAGACACTATGAAAATGTCTACCTATGAGATTCGAAATTTCTTGAAAATTTTGTGAATGATTGCGAGATTGTATTAGTTTATATTTAGAAACTGATAGAAATGAAAAAACGATAAGTATCGATATTTGGATTTTGGGTTAAACGAAAGTTTGCGATCTGGAAGTTTTAACGTAATAAAAAACTAGATTTGCTTATTCGTTGTTTAAAACAGTATTCTTTCAAACATAAAACTTTACAGATTTAGTAAGATTTTTAAGCATATGTTCAACTTTTAATGAGAGTTGGATTTTAATTAGTCTTAAATCATTTGATTAAACCATTTAAGTCATTGACCATTATCTGACTGACATTTTTTGTGAACATGCCTCTAAAAGAGGAGAGAGTATCACTATATGTTTCTTGCTTATGCATAAAAATATAAATTCAGAATGATAGCCGATATTATTAAATGCGTTACCGTTTAGGTTTGTTAAAGAGTTGACGAGATAAAGAGATTTTTTTTGAGGGGGGGGAGGGAGCTGAATAAGGATGGGGCGAACTGTTTAAAGTAGATATCGAAGAACAAAATTCATGAACTAAGGAATCGAAATTACTGTTCTACCTACTCATCTATGTTTGATTAAGTCCTTTGACTAATACTTTAAATTTCGGTACCATTTTATAAAAATTACATATGCTACTATAACAATATCATTTCCTACCTATGTCCGAAAATTCTCACATAATTATAAAATTTGTTAACACGATTCACGTCACGATAACTAACCTTACATGAATGTTTTCTTTCGATTCTTATACCATTCAAAATGTACTAACACTAGTTTTTAATGTCATGCAGATAAATCAGGAAATTTCATATAAACTATCTACATCTAATTTTAAAATTTTCCATTTCTGCAGTTATCTCACATACAGACATTAAACAAATAACCTATGATCTCATCTACTACAGGACAAACGTTTATTATTATAATTATAGTTTTGCACTAAATAATAATCATTAAAACCCAAACCAAAACTCTTATTATTGTAGCGCATAGGTCTGTATAGTCATTAATAGAAAATAGATTATAGTATGAACCAGTGTAATACCTTCGCCAATTTATTGTAACGTATAAGTGCTGCATGATGAAAGGGTTATTCAAAATGTTACTTACCTATTACTTTATGTTAAGATAATACCACAGAATCAGCAAAACTAGAATTTTGAAACATATATCATGTGGTTAACACTAATCGTAATACATTTAACTTTCTTTGAGCCCAATATAGTGAGGGTGTATTGTAATATTTACTACACTGAGTGATGAGGGTTATTGAATGATGATTAAGGAATCTAAAATTCTACTTTTATTGACTACAGCAGTGTAATTAGAATCTACCAACTCTTTGCAGTGAAATGCAGCGTTTATCAATTCGTCGAATTCCTTATCACGTGTATCAAGTGTAGTTGTTTACATTATCTATAGATATGTACAAAATAGATCTCTTTTTCTACCCATACACTAGTTTTTACATTTATTGTGGTTTAACAACTTCTAAAGAAAGTATAAGAAATTAAGTTTTTTACACGAAGTTAAACATTTTTCGATAACTCTCGCAGAAGTACTTACCTTTGCATGAGTGTCCACAAGATCTAGAACTTTAACCTTAGATTTGCCACAACGTTGTCATTATGTTTTATTAATAATGTTATTTCAATAATTATTTACCCATAGTATCATGTTGTGAATTTGTTTTATATATTTATTCACCGGGGCATTAAGGGCCTAGCCATAGTTTACTGAAGTTTATATAGATAAATATATAAAATTTATTCCAACGAGTGTCAACGTTGATTAGTTTGTTATGTTAGACAAAACCATGGTTAGGCAGTAAGTTTTATTAAGAGAGAAAGTTAGTGACGTGATATATTAGAATTTTCCTGTATCCAGAAGCCATTTTTTGACTTCGATACATTACATATACCTTGTGGTTTTTTACTTTTATTAATAGGCTGTTAGAAATTTTAATTTAATGGTTTCTCAATTATGTTGAATAGCCTAGGAGCTCCAAGACTAAGATATACTCCTGTGAAAAATAGATTTGGGTGTAATGAAATAATTGTAAATTAATTGCTTGAGTTGGCAATTAACTTACAAATTGTGTAAATAAAGACAGACACAAAAGAATACATATTTTTGCTACAAAAAACCAAACAAAATAACAAGCAATCAAATTGTCCATACAGAACATTGGATTCATGTACAATTTCTTCTATATTATTTTTAAATCTTCCACCTTCACACGTTTAAAATTTTTAGACGTTTTATGGCAGCAATTTAGGCATTGTCTGAACGTTCTTCTAATGAATAAATGATAGTTTTGAAGTTTGATCTAAGCAATCGGTATCAGCTCGTCGACCCTATTCGATTTTACATTTCATATTTTAGATAGTCCTGTATTGATCATTTTATACGATATCATAATTAAATTGTTTTCTATTTTTATTCCTTTCAAGAATGATGTGACTCAATTTTATTATAGGATTCTAACCTTTCAGATAAGTAGCTTTCCATATATTCTCAGTACATTTTTAAAGATTTTAAAAAGTAGACTGTAATTATGTATTTCTTTTATAGCAAACTTGATGCTTGCATGTAATTCTAAGGTAATGTTTCTTTGTGGATTTTGTAACATCCACAGTAAAGAGAATATCACCATTCCACGGAACATTTAACTCCGTTCAGGCTCGCTTTGTCCTGTATGAAAAATAGAAAAACTGATGCAGAGAATGATACGTCAGAGCTGTATTATTAATAACAGGAGTCGATGGCTGAAATAGGACTAAGAGAGGATACAATGTAATTTTTCAGGGATTTTCTAGGAAAAGGGAAAAACAACCGCTTTACCTCCGAATATAGTAAAAGCAACAAAACCAATAAAGTGCAGCTCTCGGGTAATATTTAACTGTAATGGGGAAAACCAGTTACTTTTGTACTATTATATAACCCTGCTGTTCAGTTCGTGTTAATATGACCCGAAAAAAATTTATATGTCCAGAACAAAATATAGTTCTGGAATATTTTTCGAAGACCTCCTGATGGGGCTGGTAAATAATATAAATATGTACTCCTAGAGAGATTTATGTGTACTTGCATTTTCCAGGAATATTTCTCAATTTATACGTAATGTGCCGATTGGGACAAAAAAAAATTATATTTTCTCATACATGTTCATTTTTGCTTGGAATAATTCAAAAGAAAAGAAAGCCGAAAGATGACCGATTGGTTAGTGTGCTCGCCTTCGGTACAGGAGTTTGTGGGTTCGAATCCCACGGTGGCATGGATGTTCGTAGCCGTTCGGAATCGGCTTTAAGCTGTAAGTCCCGGTGTTATTAGCCCTCGTGTTGGAAAAAGTAGACCGTAGCGCACCAAACCAAGAGAAAAGAAAAGAATAACAATAGCTTCTCTAATTTATCCATTTTTGAAACATATTTCATTGACATACGTGTTTGGTTACATGACAAGAGAGCGCGTGCGGTCAAAAAGTTAGCTTTACCCAATTGGGGGAGGGGAACAAACCCTTTGCTCTTATTGCAACGTTTCTCTTATTCTGCTTTGTTTCACTTTCTGAAATACTGTAAAACAGTTGGGCCTCTAGAAATAGAAAAAAAACCCGGCAGAAAAAATGACGAGTCTCAAATTACTGTCACACTTATATAGCTAAACTAATAAAAGCTTTTGACAGCGTTGAAGATTTTTAGAGTTTGAAAATTAAACTCTATGTTGAAAAGTATGAATATCATACTGTATGTGATAGTCCAGGTGATGAAATTGAGACTGAAAGCTCTAACAAAGATTTTTATACTGATATTCAAGAAATGAACTGTAAAGAAAGTATTCCGTCCAGGTATCGGGAAATTGATCCGCTGCCATATTCTTCTCAATCTACAGCTGCTAATATAAAAACTGCTGCAAGTGTCACAAAATATACAACAGCAAAGATAACGGACGTGAAAAGTAGATTTGAGATGTTATAAAGTTCTTCAATTGAAAACGAAAAAAATAAAATGACTATTATTAAAGAATACTTTTATGGGAAAAAATTGGAAAAATATCGAAAGTGAAATATTTCAAGAATATATTAGATTATTATGGTTAGCTGTGTTTATTAATCATACGGAAAATAAACAAAAAGCTTATGGGATAAAGTAATTAGGAGAAATGTATTTCTTGTGACAATGTCATTTGAAACATTTTGCACGACATCGAGAATTAGTTTTGAATATAAATCCACTCTTTAAGAAAGAGTAAGTGTGGATTAAATTAGCTGCATTGCGAAATATATGAGAAAAGTGGGTAGAAATTCTACCAAAATATAATCAGAATGAAAAAAAAATATTACTGTATATAAACAGTTAGTAGGATTTAGTGGCCGGATGTCCACTGAAGCAGTATATACCAAACAAGCCGTCTAAATATGGGATCAAAATAATGACTGTCACAGAATTATTGTGTAAAGACTCAAAACACGAATTGCAACAAAGGTCAAATCCAGAGAAAAATGAGAGAATGCAAACAGTGTGTGAATTTAGTCACTTAAGTTTAAGCACTTTAGTAGTAGTGAGCTTTGGGTATTCGGGGCACAATATTGCATGTGAATTTTCTTCACACCTTACAAGTTCTTTTAAAACGGAAAACGACTCTTCTTGGCACCATTAGAAAAAAATAAATCAGAACTTCCTGAAGAAATACCAAAGAAGTTCATAGCTCATTATTTTACAGAAGACACAGCAGTTGCAAACTATATGCCAAAACAGGACTAGAATATTATTCTTAAGACCATTTTGCGTCATGGAAAAGTTAGCAATACATCCGACAAAAACCATCTATGGTCGTAGAATATAATTCAACTAAAGGTGTTGATACACTTGATCAACTTTTAAACTCATTCAATTGTAAAAGAAAACAAATAGCTGACCCTTGATAGTATTCTATATCAAAACTGATACTTCTGCGACCTATGCATTTATTCTATGGATTTGAATAGCGAGTGGAACGAAAACAATTGACTAAAAGAAGGCTATTTTTAAAAGAACAGAAAATTTTAGTATTGAAGCATGGCCACGCCTACCAATAAGTGAGGACTCAATAACAAAAGTGAAATTAATACAGAGAAAAAGGGGAAACATCATCGGAATCTTTTGTAAAATATATCATGTGTTAAACGTGCAAGGCACAATATCTGTCCATAAAGCAATTATATCAAAACTAATAAGTTATACTAGAATTGTAAGAATGATATTTGCAAATGTAATGTAATATATTACTGTTTAAATTGTAAACAAAGGTAAGCTTGAATTTCTAAGATTTTTGTCATTTTATTAGCCGGTTTATATTATATAAATTTTTTTTAAACCTACAAAAGTATTATTTAAACTAAGTCTTAAATGGCACCTGTCATTAACTGCAAGAAGGGTTAGTTTCCTAAATCGGGTAATATTGAACCAAATTCTACGTATTAGGAGTGTAAACGAACTGAACAGCAGGGTGAAAAAAGCTCGAGAGCTGTTGAAGGCAAAAATGTGCCCCGATAAGTTTTTAAAAAAATGTCTTATCGACTTTAGGATTGACAAATTGATAAATAATTCAGAGCAGTAAACTTTAGGTCGCCAGAGGAATGAAAAGTGTTACATATAATTAAATAAATTCTATCATTGAAAAAGAAGTTTAAAGGCAAAACGAATGGAGCACGAAGGTAGAGCAATAAACAAAGAAATAATTTAAAAAAAAAAAACAAAGCAAAAAATAGAAAGGAACTTCGAAAAGAACGAGGCTGACTGTTTGTTCTCTTTGAATAAAGACATCAGCTATTCTAAGAGTTACTCTAGGCTTTTGAGCAGGAGAGAGGATTCCATTATTATAAAGATAAATGTCATGTAGCACTGGATTATGAGTTTTGGAAAGATCTCTGGAAAACCTCCAGAAGTTGTTTTGATTTCTGTAAAGAATACCATAATAATCTAATAAATTTGAGTTTTCCGATTTTGAGTGAACGCCGCTGATCCCTCAGACAGAAGTCTGTGTTATCACAAGTCCATTAAAAGCCTAATATAATAACTTTTACTTAACATGCAAGCAAAGTGAACGTTAAAGTAAAATAAGAAAGAGAACTTTTAGCAGCATTTGATTTACGCATCAAAGAGAGGACACATATAATCAAAGTCTTCAATAGGTCACTAATAATAGTAATAAGTTTAAAAATGAATAAGAATTAAAAAACTACCTGCCTCAAGCTGAGGAAGAATTCCTAGCAATATGGACTCATGGTACAAAAAGTAAAAAAATACCAAAGAGGGGAAATATATTGAAAATAATTTTTAAATCTTAATTTGGATATAACTCTGAATTACTAATAGCACAATTAACTACTACAAAATATTCTTGAAATCAAGGTGATGGAAGAGAAAGATACAAAATTTAAAAGAAGCGGAAATATCAAACTAATTATTACATTACCATGATTAACAGCGTTTGATTGAATGCATGAGACCCAAAATAAGGTATGCAAATAGGAGAAAAAAATTAACCTGACATTAAACTTTTTGATAAAAATTAATTTGATGATATTTTGGAAAAAAGGGTAAGACACCAAAAGTTTGCAATTTTAATTTTGCGACTGGTGGAAAAACAGTTTTCTAAAAAATTTGATAAATTAATACTGAAAGAGAAATGGTAATCCACAGCAACAGCTCTCAGTTAATTGAATTCAGTGATAAGCCAATTGAAAGAAGAAAAATTATACAAGGTTCAACCAACAAAGAGTATTAAAATTAACATATAATTAACCAGGATAAAGAGACTGAAGCCCATTTCAAGAGCCGTCTATTCTGTTTCATTCTGGGTTCAAGATATGCTGTTTAAAATTTCTGAGTTTGAACATTTATCTCTCTTACTCAGTTTCTAATTTTAGAAAATATCTCAGTTTCTTGTCCTACAGGTTCCTTTCAAAGATAATTCAACTACCAACAAGAAAATATCTGATTTTCTTTACAATATTCTTAATCCTAGTTTTTTTCTTGTAAATAGAAACTATTGTGGTCATTTCTAGTGTCCCGTTAAGCAGCTCCCAGCTCAATCCAATGGAAAACTACCATGGTAAAGTTCAGATTTTAAAACTGATCTACGTAAAGCAAAGGTAGAACAACCTTAGATTTCTTATAAGCAAGAATTTTAAAACACCGAAAATTCTCGATTAGGACGATGAGATTGAATCTTATGAGGAAAGAGACACTTCAAATAGTTCTGGAAAAGACGGAAGCAGTCTGAAAAAAAATCTCAAAAATATGAGTAGAACACGCAGAAAGGCAATGAAACAGTAGTATTCATTTTCAAAAGGAAACTGATGGAAGAATCGATATAATTCATGTTAGAAGAAATGATTGACATAAGCCATTGAGAATCAAGAATATAATAACAGTCCTCCATATAACTAATATATAAATGAAACTACTTTCAGGCAATTTGAAAATAATGCATATAAATATCACTCATTAGAGGACTTAGAGGATTACCTACAGCAGTATACTTAGTATTCGATGAAAACGACCATTACAAACATAAGCAATCAGGTTTAGATAAACTCGTCAATTTCACTTTGAGAAATATTCCCGTAGGCTCTTGGCAAACCAATCTAATCCACTCTTAATGGTCACATTGCTAAATAAAGACTTTACGTCTAGAGAAATTATTGTATATCTACCTGTGCTGATCGAACTAACGAAATGTTTTAGCGAAATCAAATAAACTAAAAAAGTAGTAAAAGAATTATTACACAACAGAAGAGAGAAAGCATAAATCATGTGCTTCACAAGATTGTAAGTAGCAGTACTGCAATTACAAACAATGGATCAAAGATAAATATATTAGGAAAAGCTTGAAACCGGGACAGTAAGAGACAAAAGTAATCAAATACCAATCACTGTGAGAGATAATAAATGAAAGTTTCATGACAGATGCAGTCAGTATGAATTCAAGCTCAATAATGGGTGTTATCAATAAATGTTTGGGATTTTTCGAGATAAAAAGATATGTCGATCTCACCCATACTGACTTTACTAGCAATGGTAATAGCTAAATTTGAGTTAGAATGTAAATTATTGACGTGCATTCCAGAAAACTATTGCGATTACGTTTCGAAATTAACAATCAGTGTTAAAATGAGATTCTAATAGAATATTTAATTAGCAAGTAAAAAGCTCATATTTGAAATACCGTTCAATCCGAACAATTTATGGAGAAAAAGAGTAAAAGCAAAATTATAAAATTACATATTAAAGCTGATCTTCATTTACAGAAACACAAAAGTGAACATTAAGATTCCTATTAAAGACGGGTAAATGACTATAAATATGAGTATCGAATGATTACAGAGATCAGAAAACTTATTGAGGAAGGACTTACTCTTCAAAGAAACAGAGGGCACTGAACAAAAATCCTTTTCACTCAAATCAAAATTATGTACGAGTTCAAGAAACGATTCTACCACGAATGTTCCGAAAAATTAGAAAGAGTATGAATTTTTGTTTGTAGCTTTATTTTTTAACATTCTATCTTAATTTTGCTTTGTACTTTTCCTCTTTTGGAGGCAGTTACGTGTCCGACCTAACGTATGTTTATTTGTGTGTTAAATTGCCTGTGCATATTATGAGACAGATTTTCTGTCTCGTATCTTACCCTCAACTTTCAGCCATCGAGTTCTCCGCAATGATATTGCAACTTCCTTGAAGCTGCAAAACAGATCCGACATTAATCTTTCCGCTTAGCCATCACTTATGTTGGCTCTTATTAAATCTGACAAAGGATTTACCCTTGTATAAATGTGAATAGACGTATCTTAAAAATATTTTGTAGTGATGGTAGACTGGAGATCATTATTTTATCTTCATCCAGAGAACTTGTGAAACGATTAGCTATTGCGTGCTTCCTAGTTCATTAGGATGATATTTATCATCAGATGGTATCTTTGGGCTGCACAACTCTACCCGTTATATGCTCTTAGCCATATAAATCACCCTTATTCTCCTGTTTGTCTTCATTTTCCTTGTAGTTCGACTATTCATGAAAATGTTTATTTTAAATATATTTCTCTGGTAGAAGTCGCAATACTTTTAGACGATGCTTGGCGACATGGAAAAATATTTTCAGTTTGCTCTTCCAAGGAGTAATGCCTGTAAAAGAAAAAAAAAGTTACAAAAGGTTCCTTGAACTAACTGAATATAGAAATAAATAAAGTTTAGTTGTATACTACGTAATAAAGCACTGAATAATACACTGAGTTGTCCCCCTACACTCAGTAACTTATACAATACATAGTACGTCGATCAAGTGTATCCCAGTTCCGCTTAGATCTCTATCAAATTTTGTACACTGACTTGACAACAGAGGGTCAATGTATTTTTACATTCCTCCGAGATTTAAAGGAGACATTACAAACTTAAGAGCTACAATTTCTTCAACTTTTAAAGTAAGTTTTTAAGCAATGCTCGCCGAAATGGCAGGTGCAAATTAGTTTGCACAGTGTTTTGGACTTAAATTACCCAACTTTTTGTTCGAAAAGTAATTAGAATAAAATCACGAACTGTACAGTAAATTATACACCTATAATAAATACACCTATAACCGAACCGAACCGCAATTTATACACCTATAATTTTCCCGTCGTACAATTCTTTTACATACAAGAAAAATATATCTAACGCAAATCCTAAGAGTACACTGTAAGTTCTAGATCTGCCTGTTCCGAGGGTAAACAAAATATATCGTTTTCGGAAAATAACGGTTTTTACGGAACTATTTCGAAAATTCGATTTTAAAACGCCCTGTATGATTTCACAATTCTTTTATTCGGTGCAATCGTGAATCATATAAAAGTCCCGAATTTTTTGAAGTGTGTAATTAATATATATATATATATATATATATATATATATATATATATATATATATATATATATATATATACATAATATTTCCACAATTTTTTTAGATAAAAAAAATTTAAAATTATGCTTTAAATTTAATAAATTCATGACTTTACACCGATAATATTTTTTTCGAAAATGAATATGCAATAAGTGGTTTTACTGAGTTTCAATACATTTTCCTAACATTCAATTATTTTACAAATAGTTATCTGTTTTCATTTAAACATTAAATACCGCCAAAATTTATCATTTGATAAATTCCTGGAAAAATACAATAACTCTGTACCGAACGATCACAGAGCTTTTCCGTCGGCAAGCCAGATGTCTTGTGTGAGTACTTTCCGTACCGACAAATTTACAATATTGTTTACTATCAAGCAGCGAGTTAAAATACTTCTTACATATGTAAAAAGTTTTATTAGACCTTCGTAAAAGCTTGTGCCATGTATTTACAATCACAATAATTAACTAATTAAAATATCTAACCTAATCTACAGCAAAGAATCGCCAAGTACATCAGCTAGTGTAAATGTAACCAGGTTTAGTTTGGTTTGGAGTACTACGGTCTACTTTTTGAAACACGAGGGCTAATGAGATAGAGACCTACGATTTAAAGCCGATTCCGAATGGCTATGAACATCCATGCCACAATAGGATTCAAACCCACGAACTCCGGTACCGAAGGACAGCACCCTTACCAATCGACCATCATTCGGCTAAAAAACCAGGCGTTCGAACTGTAATTTTATTCGTTCCGGTACAAATAAGTAATATATCGGTTCAACTCCAGTTTTCATTTGGACAAAAATACAATTTTCGGTTTTGTTCCGAATGAATACTATAATGTATATTCTTTTTTGTACAAAAATATAATTCTATCTTGAACAAAATGTTATTCTATAGGAACAAAATATAATTATATCAACAAAAAAATTCTATTAAAATTTAGATTTTTTTTAAAGTAGAACACTATGTAAATTGATGCAATTAACTAGGATGTAGGATATAAGCGGTGTGCAGAGAACTGAGAGTATTTCATTATAAAAATTGAATTTGACAATTGAACATTCAACTGAATAAAATCTGCCTTTAACAAGTAGTTTCATACGAAATTGATATACTAAGAAACCTCAAAACAGGAAATCGAGAAACAATGGACATCCAAGAACGATAATTATACGGTTGATGTTAAATTGAAAAATATGTATAAGTTGGTCACAGTAACCAAAATGACTGAATATATCAAACCGAAATAAACAGATATTTTTTCAGTTCAGTTACGTTTTTTGTTCCAACCAAATAACAGGTTTTTCGAGTTTTCGGTTCAGTTTTCGATCGGAACTCTGATTGTAACAATCAAATTTAACCCATTCATTAACAGATGAAAAAATATACATTAGCAACTTCAAAATCTTATGGATGTTTTATATCTATAGTAATGATTAGCAAATCGAAGCAAAAACTTTCTAAAAAATCAAGTCTTTAAAACTCCTTTAATTCCGGTAAGGTCGCATTGTTTACCTCAAGACTTCGTGTATGTGGGTTATTTTCCTTTCAAAAAATTCTTATTTGAGGCATATAAATTTAATTATTTTGAGTGGTGTGAACTTTAAATAAGAAAATTAGAAAACCATACCTGAGAATTTCGCATTATAAAGTGAAAATGAATTTAATTTATTATACTAATTGAGAGTCTTAGCTGTTGGATCTCTAACAATTTTCATTTATCGTGATTATAACAGAGATGATAAACATCAAACAAAATCATTTTTTCTCAGGCAACAGTTTTTTACGCTATTCAAAGAAAATATACACAAACGCCATGCCTATTTTGTCAATTTGAATTTTCAAAAAAGAAAACCAAAACCGTTGAAATCAAATATCCTATTAAGTATTAAACTAAAAATATCACGTTTTCAAGTTTACTGGAATGAAAATTTTGTATGTTGTAAGTTTCAGAAAACCTGTTTTTTTACTCATATATATTTAAATGAATGCTGCTATTAAAAAATGCTATGCAAAATAAAAGTTGCGTAATTATATTTATTTAAGTAAAACTTGTGTCGGAATGTTCAATTTTAAAACAGCAAGTTTAATATAAAAACTTTGCTTACTAGTTTGACAGTATGTTCTTCCACCCCCAGGTTCATTCATTTTATATTTTTAACCCTTTAAAGTTCATAATTAGAAATTCTTGGGCATTTAAAAGAAATCGTTTATAATATTATCTATGAACCTTATAAATGTGAAAATTAATGAAAACAATTCCTTAAAAAGTTGTAGATGCGAGCAGATGTTTAACTGTAAAACCCTCTCTTTGTACGACTTGAAAATACTTCCCTAAAATTTAAATTATATTGGAAGAATAATGAATAATTATCATTAATATTATGCAATAAATATATATAAACAATTTATAAATGTAAGTACTTTTATTCGGGATTAAAAAACACGAAAAATATAATTCCTGATTGTTTCAAGCAAAAGAAGTTTAAAAGTGTATATTTGAAAGTGAAAAATAAATTATGTAATTTGCTACCATATGTTCATAGTTTAAAGTGTCAAAAACGTAGAAAACCCAAAAAGTCATTCATATTCTTTAAACAGAAGAGGAATAATTCTAACAGCTGGTTTCTCTGCGAAACCACTGTCATTTAAAGGGTTAAACAGCTCACGAAATGGTGCAACAAAATATAAAATCAGCAAATAATGACTGAATTAATAGTAGGTATCACTATGAGAAGCGTTTAAAAATTGGGCAAAAAATAAATCGTCATGTTTAGCGTTAAAAAATCCCCAAAATTTGTTTTTTCTCTTTCTTTGAATTGCAAGTGGTTGTTTGGTTTGAAGCCGTACAACCTACTGTGAGAGTCTAAAGACACCAGGTCCTACTGCTTAATTATTAAGATCCAGATACTGAAGTTTCCAATGTCCTCTAAAACCAGCGTGACTGAAGTTTTGCGTGCTTCATACCAGTTTTGTTCTCCCACCAATCTAGGAAAATAAGTTACACCCAGTTTTTTGGATAAGGAACTAACCACCGACATATTCTCCACACTTTTTCTTGGTTGGTTGGTCCCACCCCTTTGATCATAAGTGCTCATAATAATAATCATAAATATGAGAAGTACTGTACTTAATGCAGAAAGCACGGACACTCAAATGGCATGTGTTACAAATTAAAGAATAAAAATTACGAAGCAAGAAAAAGATTTCCTTCTCAAAATGAACAGAAGCCACGAGAACAAAATGAAAAACAAAAGCAATAGAACTTTTATATATGCATACAAACTAAAGAAGAAAAAAATATTTCAAGCCGATGCAGGTGTCCGCACAACTGAACACATATTAGACACAACGTCGCCGGCTAAAAATAGCTCTGCGGAGAGTGGGATTCCAACCAACAAAACATTCTTTCCTTGCAAACATTGATACAGAAAAAGAAAAAATAAATTATCTGAACTCTGGCTCGAGTCGGCATTTAGTTACCGATGCGAAACTATTTTCATCTCTAAATCAGAATGAGGATTCAATAATATTAATCGTTGCAGATGGGAAAATTTCCTCAAAGGGTGCTGGAAAAAATTATTTCACTACAAAAACGAATGCCAGTACTCGTGAAATATGTTTAGAAAATGTCTATTATTTACCACAGTTAGAATGTAATCTATCAGTAAAGAAAATAGGTGAAAGGGATTTCTAATTTCACTTCTGTAAATCAAATGTGTTGAATGAGGAGTAATACAGTATATTTAGAACAATTTCAAGCGATAGTCTTTAAAAAGTCATTGAAGAAAACAGAAATGGTTCAGATCTCAATTTAGCATATAATTGTAACAATCATAATTGTATTTATGGCACAAACGGCTAGGTCACCGGAACACTGATGCAATCAAACAGCTTGTAAGAGAAAATCTTGCAGACGGTATTCAGCTAGACAATTACTAACATTCAGCTGACTTTCTATGTTGCATTAAAAATAAATTATCAGAGTTCCCCATATCCGAAAGAAGCAAAATATAGAACTAAACATCCACTCGATTTAATCCACAACGACCTATGCAAACACCAAGTGTACTTCCTAACATTTGTAGACGATTACTCTCGATGTTGCACAATCTATTTCGCACAATATGTATTTATTCGCACTATACACTGCTGTATGCAAATTTTTAAGACACTGCTGCATTTTCGGCACTAATCCAAGTGAAAGCTTTGAAACTGAACTGTTTAAATTTTGGGAAATGGAGACAAATCAAACTTCTATAGATATGAAAAACGTAATTGTGAAGCTATGGAAAGAAAAGCATAAGACATATTGCAAAAATTGGAAAAAGCCAACAGTACATTACGTAATTAATAACTATAAAAGGTATGGATTTTTCCACAGACAAATGGAAGTGGTCGACCCAAAAAAATTTCTTCGCCTCAGTAGAGAGGCGGATACTGAGATTTGTTAAAGGGAAACCTACAATTTCTACAGTAAAGATAGAGTTAAAGGAGACATCTGTTGCCAATATACATCCACAGATAAGAATTTTTTTTTTTCTACTGAATATAGAACCTATGCACTACAAAAGAAACCACACTTATCTGTCAGAAATGTGAATCTTAAATACTATATTACGAAGTCCCAAGATTTTTGGAAGTCTTCTAACTAAATTATTTTTACTGATAAAGATATTTTTACTTAAATTATTTTTACTGATGGAGGAAAGAAGGAACAGCACTTAAATCAGCAAATATAAAAGTAACTGTTAAACGTGGCGGTGGTAACGTTAATGTATGGGGTGCAATGGTAGCTAGCTTAAGAAATTTAATGTTTATTGACAGTACCATGGACAAAATGGTATTGTGGTGGTCCCCAAGGAACTTCCGTAGCTAACCCCATGGTTAGGCAAGCATAAACTTTTCGGAACTGTAGTGAAATAAAGTAGGACGATAACTGTGAAGTTAACGGATGTATTCAGTCAGTGCCATGTGCTCGTACTTGAGAGCCGACGGCTGCTCTATCTTTTACTGTTTCTTACTCATTTTATCAATTTAACCTTCTGATATTTTTAATTACATTTTTATTAAATTGTTTTTAATGTTAATGAGTGTTATTTCGGTTTACTGAAAACGAAACTTGATGAACACTACAGTATATTTAAATGTTATAAAACAAAATTTACCAGGCACAGCTGTAAAATTGAATTTAAATAGAAACTTATTTTGTCCAAGACAATATCCCAACCATAACACTCAGATTGTAAAGAAATGGTTATTATATAATGTACAAAAAGTACTGCCCTATCCTCCGGAAAATCCGGATTTGAAACCTATAGAACTTTTATGGGTGTTTATGGGAAAAAAAATGGGATATAAGAAAATAAAAATAACTAAAAAGGGTTCTTTAGAATATATAGTACAGTGGACCAACAGACTTCCCCGAAAAGTTGGTACTGTAGATGAACAAAGGATTAGATGCTGTTATATCAGCCAAAGGATATCACACGAAGTATTAAATGCTTCTGTTTGAAATTTAAAGTTATTTTTTGTTACCTTGGATGAATGTCCAGGTTTTTCTTGGCTATCAAAAGTGATATGTTCTTTAAATTTATAATTTATGTTTATGTGCTACTGAAATTAAAACAAGTTGTTTGATTTATTTTTGAAATTTTATTTTTTTGGAATTTAGTTCAAAATTATAATGTAATGCAAAATTATTACACGATGAAATCCTGTAACATTATTGTCTAACTTTTTTTTGGTTCCCTGTATGTCAGCAGGGAGATTCGAACACAGTACTGAAGAGCATGTTCCTACCATTCTGCCACCGTTCGGTGAGTAGCGGTGAACATGGTTTAGTAGGTGGTGGTGGTGGGCGATGGTATGAAGTTTTTTCAGCATTTAAACTCAATTGTAGAACTCCCAAATATTTTTTAATCATTTCCCATTCACATCATTTTTACCATGGATGAAACGCATTTATACAAGGGAACCAGAACCAATAAATGTAATCCACCGTTTCCACATGTGTGGTTGGTGCCGTAAATATTCAGAAAAATTTCTCAACAGCATTCTTTCGAGAGTGTCAGGAACGAAAATTTTTAAATTATATTAAATTACTTCTTTAACAGCCTTTACCTGGATAAAGTTACTTTTCTCTCGATTAATGGCAGTGGAAACAATGAACGTATTAAATACCGAAACTAACGCCCAAATCATCACGTATAACATTGAGATAGGTGCTTTGTCTAGCTCATAATACAGTTCGATTAACACTTTTTTTTTATCTAATATACAAAGCTATAAATCATATTTTAAATTTTAAAAACTTGTTTTGCTCTAGACAATTTAGTTTTAAAAAATAAGCTGCAATTACTTTCCAGAACAAAAGTGTAGAGTAACACTGTCACTTTGACTTCGAAACTCTGAGAAAAATATTTAAGTTACTACATTTACTTGATCCTCCCAAAGCAAACTATAGAGTAAAACTATGTCGTTTTGACGTAGAAATCCTGAAAAAATATTTTTTAGGGGGCCTTAAGACTCTTAATCCTTTAAAATGTTTGATTTTTCAATAATTATGTTTAGTTTAACACTGGAACCTCGAGATGTACTCATTTTGATCCTAAATCAATTTTGTTTCCGATTTTCTCGGAAAGTTACTAATGGTATTGGAAAAAAATCTTGACTTTCCTAATATTATACCAATAACAATCTATGAAAATATAATACGTTAAACACTTATATACTTTTTAAATACTTATACCTAAATCCGCGGGATGCGTCGTTTTGACACCATTATAACCACAAGCACTATTTTTGAAATCAGCATTTCCTGTAATGGGAATAAGTTTACTTTTCGTAGCCCATATGTGAGCAGAACAATACCTCAAGATCAAATGGTCGACTTAATAGGTCGGAATGCATGAATCGGAGGGGTGTTACTGATAACAAAAGGACAAATGGAGATTTTATTGTAGTGACAGTATACAGTGCTGAAAGTGTAACATTTTGATAATATACGTCCCCTTGAACGGTAAATAACTCTTTAATCTACGAGAAACATCTGGATATGAGGCTATATGGAAGAAAATGCCTCTGTTAGAGTATTCAAAATGCACTCTTCGGTGTCTGTGGTTTTGGCCTACGGAATGGAATGTAAAATCTGGTAGTGGTACAATGGTATAACTGCAAGTTTAGAAATCAAACAGGCTTACATTAAATTTTTACGTTAAAAAAAATTCCACCTTAATGATTTTACATACATGGGAAAAGATAAAGCCCTGAAAAACTTACATTCTGCGAATACATCACTTTGCCATTAATATAACCTTTTGAAAAAAAAAATAAAACTACAGAAAATCCTCAAAACACTGAGCGAAACGATCGCCGAATGGTTAGGGTACTGGAGTTCGTATCCCACTGTGTGATGGATGCCGTTCGGAATTAGTTTTAACATGTTGACAGCCATGGACAGTGTTGCCAACCATACGATAATTATCGCAAAACTGTAAGATGCAAAATTACTGAATATTCACAATTATACTGGAGATATTTCTTTAATGATTACATAATTATGGATAATTAGAAGAAATTTTGCATTTTACTTGTTCTATTGCAGTTTTCACTAAAATATGATATTTTTCGAAATTAAACCGATTACCAAATAATCGGTTTTATTACTGAATATTTCATATTTAAAAAAACTACAGTGTATATATATATATATATATATATATATATATATATATATATATATATATATATATATATATATATATATATAAAGTTTTTTTCCTTCTGTCAATACATAAAATGACTGACTAGTTTTATTGAGGGCAAATAAAATAAAAAAACTAAACTTTTTATTGTATAGAAATATATTAATCCTATAACCTAAATATATTTATAAATAGTCCAAAGCTTCAGTGAAATGCATAAAAATAAATAAATAAAAATAATTAAAAATCTCTTGATTTCATTATCATTAACCTTTCTACTGTCTTTTCCAAATTAAAAGTAAATTATATGGTTTTTAAAACAATTGGCTGTAAATTGTTTAAGAACTGAATCAGTATCTATATTGAAACTTTTTATATATGGTATGAAAATGCTTAGATCAGTAAAGAAAAATATATGCCTGGTGTTTCATTTAAAGTAAAATACGGGGTGATAGAAAAACGTTTAATGAATCATATTAAAATATTTACATACTTTTTGCCACCACCCCCCCAAAAAAAATGGGGGAAGAGGAGAAATGTATAACAAGAAAATATATCGTACAAACGCCATCTATTAACACTATTTTGAACTACTACATAAATGTACGATAATTTATAAGCCAATGCCATAATTTTAGGACCTAGAATCCATAATTTTGACTTTGAAGGTTGGAAACACAGGCCATGGGGGTCACCGGTGACCGGCACTCGACTTGGCTACAGCGCCGTAAGAGCCACCGGCGAAGCAGAAAGTAATAAAAGGTAAATTATAGTAAATAGAGATAATGGTATTATCGAAAAATTTATCAGTGTCATTATAATGGTTTGAAGAAATTAATGCAATATAGAACATACAGAATTTTATTAGTACATGGAAATTTCACTTTTTATCAGTGCATACTGATAGATTGCAACATTCAAGGCAAATAAAAGGTGAATCAACGCAATCGGAACAATATGTCACCACTCCTTTAGTCAAATTCTTTGCTCTAGTTCTTCCTATCTGTTTTGAATGCTAAAGAATGAGAGTAATCACTCAGCAATCGAAGCAAGATTGTTTGAAAAAAGAAGGACAATAGTAAAAATTGCCTACCGCACCGTGGGAGTCACCGGTGCCTCACCCCGAAAACTGCTTCAAGCAAGATTTTATAACTAACTTTATCTGCTGCAAATAATATTTCAGCATATACATTGCATAATGGAAAGTTCACGTCGGCGCCTTGGGCAAAACATCGAGAATGCTTCAGGCAGTCAAGTGTTAAGCAATAGGTCTCAGTCTCCTTAGCTCTTGTGCTGTAAAATGTAGACCGTAGGGCTAAAAACCAACTCTGAACACTGTATCTGTTCCTAATATTAAAAACGAAGGACACTGGTCTAATTGAAGCGAATGGAAAGAAATCGGAAAGTACCGCCTGTATTTGTCAAAAAAGAAATATTTTATACGATATATTGTTACTCAAGCATAATATAACATTGACAGCTAAACAAGGCAGAAACATTAAAAAAGAAATGTATTGGGATCTCTTAATCCTAAAGTCGATATTGACGATAATTATCAAAAAATATTCTGAAACTTTTGACATTTTATAAACTCAACAAAATTTGGAGTAGACGTTGTCGTCACTTAGCTTAGAAATAATCTGTGAAAGCAAAATAAAGGAGGTGGATAGTTCGAGTATTTCATAATATTTTTCATGGATTCCATTATAATTCATGAATTCCATACAAAGAAGTTACTGGAATTAAATTTAGGTGTGAATAACTCCAACTCAAAGAGTAGGTTACTACGCATAATATTCGTAAATAAAAATAGCAGTCGCATACAAAGACAATAGCTGCCACTACTGAAGAATCTGGAAATGAGAAACTTTCCGTTTCCACCTTTTTAAAGTAGAGAAAGAATATCTTTGATATTTGTTCTGACCGTAAAATATCGGTATGCCGAATGTATATAAAATGTATAAAAAGTTGACAAACTGCGAGTGAAATGCGTACGAAATCCTGACTGGCAAGAAAATAAATATTTCAATAACGAACTTATTTCAACTAAATATTAGCACATTGTGTGCTGGTACACTTCGCATCGGAATTGTACCGGGAACGGGCGATTTGCATTAAATCTCAATAGATCGAAAATTATTTCATTTTTAACCAACTTTTCGTTTTTTATATTGAAATATATAAACAAATATATAAATATAAATATATAAATAACAACCATAAGATTTTTGTAAACAAAAAATATTTTTTTTTAGTGGATAAATTTATAATAGTATCGTAAATATGATTTATCAAATAGAAATAGTATATAGTTTTAATTTTCTCCCGTTCTGTGGTTCCGCATCGACTGATGTAAAAACTGCTTTTTATTTGTTTAAATTTTTCCAGAATCTATGTAGTAGACTACAACATTCGGCTTAGTTTTCCTGTACATACCTTTATTTTTGTACCCACAAACAAACCATGTTACACTAACCCGTACTAGTACGTGAGCCGCACTCATGTATCAATCGTCAGAAAACGTACTAGTACGCGTCCCGTATACAATGTATTCGTTAACTATATATTTTTCAAACTATTTAAAATGTTCTACATTGTAATATATTTTTCCATTATTATAACAATTTAATGTCTAAAAACGAATAAATATCATTTTCATATAACTGCAGTGTACTTCTTGCATAACAAAGGTTTATATGAATCGGATTGATTTGGTTTGGTTTGGTTTGGAGCGCTACGGTCTACTGTTTTGCACACGAGGGCTAATGAGACCGGGACCTACGGTTTAAAGCCGATTCCGAACGGCTACGAACATCCATGCCAGCAGCGGGATTCGAACCCGCGAACTCCGGCTCCGAAGAGCAGCGCTCTACCATTCGGCCATCGTTCGGCATGAATCGGATTGAATTTGATCCAGCACGCGATTTTAAGCATGCCGAAACTGCCTCGTTTCTAATGATAAAAGTTATGATTAAAACACATAAAGGACACTATTGTCCGACCACAGAAGCAAGGCCCTTGGAAGTTTTTAAGTATGCGCCAGAAAAACTAGTCTGCTCAGAAAATAGGAGGAATTGCCATTTTCGGACGAGTTTATGAAATACTGACGAATACATTTACTGAATGTATTTTAAACTCCTTTTAGTACTCAGTTTTAAAGCTATATTTTAGAACTTTATTGTGATTGAACATGTGAATTTCAAAGTAATAAATAGAAAGATGCAAATATATTTAATAGATAGGTGTGTTATAGGAGAGGATATTTTAGTAGTTTACCTTCTCCTAAACTATCTATCCAATTCTAAACTAAGATTGTATAAATATGCTTCATATCACCTTAAAAAAAATCAGGGCTTCGAACCGTAATTTTTTTTGTTCCGGTTTTCGTTCCGGTTCAACTAAAAAATTAATATCGGTTCAGTTCCGGTTTTCGCTCCGCCAAAAATAACTGTTTTCGTTTCAGTTCCAAATGAAAAATTTCATTTTATGTATATTTTTATTTGTACTAAAAATATAATTCTATCATAAACAAAAAATGTAATTCTATCAAAATCTAGAAGATTTTATTCTTTTTTTTAATTGGTACACTATGTGAATTGATACAAACAGCAGGTACGATAAGAGCGGTACGGCGAGCATTGGCATTGTTATCCATTATCAAAATCGCATTTGACAACTAGGTTCATGATTACCCACATTCGTCGTTTGACTCTCACATCGTGCACTTGGCCTTGCAATAATTATGTAAAAAATATATTATTTATTTAACATATGAAAATTGCCTCTAATTATTAATATATCTTCTAACGTGGTTTCACTGAGATTACTTCTGTTGTCTCGGAGAATAAATTTCAAACCTGAAAACGCTCTTTCAACACTAACTTGTGTAGCTGGAGCTGCCAAAACCACCATTGCAATCTTATACAAGTGCGGATATGTAATTATAAAGTTGACGTTAAATTAGAAAATATTGATAAGTTGGTAACAGTAACAAAATGACTGAAAGATATATCGAACCGAAATAAACAGATTTTTTTTTGGTTCAGTTCCGGTTTTCGTTCCGACCAAAATAACGGTTTTTTCCGGTTTTCTGTTCAGTTCCGGTTCGAAGCCCTGAAAAAAATTTAAGACGTTCGAAATCTACTCCTTTCCCCCTTTTAGAGCGTATAATGCCATTGTTTGGAAAACTATTTGCCCCTACAGGCGATTAAAATTATCAATTTATCAAGTAATAAATAGGTAAAATTAACCTTTTTATTCCATTATAACGTCATTTCTTTAACTATTTCATTTAATCATTTCTTATTTTAAACTAGAATATAACCCGTCATATGACGGGATTAGTAAAATTTTTAATTTTTCAGAATTGTAAAGTACTCTATAGAGCAGGTTTGTTTTTTGGCTGAAAATTATCTAGTATACTCTCAATAATTTGTTTATCTTCATACACCTCAAAACTCTCCAGATACTGGGAATGCTGTTTAGAATCAAATTGAATTCATTTAGACAAATAGTGTGGTATGTATAAAGAACAAGCACACAAACGAACAAACTTCTTAATTTTTAAAGATGTAAAACTTAAACGATAAATATTTATTAGTCCGTGAAATACTCTTAGACTTTTATGAAAAGTATTTGTTAATACCGGTGATAAAAATTTTCATTTCAACAAAATATAATCAATGATTAAAATTAAAATTATCTCATAAGTACCTAATCTATTATTTAAGTCAAATATAAATAAAAATTAATCTAAATAATACCTAAGTTGAGTGATGTAGCGCATGAAAATAATGCAGACGATATTTGAATAATTTAAAATAAATGATTAAATGAGATTGTTAAACGTCATAATGCTAGAAAAATGTTATTTTGACCTACTTATGTGATAAACTGAATCACTTGCTCTTAACTGGGGAAAATACAGCTTGATATAATGGCATTAAATGACCAAAAAAGGAGAGAAGGGGTGGATTTCGAACGTTTTAAAGACTTGCTTTGAATTTTGTCAACCCTAACTCTTCAAGAATCTAATATGGATGTCCTTATCCATTCCAGATCCAACCGCTTCAGAAATTCGAGGACAGACGGACAGATAACTTAGGTTATTATAAAGGGGATTATTTAAATATCGTCTGCATTATTTTCATACTTAGTATAACTTCGATATTACATTAATAATTTTGTTTCATATTGGATTTAAATAACTGATTATATACATATATGATAACTTTGAATTTAATCATGGATTATTTTTTGTTGCAAGATAATTCTCAGGGGAAAAAAACTGTTTACCTGCCTCTGTTTACCTACCTCACTTTACAATTCTGGAAAATTAAAAATTTCACTGATCTCGTCATATGACGAGCTACATGCTAGTATTGTAATATAAATGTAATGCAATAATATAGAAATACTGTATTTGATTCGCAGTTTTACAATTTGTAGAAATAATTAAGGTATACAAGTCACCTGCAGGGTAATAGAATAGTCTTGGCATCCTGGTAATCATGGTTTTTCAAGTGGTTCTCAAACACTAGTGATTTTAGTGTTTGGCAGTGTACTTGACAATTGTTTACATGGTGCTTTAAATTGATTTTTCTCAATACAAATTTTTAACGTTGCGCGCAAGATTTCTGAAAACCCATTTAATATTTTTGAATAAAATTTTCAAACATTTTAACAGAATGATGTTTCATTTTAATTGTACTAGAGTTATTACTATGAGAGTACTAATTTTTGCTTAAGAGAGGTACGTGAATGTCAAAATCCCCCCCCCTCAAAAGGAGTAAAATAAACATTTTAAAAATATAAAATATGGATAAACATGGGGTATTTTTTAAAGTTAGATTCAATTTTTGAAATATGTTCTTTATTAACAATTTAAAATTAACGTCTGTATTTAAAATGTAAAAAATAAACGTTTATATTAACGTTTGCAATTTAAAAATTAACATTTAACACGTTGACTGCCAGACGCATTTTCGATGGTTTGCCCAAGGTGGAGACTTGAACTTTTCACTATGCGATGTATATGCTGAAATATTATTTGAAGCAGATAAAATGAATTATAAAATCATGCTTGAATCAGTTTTCGTGGTACGTGTCACCGGTGTCTCAAGGTGCGGTAAGCTAGTGTTACGATTGTCCTTTCTTTTCTAACAATCTTTCTTCGATTGCTAAGCGATTACTCTAATTCTTTCAAGTATTTAAAGCAGCTAGGAAGAACTAGAGCAAAGAATTAAACAAAACAAGAGATTTGAAAAAAAATTTTCAATTTTACTACTCCTCTTCAACCTCCACTCAAAATACGTGTTCTGCAAAGATCGGTCGATTTACTTAAAAATTGGAAAAAGAATTTACCAAGTATCTAACGAGTTCTATTAAGATCGCTCTATTTACTTAGAAAATAAAGAAAAATTTATATATATATATATATATATATATATATATATATATATATATATATAAATGTTATCGTATATAGAATAATATTGTAATTATATTACAATATAATTACAATATATATCATATTAATTACATATATATCATTATATAAATATAGTTATATAATAAGATTATAGACATATATGTTTATTGATATTATTATATCTGAGTGTGATGAAAATCACACTCAGTTTATTTAATTTGTGATTAAGTGAATGTTTCAGTCTATTTAGTATGAATGTTATGCGTTTCCTTTGTGTTTTCTTTGTTGATTCAATTAGATTTTAAATATTCAATTTTTGTAAAATTTTTCCTCAAAATGTTTTTGTTTATGTATCAATTTGTTGAGTTACGATCCCCTCGCCAGATTTCAAACGCCACGCTGCAAGCAAGCCAATTTCGCCAAATGTGGTTGAAGCACCAACAAGATCCATGATTAGAAACAGGAGAGTGGGCTAAGAAGAGGAGTTGAAAAAGGGGGACATTGTTTCGATTGCGTTGATTCACCTTTTCTTTGTCTTAAATGTTTGTCAGACTTATCGCCATATGCACTAATAAAATGTATATTTTTCATGTACTAATAAAATTATGTTTATGTTCTATATTGTATTAATTTCTTCAAGCCATTATAGCAACAATGGTATTGAAAATTTTATCATCGGCGGCCCCATGACAGTCAACGTGTTTAAGAGATAGATATATAACAGATTTCTACAAAACAAAATTTAGACATTTTAGTGTGAAATAAAAGTAACACAATTATGGGATCTTTATGCTTAACAGTGGGAAGACTCTTTAAAAATTTTGCCTCTTTCAATGTAGTAATCACTCTTCCAGACACTATAAATTATGAAATTAAGAAAAAAAAAAGGGTGTTACTTTTTTTTTTACAGTAGGGGATGTGGTAGTTGAAAAAGATTGAGATTTACTAACCTAGAAATACAAAATCTTTATATTTTTAAAAAGGTACGAATGATAATGATTGTGATCAAGCATTAAACGTTTAAAATGTCAAAAAAAAATGGTAATACCTTATAAGAAAGTCATGATAAGATTTTTTTTTTCTTTTCGAAAACCGAGTCTTTTGAAAAATTTCTTGAAAAATCTCAAAACCTTTTCAAGATTGAGTGTGAAAGAATTTTCTTTTTTTAGTAAGTTAGTAGGTAGCTTAATAATCATTGATAGACAGATTCAACCCGGTTAATTCTTTGGCTATATATCTGATTCCAGTTTAATTACCTTTCACAAATGGTCCAATTTATTTTAAAACAATTTACATTTTTTGGAGTTACAGTGTTAAAACAGGACAACATCTGTCGTCTAGTATTTATATAAAATGTAAGCAGAAAAAATATCTTACCATTTACAGTGAAAATTATCCCCTACTTCATTAGACTGGTCTTGCTGTATAAATCTGAAAAATAAAAATCCAATGTAAAAACTAATGCAAGTTCGAACATTGATATCATTTTTTTAAACTTTACTCAACGGACTGATTTGTTTACTTTCAAGTACCTAGTAACGTAATCTATGTAACAGCGTGGTTTGATATTTTAACATGCTAATTACAGATTATACATAAGTACATATCTTATTGATTTCTGAATTAAAAGTACATTAAAAATATTTACAGGGTAGTAAATTGCAAAATATAAATTAATATTTATGCATTTAAAATGTATCAGCAGCTTTTTTTTTAGCTTTAACAACTGATTTTTCAGAACAGTTTTTCCTATATCAACATTGATATCATAATATCAATGATAATTGATCATAATTGAATCAATATCACAATTGATCAATATCATAATTGAATTATCATAATTTCCCGTATGGCTTTTGCTGGATCGGGAGTAATAAGTAACTTATATCAACATTGACGCTGATTATAATATTTCCATTTTTCTATCAGCAAGGGTTCTAGAATTTGTCTAACAAAATTTCACCAAAATTCAGTTGAGTTCTTCCAGAGTACTGAAAATTATTTAACATGCAGCCTTACTATGATGAAAGTGATATTCAGCAGTATTTTTTGTAAAACTTTGTATTTTGTGGCTGAATTGTAAGTTTAATTTTTTTCAAAATTTTGTTCTTTTCCGGAGCAATCCGAGGAGTGTCCGGAGTTATCAAATTTTCTCATTTCTCCGGACCAATTCCTGATAAACCGGAGTAGTTACTGATATAACCATGAATGCTTTAATGATATAAGCTCTAAGGCATTTTACGGATAGAATTCTCTCAGACCAAGGATCTAAACTGAATTTTTATTAATGTACTGCAAAATTATTTTACAGGCTTTGGTTTGGAGAAATACGGGTTATTACTTGAAGCACGAGAGTTAAAATTAAACTTGGTTAAATGGTTTCGACCTGACAATAGGACCTGGATAATTACAAATAATTTATAGCAGTAGGTTTTTAAGGCATGTACAATTAATATTTAAAGTCGTCCCACAAGTGAATTTCAAATTCCTACACCGAACTTTCAACAGAGGGTGGGACTTACCCTAACAGCCAATGATCGCGAATGAAGCAGACACCTCTCTGTTATGCTCCGTGCCTTATCGTTCAATGGCGGTATAAACTAAGGCTGAAATTTAAAGTTTCAACTTCTCAAGAAGCTCTGTCAGTCAAAATTCATCGTTAAATAAGAATTCTAAGGTAAGAAATTATATCTGTATGTTAACCTGTTTAGCATTTAACCCTTAATTTGACAAGATGTGCTTTCAAATATTTTTAAATTTCTGTTATTTTCCCATGTCTGTATAGACATTAGGATTTCTGTAAAATAAACAAAAAAAATATTTTCGATTTTTGAGATAATTAACGTCCGCTGTGGCGAACACTGAAAATTATGTTATATAATAGTTATAAATATACATGCCCGGTGTAGCGGTCAGACTTAGCCAAATTAAGGGTTAATCAACATTTAAACCAAATAGTTTAGTTTTAATATCAATAAAGTTTAATTAAATGACCAGATTGACATTTGAACTTTTCGGTAACATATATCGGTAAATTTTGCCCAGAAAATAAACCTTGAAAATTATTTTCACTTAAGAGGATAGAAAAATTCTGCACTTGAATTTAAGCTGAATTAGGCTATCTAAGATGAATCCAATACTATATTATGCTATCCCCCCTATTATGAACTATCAAGAATTTAAATTCAAGTTTTACCGAACAGAAAATCTTCTCTGCTTATAGTAATTTCCATCAAAAATTAGCTAAAGTACAGTTTAATGCATACCATAATTAAGAAAAGTATGAAATCCCAACTAAGCAAACATTGTAAATATAAAAATACACAATTTAAAAATGTTAGCATTTATTAAGATAAATATTGAAGGTAGTAACAAGTATAACTCACTATTCTATTTCTAACAATTGTTTTATTAAACAAAATACTGAACATTGATAGCGACAAATTTGAAGTAACATGTAAGAAAATCCATATATCACAAATTAGTAAAAATAGAAACCACGGGTTTTTTTTTTAAGTTTTTGTTGTATTCTATGAATTAATACTTTATAATGAGTAGTATATTCAGATTTTCTATAGTGGAAAAGTATTCTAATTCTGTACCACATGTTAATCCCTTCCGGTGAAATGACGAGTCTAGCTCGTCATTAGTTTTTCATTCCATACCGCACAATGACGAGCTACACTCGTCATGCGATTAAAGTTACTGTTAAATATGATAATTTAGTTTAAAATTTCTAGTGTACTGAATTTGGCAACACTTTTATCACTTGTGAAAATCGCAACTCACTATTGCATATTTTTTACTTAGAATTTCTTGGTACAAGTCATTGCCAAATTAATGAGTCAGAATAAAAGAAAACCTAAGAAATGCCGTGTGTGTTACAAGAATCAAATTAAAAGTGAGACTACTTGGCGGTGTAAACAATTAAGAATTCCTTTGCACTTTGTTTTGAAAAGTACCACTAGCTTGAAGACTATTATCTGTATACCTTATTAATGTTTTGCTTTGATATTTTCTTAATTTTACTGTTTCTGATATTATTTAACACTATGTAAAAAGTGGATTTTAATTAAGAATATGTAACAATTGTAAAATGAAACAAGTTTTTTAAATAAAAATTAAATGGTTATTTCATGCACAGTTTTTCATTATTATATCATACCGGAAGGGATTAATAAAATATTGTTACGTATAAAAAGGTATAGTATATTGTAGCATATGTGCTTAATTTATTGAATTAAGGAGAGTTGTTCATGATTGTTTAATAAAAATTACCTGTTATACGTATAAATGGCCTTACAATCGAATTACGCGTGCTATTTCTGAAAACGTAGAAATGGGGCATTATTTTATACAGCACGTTGACTGTCAGACGCATTTTCGATGGTTTCCCAAGGTGCATCGTGAACTTTTCATTGCTGAAATATTATTTGCAGCAGGTAAAATGAGTTATAAAATCCTGCTTGAAGCAGTTTTCGTGGTGGGAGTCCCCGGCGACTCTCAGGGCTCGGTAGGCAATTGTTACGATTGTCATTTTTTTCTAACAATCGTACTACGATTGCTAAATGATTACTCTCATTCTTTAGTATTGAAAACAGCTTAACTATGACTTATAATACAAATTTTTAATTTAATGTGTGCATATTTTTAAGATTAAAATTGTTCTGTGAAACTCAAGCTTTTAAAAACTTATGTATATTCAATAAAAACAATCTAATTAAATGTAAGGGATGAAATTTTCCTTATCACAGCTTTAAATGATTAAATATCTGCATGACTGTTTATGCAAAAGAAATTAGTTTTACAGCCTTCAACTGCTAGGATACTTTCAAAAAGGTGAGAAAAGTGACAAATACAGAATATGTGACCAAAAAGTGAACAAACATTAAACAAAAGCGATTTTTTTCTCCTCTTGATAACAGATGCTATTATGAAGATTTCTATTTTAACTCTAAATCAAATGTTTCATGCAAGACATGATTGTACCGTCAAATACAAAAAAGGTTAAAAATTTTGTTTAACTCAACATTGCTTTTTATTCAGGAAAATCTATAAATTAGATTTGAATACTTACAATACATTAATTTTATAATCACAATTTTCTGCATATATTAATGATTTGAAATATGTACATAGCTAGATTAGATTATCTAAACAAAAATTGTGAAGAAAAAGAAAAAGAAATGTGTGCTTTGACCTAAATTATTTTAATATATTAAATGTACATTTCAGTACAAATGTAGATTTCAGGAACTTCTTAACGACTTTTTAAAATCACTCAATTCTGGAAACCATATGACTAATTACATTTTAATAAGAAAAATAAGATTAGAGCATCACATTTTTGGTCTTTTATTAAAATATTTTGTTATTAATTCAGATTTTCTTTTTTCAATAACAGACTTTTGGTATGATACACCATGAAAAAAAGTGATTAAAAGTGACTGTTTACTTAAAAAAGTGACTAAAAGTGATTAATTGTAAATAAAGCGACTAAAGGTGAGAAAAGTGACGGAATTGCAAGCCTGTATTAAAGATAACAATTCAGTTAATCAAAGACCACAACATTTAGTTATTCATTTCATCCAGTAAAACTTCAACTTATTTATCCTTGCTCATTATAAGGCAAAATAACTATTTTACTGTTTGTAGTGCATGCTTTATAATGAAATTTATTAAAAATGAATAGAACAATTTAGTCTGTCTTTCCATTGCCCAAATTTTCGTGGAAGATTTAACATTACCCTAAATTATATTGAATAAACTCATTGATTAAATATAGATATAAATTAGTGTTGAGATTATAGATAAACAGAAATACAGAATTAATATGACACTGCAAATTACATAATTATTAGGATAGAATACCCTAATAGTTATGCAATGTAGAAGTACTTAAAAGCTCAAATTACTATTACGGTTAATAGGGATTGATGGGATACCTGGAATTATGCTTAAACATTGTTTTTAAGTTTCAACTTTTCCATAAGATTGAGCTCACATAATTCCATATTTGTTCTTAATGAATCATTTTAGCTGTAGTGTAATTTGAGTTTATATGACAAAAACATTCTGCAACATGTGAAGTAAATGACCACTGTATTTTGAAGGCAAGTTTTCAATCTCATTCAATGATTCATAGTTGTTTTAATATTTTATATATTAATATACAAGAAAATATAATGGATATAAAAAACTTAAAATCTCGGTCTGCAAAGCAAGCTTGAATTTTGTAGTGCTTCATTACTTATAATCTTAAAAATGCAAAATATTTTAATAAGTTGTAACACAATTTATGTTACACAAAGTTTTGTTTATATCAAGCCAATGTTTTATTTTCTATTGCTTATGATTAATTCCTTATCATTACATAAAAATTAAAATTCCTATGGAATCTTAAGTTGTGGTAAGCTATTGAAAGTAGTAAGATAAGAACTAGGGCGATTTCAATCTTAAACTTAATGTAAACACATTAAATGTTTACGTTATACTTGTAACATCACCTAAAATGTCACGTGATCTGTAGTGAGAACGAACTTGATCATTTGTTGTTAGGATAAGTCCCAATCTATTGCAAGTGCGGTGTCGGAATTCGAAATTCGCAGCCCGGACCTGTTAAATCCTTAAATTAAATGGAGAAATGTGTTTAAAATATAAGCTTTAAGTTTTCTTGCGCATAAGAACATCTATAAATGCAGAAGTATAAAGCTTTTTTTTTACACATGTAAGCATACGGTCACGTTTGAGCAGAAAAGCAAGAAACTAATGATACAATAGATGAAAAAATAAGTTTATATAATTTTTGGTAAAAATGTTTTATAAATTTTCTACAATATTTCCACCAATACGAGAAACTTAGATCCATATTGTCATAATAACCTACATTAGTATAAAAAGTAAGTTTTTTTAATATTTATATACGGAAGTATCAAAATAATTCCAACTTAAAACCAAATTAACTGCTCCAAGTTTTAAACAATACGCTGCACTACAGTGAAGGTATATTTAACCCGTGTTACGTTCCAATATACAAATTAATCTCGATTAAATAAAACCTATGATTTTAGAAACTAATAAAATATTTTTAATCTTTTTAAAATCTGGTTGAAACCATAGTAAAAGTACTTGAGAACTAACCACGTGCTTTTCGAAACGAGACGATTCACCTTTTGGCATTGATTACACTTTTCGTTTGAATTGGAATTTATACCCCAGAAAATAAGCTTTTTTCAGGTCCATTCTAATAACTTACGCATTAAAGCAGTTTTTTGGATCTGCTCAGTGTAAATTAACCAAGAGTAAAACCTAATCCTTTTAACGTTGTGTTAGTTTAGGGCTAATTTAAGATACAGTTAATTCTGTTGTAACTATGAACAACGATATACAATTAAAAAGAAGAGCATCACAAACTGATATTTGCCACTTGTGAACAAAATATTGTTTGTTCTCAAGAAAACCTTGATCTGAAAGAAAACTTAGCCTTAAAAACCCACTTCTGAAAAAAAAAGTTAAAATCTACGTTTAATAACCAAAATAAAAATAATTAACATATGGATGGTTTTAATAACGTTTGATGCAATTCGTTTGAACCCGAGTATGATAAACTGACCAAAGATGGTGACCATTCTTCCAATAACACAGGACGGTTATCCACTGTTTGGTTTGGGGCACTATGTTCTACTATTTTGCTATACGAGGGCTAATGAGACCGAGACCTACTGCTTAAAGCCGATTCCGAACGGCTACGAACATCCATGCTAGCAGCGGGATTCAAACGCACGAACTCCGGTACCGAAGAGCAGCACTCTACTATTCTACCATCGTTCCACAAGTTATCCACCAGAAGACCTAAGCAACGACATGCAGATACAATTGCACGTGTGCTAGTTAACCCCGCAGTAAGTGCAGCTTAACATAGAAATAAAAAAGAATTTGATGCATCTGAAAAATACTATTCATTTCTTGCTCAACAGAACAATTTTATGCAAGATAAGTTTTGTGAAATTTCCATTGCTATGTAACATTTATTAAGGCTTATATATAAATAATAAACATAAAATTAGTATTTAAGCAAAGCCTAAAAACATTTCAAATCATTTTCGATTAGGTAGAACTAACTTTTTTTTTACACTTAAGTTTATTTGCTTCATCATTTTTACATGTGAATCTCTAACAGTCTAATCGAAACAAAATAGAAACACGAGTTAAAGGACTTATTATACTGCACGATGTCTACGACAATCACTAACGTCAAAGTCTACTTGGGCACATGAATTAACTGACGTCTCCGAGAAGTCATTACATGTGAAGGGCTTATTTAACCCCTTAATATACGAATAAAATAAGCGTTGATGTTTCTGTAGAATATCATTAAATTTGAATTCCTCGTAAACACTCTTATGCAAACTCATAAACAGGGCGTTTTACTTTCGGATTCACATTGTTACGTAATATTCAATAAGGTTGATATAGTATTAGTGCATAATTTATTAAGTAGTACTGTAAAATATTGTACTGTTCGGTATTTGCCGAAGATCTTTCTTGACTTCTCGGAATTGTCAAAGTGTACCATGTCACATCTAATACTTGACATCTCTGTATGTGAAGGGGTTAAAGTTTATTATCCCTTTTTAAAAATGAAGTTAGATAATAAAGATCTTAGAGGCAATGCGTGTACAAATATGACCTTAGCAGGTGGTGACTTAAGGCTTAGTGACACTGAATTCGTGGAATCAGCAGGATGCTTATTTTAATTAAATGAAACTGACAATCTGATGATCGGCGCATTAAGATGCAGTGTATAGGGATCAAGTAGGTCAAAAAGGTCAAGTCTTGTCGCAGGAATCTTGAAAGTGTTCCCATAGGAAATTAGTGCAAGACCTTCCAATACACCTGCAGGAGGGTTCTACATGCTCATAGAAATCTAATAACCCTCCAAATATTACATTAAAAAAACTGGAATACGACGTCCATTCATCAGTGATCAGCTGTCATTTTAAGCACAATTCATACAAAAGAATGTTCGTAATAGATATGTTTGGATTACATGTAGACACAGTAGATTAAATTAAAGTTTTATAATAGATTTTATCTATTCGCCATGATTTCAGTCTATATGTGCCTGCAGAAAAAGTAAAATTATGTTTGGGGTTCGAAAATTAGAAGATTTAGCAGAAGGAAAAATTTAAAATAACAAATACATTTGGTAAACTACGCATAAAATTGATTTTTCCTCTCCAGTGATGTTAAATGTAAATCTCAAGACAAAAAACTATTTTTACTATACCTATAAAAGACGCTGGGAATTAAAAGGGTCTCTCAGTGATTAAATTTTTTTTTCAAAACATTAAAAAAATTGCAGAAATTTCTGATATGCTGACAAATAAAAATTTAACATAACTTTATTTTATTCATGGAAGTGAAGACCTAGCTGCAGTTTGTCTCAACGGAGGTGACGCCTGTTCATTCCACGCGATTAATGCCTCAACAGATGCCGAGGCCTTCCTCATTGTTTATAGGTGTGCGGGGTCCCTTCTATCTCAATTTCGTCCGAGTTAGTCATACGACTGGAGTCACCAGATCTCATATTTAGATAAATTAAGCCTTTCCACTCTAGGGCTCCAGAGCAGAGCCATTTAAAATTTGTCTTCAAACTCGAGGGCTCCACTATGGAGACAATACAAAATAATTTTCAGATTTTAGCATAACAAAAACAAATGGTAAAAACCAATTATTTTTCATTGTCTCCGTAGCGGAGCCCTCGAGTTTGAAGATAAATTTTAAATGGCTCCGCTCCCGAGCCCTCGATTGCAAAGGGTTAATAGTTTAAGGTTGTATCATAATACTATCCTGGATATATAAGCATGAAATTGTAAATAAATATAAGAATCAAACCGCTAAGTTTTCAGCATAAAGACTTAATCATTATTTGGGCAAAGCCCATAATCTATGTTAGAGCTATAGGTTGCTCAATTTTTAGAATATGTATTAAACTATACGTATATTATAACAATAACTTTTTATATTTAATTCTCAGCATATAAAAAACGCATTCAAAAATACCTTGTACGCTAGAGTATATTGTGTGACTTATGGGTTCTATTACTTCACGGGCTTTTCTCTCAAATCTATATTACTGTTACCCGTACTGCCTAAAGTAACCGTAAGTATAAACTTACAAGTATATTAATCATATGATTATTATCGATACAATGTATAAAAACAAATACCCTTCGTGTTAAGGGCAGACACAGAAGTCAAATTTTTTTTTAAAAAGGAAAAAAAGAAAAATTCAAAAAAGAGGAAGTTAAATAACTATTAAAAATTAATGTTCTGATTTACTTAATGTAAAAACAAGTGCCTAAATATGAAATATGGAAGTATCTAAATAACTTTTTATCCATATAAGCAAGTACTCAAGTTTCCTAGTAAAAAAATATTTAAAATATATTCAAATCAGATGCTTTTTCAATGTGCCTAATTGAAACAATTCACCAATAAGGTTGAACTTTATTAAACTTTTGCTGGAAAACCCCTTTCATATTTTAGGGTTTTCTCCGCAAATATGTGGTATGCGCCTTATCGTGTAGTCACGCCACACCTGTAAGGTATAAGGCTAAATTTTACAATGACTTTCTACAATGTTATTCACAAACCTCGTTTAGAAATTTAAAGCTTTATCCAAAAAGAAGGAAAACGCGGCATATGTCCGCCACACCTGGTAGAGATAGAGAAAAAGTATTATTATAAGAAACGCTCATGCCTCGCACATTCTTAGAAATAGAAGTTAGTAGCTAGGTATTATGAAATTAAAGAAAGGACAGTCTGAGGTCCGAATAATATAAAATTGTGGTCAACACTTCAAAAGAAGACCGGCTCGTAAAACTTACGCAAAACCGCGAGCTCTTGAAAAACACGATTTGAACAGAACGGAATTTAAGCCAGGTGTAATAGGTACAAAGATACCGCACTTATAGATTTAAGAATGAGAAAGTATTTTCGGAAAATCACAAAAGGAGCCGCGTCTACAAATAACTCCCTATACCCCTTCGATGAATAAAAGGGTCAGTATACAAAGATATCGAGAAGGAGAAAAAAGGGGGAAAAAGATAAAAAGGGCACGTTCAAGATGGGCATGTTTCGAGAAGGGAGTTTAGAAAAAAATATAAATATAAAAATGCAAATAAATAAATAAATACGAGCGTGGGGTACTAATCCAATGAAAAATCAGAATTTGAGAACTGACCACCTGAATTTTCAAGAGTGGCTATTTTCCCAAATGGGACGGAAAAAGGAGGGGCTAAGGATTAGAGGATATATACGGGGAAAAGAGGAGAGAACGGGGATAGTGATTATTAGATTAGATTAGATAGAATGGAGATAGCTTTTTAATTCTCGCAGAAAATTTTCTGCGGTATTTTATGCATCGTGTTAGTAACAGATTATTTTGATGCACTCAAGATGGGTTTTCCTCTGCAGTGGGGTAAGTTCTGTTTTTACTATTCTATGAAGTAGTGACAATTATAGTAATATTTTTGTATATATGTAAATAGTAAATAAATTCTTTTTTTTAAATCTAAATTCTTTTTGATGTATTAATGAAATTAATTAGTCTGAGCCGATAGGGTTGAACCTGGGTAACCTTATGGATTTAAAAGTCAATTAAATTAAAATATATTATTAAGAATTAAATGAGTAAAAAAAATATTTAAAGTAAAGGGGATCGGCTCAGTAGCGCCGAGCAACGGCGTAGCACTTTGATGAACCATACTGTTTGTTATACTTGAACCTTTAAGAAAAATGCTAGATCTCAGAAAATTATAACTTGTATAAGATTTATAAAAATATTATCTTTAATAATTTTAATTGACCTTAACCAAACAACTGAACGATTGACTATTAGAATGACCAAAAATGTAGACAAATGCAAAACTAATTTTGTCTTTAGTTATTGCTTACTATTTTAATCCTGAATTAATTTATAATATTCTACAGACGTGATCCTAATATGAAGATAAATTAAAGAATTTCTTTGTCCAATACAACAAAAAAAATTTTCTTTCCTTGAGTGGCTGGACAAGATTTTATTAATTTCATGCACTTTGTTTTTAAATCTAGAAACATATTTAAATCTGCTTTTATAACTGCAAAAAAATTTTATAAAAAATGAAGAAAAAAACTTAGTAAATGACTGAAAGAAAGGATCCTTCTACCTCACTCTTAAGATTCACTATAAATGTATAAAATGGAGAATCGCCATTTATGGATAAATTAGCATGCAAACAAAGGGAAAATCATGAGATCAAAATTTTCATTTGTCATAAGCTGTTAAAATACGGATTTCAACAGTGCACCAATTTAAAAGCCATTTCAAATATCAAAGAAATAAAATGCACTTCTAAACAAAAATTTAAAAACTTTGTAACAGTAAAATTTGTTATAAACTACTTTGTACAATTCTATTAATTTTTCTTATATTAATTTATAATTAATATTTAAAAAATACAATATAAGTCTAATTTTTTTAAATGGACAATACCAAAATTTTTTTAATAAAAGTAGCAGAATCAAAAGTTAAATATAAGAGGGAAAGAAAAGGAGGAAAATGAAGAAGGAAAAACGGAAAGTAAAGAACAATTTAAAAATATTTATTTGATTTACATAATGCAAAAATAAGTACCTAAGTATGAAATATACAAGAAATTAAATAATTTTTATTAATATAAATAATTACTCGAATCGCCTAATCAAAAAATGTTCAAACATATTCAAATCAAAAGTTTCTCAATATCCTAATTTAAAAAAAAATCTAATAATATAAATGCCCATTTTAGATATCAAATTTTTAGAAGGCATTTCTACAAACAAATTTTTAATTTTGCGACAGTAGAATTTCTTAAATAGAAGTAAAATCTATACCTTAATAGCTTGTAAAGATACAATAATTATCATTAGATTTAATTTTAATCAATGCCTTAAAAACTCATGATTTAAATAACATACAAATGATAAAGCTATTTTTTAAGTGGACAATTCAAAAACGTTTTTGAAATAGTAAAATTTCGGGACGATAATCGAATAGGACGGCGTTTCTTTCGGTATCTGAGCCAGTGGGTTCGAATTCTACTTTAGACTAACAAATTTATAACCATTTAGTTTGTTCTGAGGGCGCTAGAGTTTACTTTTAAGTTACCCGACGGCTACAGACATCGGAATTTAATACTTAATTACCACGATTCTGAACGACTGCGAACAAAGCGGCGGGATTCGAACCCATGTCCTACCGATTCAGCTGTAGGGCAGATTTTTATCGGGATTGCCGTTAAAGTTAAGATTTTCCATTAGCAAATTTTTTTTCAACAACTTCAATATAGATGCAAAACTGAACAACAAAAATAGGTGCGGATTTTTCGACAATTAGCTTCCGTACTTATCCAAAATTCCCTTAAGTTATTTGCAACAGTCTCATTTTCTCACAGACACTGCCCATTGCACAAAAATTCAGTCAATAAGATGAAGAATCATTAAAATAACTATAGGAGGGATTGAAATCTTAATACTGTTACCGCGATATTAAAAAAATATCGATATATAAAACAGTATTACGATCGGTCTACATGCACGTGCGTTCGGGTGATATCTAAAGTACGCAGGTTGTTAAAACAATTCTACCGTTTGAGAGACCCCACATTATGATAGCAGTATTAACTATAATGGCCCATTAAAAAATGCGCATTTTCCAGAACCGAAATCCAGAAAACTTGTTTTTCACCAAAAACATACAATTTCGGCTTAGCTGTATTATTACAACTAAAACCACACAAGTTTTATGCGTTTAATTTATACCGCGTCACACGGCTTTTTGACCTTGAAGCACGTGTTGGGAGAATCAACTGATAACGCTTTTCTCCTGCTCTGTAAAAAAAAAAAAATTGTGGACGTGGCAAAGAGAAAAAAAAGAGAAATGGGAAGAAATTTTTCCGATTATAGTCAAAATTTAAATATATGTAAGATAAAAAAAAAATGGCTCCTTCATTTTTTTTAAAATTCCCCCCCCCCAAAAAATAAGTTTTTTTTATTTATTTTTTAAGAAACCCACAAAAAATTTCGGAACAGAATCATCCCTGAATTCAGTATGCGATGCGGCAGTCCATTTTTAAGCGCACGGGCTCGGTGTAATCGTTCTCCCCCCCCCCTCCCCTCTTGGGTTCAGAAACGGGTTAAACAGATTTCTCGACACTACAATCGTAAAATTCGGGTCCCCCTTTAGTTTTAACACTTTGATCGTTATTCGCTAACTTTCAAACACCTGTACCTCCAATAAATAGCCTAAAACTTTTTTTTTTCTTTGGGGGGGGGTCACAGAAAGAAAAAAGATAGAAAAATAAAGATGTCAAAACATGGAAAAGACGATGTGTGCAATCCGTCCCGCCGTTACATAACTCCGTAAATGTTCAGAAAGAAAAAACAAATAAAAGGAGTGAATCGATCAAAGAAAAAAGGGAATAAAAGGAGGGAATAAGCGAAAAAAAAAGGAGGAATGCCGTGAAATAAGGAAAAAAGGAGAAATTTCTAGAAAAAAGGAAAAAGGGGAAAAAAAGGAGCGCTGCGTTGTCTGTAAGGCTTTATGTGATGTCACATGCAAACAGTGCTGTAAAGTGAAGCTTTATATTAAAACTGTTTCTCATTATTGTAGTCCGTTTCCACCGTAAGAATAAATTTATGAGCAAACTTGGAAAAATAATGAATCTTTAATCCAAATTGCAAATTTTTAAATAGATATTCAAAAATCTGGTAAATTACTTTTAGGAATGCCATCTATCTTTGCAAAATAATAAACCGCATTTCGATAAAAACGTAAAATGTGAAGATATCGGTAATTTTAGCCGCACCAAAAATTGTACGCTGGGCATAAATGGGTTAACAACATGCCTCACAGCCTTTTCTATACTTCTTAATTACTAATCATCTTAGTAGATATTTCTACACTAGGATATAACCGGTTATATGACGGGATCATTAAACTTAATTTTCCAGAATTGTGAAGTACCCTATGAGGCAGGTAAATATTGTTTTTTGGATAAGAATTAATTGATGAACTAATTGACAGAAAATAATTTATGATTAATTTAAAACGATTACATGTGTACCTAATCTATTATTTAAGCCAAATATAAAATTTACGTAATATCTAAGTTCAGTGATAATACGTTTGAAAATAATGCAGATGATATTTAAATAATTTAAAATAAGAAATGATTGAGGTGGTTATAGGAATGGCGTCAATGCTAGAAAAAATGTTATTTTCACCTATTTATTACCTGATAAATTTATTCGCCTGCTCTTAACAGGGGTATATAGGGCTTGAAATAATGGTATTAAATTCTCGAAAAGGGGGGTAAGGGGGATTTCGAACGTTTTAAAGAGACTATTTTTTGCAGCGATATGAAGCATATTTATACAAATTTATTTTAGAATCGTATCGATAGTTTAGGAGAAAAACTATACTCGCTTCGAATTTTGCTAACCCTAACTCATCAAGAACTCAATATGGAAGCCTATCCATTCCAGGTCCAACCGCTTCATAAATTCGAGGGACAGATAACTTAGGCCATTATTATACAGGGAAAACTTCCTACCAATTTTAAAGTACTGGTCAGCTTAATTTTATTATTCACTAGTCATAAGTTTCAGACAGAAAACATCAGTTTATCAGGTCGTAACTTACCTAAAATTTCCTTTTCTCATTTGCTCATTCCAGCATTAGGATTGGATCGTGAAACCTAGGTTTTAATAACCCCTCCTACTTTCTTAGAGTTTCTTACCCTTCTTAACTTCTGTCACCCCAGTGTTCTCATTTCGGAAGGTAAAATCGTAACATTGCCTTTAGTGGTTCACCATTCTCTGCCTGGATTCCTTAACTTTTAGAGCTGATAGTTCGTACTTTTGTACTTTAGTTTAAAAAAAAAATGTTTTGTATTCAATGGAGTTTTGGTACTTTAATGAATGTTTTTATTTTTATATTATTTTACTTCAATTTGGAACTCAATCTGTTTACGAATCATGTACTCCCTTGAACGTTCTTTTAATTTTTACCTTGTTTTATGTTATCACAAAATTGACTGATACAATATTTCAACACTTTACTTCTAATCGTTCCAGTTATTCACCCACAAAGTTACCTACGCTTTAATGCAATTTTCCGTTATATAGAGTTTAGATAATAAAAATAGGAGGTGCACAGCTAAACGTCGTAACAGTTTTACCTCAAATAATTTTTCAGTTTTGAGAGATACGTAAGTATAGATTCCAATATTAAACTAAGCATAACTAGTTCAAGAAATATTAAATAATTTAAAACTATGGAAATGCATCTAACGTTTTTATCTATTAGCCAGCAGAAAATATTTTGGAATAAATCAACTAATTTCACTAACCTTCGTCTTCAACTAGACCAATGGTTAGTAGCGCATTGGTCTACTTGAAGAGGAGCGCATGGACGATAACGATGGGGCATTTATTTTTTCTGGTGGGCATTTTGGGGAGAGAAAATGGCTTTGGGATGAAATTGAGGCTAAATACTTAAGCTCAACTGGCTTTGGAAGAAATCCATTAACATTTCAATCATTATAATTAGTGAAATGTGACTCTAGTGCTGCAAATAATTTGATACTCCACAAACGAAATTCACTAGGTGTCACCAATTGAGGGGATATGAGACAGATCTTGTTTGGAGTGTATCAGGGTACCGTGGTCATGTTACGAAGACTTATTTGTGATGTCACGATGTAATATTTTTTTTGAACTACTTTTATATCTGGCCTTCGGCAACGAGTTAAAAAAAGGGGGGATTGGTTGGTTGGTTGGTTGGTTGGTTGGTTGGTTGGAGTTTTACGGCGCAAGGTCCTGTTTAGGACATAAACGCCAAGCACAAGGTGTTTTCATAAAAACAAGACCTAACTGATAAAAGAGTCCTAGCGTAATAACAAGGTAAAACCGTACCAGTTTAATAAAGTTATAAAAACGTCTGCAAAGTAAAAACTCAATTACACCAAATAGGTATGTAAAAGGTAAAAAGATAAACCATTAAAAAGCTAAAAGCACAATAAATTTTAATTAAAAGATGTAAAAAATACTAAAACACTTAATAGAAAAAAGTTAAATAGACCAAAATAAGCCTATAAAACGTAAAAAGGATAAAAGACAGGGATGCGGGGGTTCACCTAGTAACTCCGTTAAGGTAGGATGCCTAGTATTAAAAAATAAGACATACGCAGGCTGTAACTGATTACAAGAAAGGGGGGATTGGAAAAATTCTCGGGAAATAAAGGTTGAATTGTGTGGTGTTCTTCAGTGTTCTTATAATATAGAGTGCACGACTGACTGCGCTACGGTTTACTTTTTTGCTACAGAACGGCTAAGGTGAACAGGACTAACTGCGTAAAGCCTGTTACGAACGGCCACGATTATCAATGCCGCAAGCGGGATTCTAACTCAGGAATCGAGCAATAAAGCTTTACCATTCGACCATACATAGTCTTGGATTTGAGATGAAAGGTAACTAAATGTGTGCCTAATATAAAATATAATCAATCGCATAATTTTCGCTTAGGCTATTTTTCTTAAAATTTATTCCATTAGCCTACATTTGATACCTCCTTTCAGTTTACTGTATTTGAAATAAAATTTTCTAGGGTTTATTACCTCAGAATTTTAATTTTTCTGTTCCTAAAATTTAAAACTTAATTTTTTAAAGTTCATTGAGAAATATATATTAATAAAACCTGTACGGTAGTGTAGCCTATGAGAACATTATCGGTATAAGTGTAGACTTGTTGGGCTCAATTCCTGGATTTAGATTTAGTTTGGAGTACTACGGTCTACTTTTTGCAACACGAGGGCTAACGCTCAATTCCTGGAAACTCCAGCAATTAAACATGTTTACCACGTGAGGGCGCCAAATATTTAAAAACTCGGAGGGGGATGGTCCGAAAAATGTTGAGAAGTACTAAACAAGACTGAAATAAATTTATCTAGATAGCTAGTAGTATTAAAAGTCTTGGACGTTAACCCTTCCTTCTCGCTCTCATTAAACTAGAACCGCTGGATTGATCATTTGGTGCAGCAACTTGACCACCGAAAGGGAAAATTAATTCCTAAAGGAAAAATTTCGTCGCGATGTTTTCCCCAAGTTTAAGCTATTTATCTTAAAATTTGAGGAAGAATTTAATATGCTTTTTTTCCATTTTCTTCCATGTATATAGATGCTACATTTGGACACAAAAACCGTTTTGTGCCCAATTTTTTTTCACTTTTCCTAATTTTATTCCCATAAAAATCTAAACATAATATTCAAAAATATGCCTATGAGAAGCATGGTCTATTACTAAGCTTCGAAGTGTGGAAACAAAACTGTAGATATTTCTTCTAATTGTATGTGTTTGAATATGTAGAAAATGTACAATATGTATAAAACAAATTGCCCAAACGATGCCCATAAGTTCACTAGTACTTATGATTTGATCTTCGTGTTTTATTTCATTATCTTTCATTTCATTGCCATCTCATATTTTTAGTTTAATTCACATAATTTTGTTTCTAATGCCCCTTGGTAAAACCAAGCACGATTGAGCCAGATTCTACTAGATTTAATGCAAAGGGGTGTGCCTTTCTGTATTAACAAGCAGCATAACGGTGAAAGTACGACTTATGCTCAAGTGGATCTTTGTAATTTTGAAGCAGGCACCAAGAAGACCCATAGGCTTGTTCTACCACTTCCTAGAAGTATTGATTGCGAACGTGGTGGGCATTGTGATCACGAACCTATTTTACGTGACCCAGTCACCTTTAACGAACACGGCAGATCTCAGGCCTGCTCGGGCTCCGAACCCGCAACTCTCCAGTTACGAGAGCGTTGCCTTTGCCGAATGAACTACCACGGCTCCAGCTGAACTGTAACAAACTTCGACTGGTAAAAAACGAATTCCATTCAAGATAATTATATATTTTTCTAACCGCATATACGATAGTCTAACTACCTCACTTTTTATCAATTAGTATAATAACTTAATGTTTATAAATGAAAAAAATGTCACTCCTTATAAATACAGTGTGCTTTTTGAATAACAGGAATCAATAATAATCGGGTAAGTTATACCCACACTATTTAAGTTCGACGGAACTATCGCGTCTCTCACGTGGTGAAATTTCGTCCTCTATTCCCTTCGCCCGTGATATTTCCAGACTGGAGTGTTCAAAAGCATTGAGTCAATAACAGTAAAACAATCTATTGCGTATACCCGGAATCATGTTTATTTCTCAAATTCTACACCCAATGGGAGTACCAGACTTTGTAGTGTGTTAGATCAAAGTGTTTTGAAATCTCATCTTAATTACAAAAACAATGAGACAACTACAAAAATAGGGCAGCTAGATTAGATAATAAACCCAACCATTTGCTTGAAAGACATTTTATTATGTAGCCTCCATACTATGGCTAGTTTTTCATCACTTCCGGATGATGACCTTGAACGATGGTTCACGGGTTGCATCCACACGCTGGGCCACTAAATAAGCCGAACGTGTAGATGCAACCTAGGGTCTACTGCGCACGTTAGTTGAGCATCTGGCTGCCTTTGATCTTTGGATAAAAAGAGCCTCCGAAATAATCGCCCGTCAAGTGTATTTTATAGACTGCCACCATCGACCACGATAAGCCATACACCCTTCAGACAGTAATGGCTTGCAGTGGACCATAGTGTGGAGAGGCCTTTAAACAGGTACCTTCCTCTAATAAAAAAATTGCAACCTCAAGAGAATGCACAGTTTGGTATTCCAAAGGAGATGAAAACAATAAGACATGTAGGAAGAAATCGCTGTACTGCTTACTCTATGGAGTGCAAATGTAAGACTTTTTATCTCGCGCGTTAAGATTGTCACGCAAGAAAAAATTACTAATATTTATACGTAAGTTTAATAAAATATTTTCAACGTTTAAATCATTTTTTAATTCTTAACTTCTATTTTCTAGAAAACCAACATTAATAACCCTGATTATTAGTTTTTCAGAAATATAATTTCATTTTAAGCTCAAAATGAACTCAAAAGTTAAAAATGAAGGCATATTAGACACACATAGTATTATGAATATAAATGAACTTTTATGAACATTTTTAACAAAATTATGCGATTAAAGTGTTAACCACAAATGTAATTGTTTCCTTTCTTTACCTTCCAATAGTTTATTAAAATTCTCAGTGGGCATATTCTAGTTTTTGATCCATGTGGTGTACATATGTGAACACTGAGATATTAAATTTAGGCCCGACTATGAAAATCATGACATTAGTTAATGTGGTTAGGTACCAGCTAGATTGGATTCCTCTCGCATCATTTTACCCCTGTGGGCAATGAATTTGCTTCTAAGCAGATTTTCTTTCAACACATTTTACACTCTAGTGATCAAAGTTCGCCAGGATAAAACGAATGATCTGTATGAAAATGCGTACTAGTAAATATTTAAATTACAAGATATCTAAGTTTTTCAGAAAATAAACATTTATTTTCCCTCGTTCTTTTTTAAAAGTTTAATAAAGCATTATCACGGAGAATGTTTTGCTCTATCACAGTAAAATTTAGTTTAAAAACACATTTAAATTTAGCAAGTAAAACAATTTATACTACAGTTTAACAAACCTACAGAAATCCAAAATGCCCAGTACCGAATCACCTTAACGTCTATAAAAATGCTTTAAAAATAGATTTGTCCTTATACAAGTTTAATATTTTAAAACCTAGAGAAAGAAATATTTCAACTTATTCTACATGAAATACTTTTATTTATACAAACGTGGTAGGAGTTGTGTACACCAAATTCACATCAATCTAATAATAATGATACTATAATATTCATTAGTACTTAAAAATTACAGCGTCTATAAAATGATTTACCGCTTAATCGTTTTACTTACAATGACGTCTGGGAGACGTCAGTGCTCTCATGGACCAAAGTAGACTGACGTCTCAGACAGACGTCGTGCAGTATTATATTAAATCACAATTTTTTACTGTCATTTAATCGCTGTACATTAAATCTCATATAAACCATTTTATAATGTTACATAGGAATGCCAATTTCAAGATAAAACGTTCTTCTCAGCTTGCTCAAAATTATTCATGCGAGTCAGAACTAAATAGTTATGGAACACAGATTATGTTTTACCATACACAAGTCAAAATTTTGGGAAAAAAGGGTAAAAAAGTGGAAATTAAATAACTATTAAAAATTTATGTTCTGATTTACATAATGCAAACACAAGTGCCTAAATAAAAAATGAAGAATCTAAATAACTTTATGAATATAAACAAGTACTCAAGTTTTCTAGTAAAAAAATATTTAAACGATTCAAACCAGATACTTCTTCAATGTGCCTAATTAGAAAAAAATAAATTCACCAATACAGTTGAACTTTATTAAAATTTGAGGAACCATATCGTTTGTTGTATCTGAACCTTTAAGGAAATTGCTAGATCTCACAAAATTATAACTTGCATAAGGTCTACATAAAAGATTTATAAAATTATCTTAAACAGCGGCGTGCGGTCCATATGTGCAAGGTGTGCACTGCACACCCTGGCAAAATTATGAGGGACAGTAATTTTCAACACCTATGTCTACCTCTCTTTACATTGGTATATAATAAATATTTATAATATATTCAAATAGTATGTTGATTTGCTTGTTTGTATTCCCGTAGTGCGTGCGGTACTATGTGCTGCACCACGTAGCACTCAAACTAACATAGGAAGTTCTGATGTGTACGCACTGCGAACTGAATTGAAAATCACGCTTTATATGTATGGGCTACTGGAGAAGAATAGCATACTATGGCACTGAGGCAAGTGCAGCTATTTTTCCTGCACTTGGCATTCAGAATTATCCGAAGGTACGGTTTATTAAGCGTTGTATTAGAGCGGGGCCTTTTTTTTTGGGGGGGGGGGAGGGTCTTTTTCTTTTTTCGTTGTAACGTGTTTGTATAAATTCTTTTTAATTTCAACTGGCCATACGATTTTGCAGACTGTTAATGTTTAAATTTATATATTGCAAGATTTTGTTTTCATGGAAATGTAAAAGTAGTATTTCATCAATATAGCGTAAAATGTTTTAGTGTGGTAAATTAATTTCGGTGACGTATAATATTTATTGAAATAACTAGCTTGAAATAAAAACAATGTTTTGTTTTAAAGAAACGAATTTTAACAGAACAGTCCGAATTTTACCATTCATTGTGTCTTACAGACAGTATATAAGTTATATCTATTACACCATATCCTTGGTTTTGTTTTTAAAAATTGTCAAGATGTTTTTCGCAGAATATACGATTTCCAAACGTTAAAAACAATTAATAAATACAATTTAATCCATTGACCGAACAAGAAACAGTTCGCTCTATTGTGCCAGCGTGCAGTGAAATCCTCTGCACGTGGAATAGAAGTTCGGTTTGTCGGCCCCGATGAGCATCCGGATGAGGCACCGAAGCGGCGGGCGCCATGTGGTGCTACGTCTGCTGAACATAAGTTTTTCGTGGAAGCCCGAAGCGTTGCTTTTTCGATGCCGATATGACACCATACAACAAAAGACATGATTTTTGCTTCAGTGCTAGTAGAATTCTCATAAGTTTAGCTGTTTTTACAGTTATAACTCGACTACTCGTACGTAAATATTTTATTTATTGTAATCTTTAAATTTATATTCATAATAAATAACCCGTTTCAGAATGGAGAACTTATGCCTCAACGATTATGCCTCAACTGAACGATTGCCTATTAGGGTGACGAAAAATGAAGACAAATGCAAAATAATTTTGTCTTGTTCCTTACTAATACTGAACTAATTTATAATCTACAAACGTGATGCCAGTATCAAGAGAGTTTAAGGAATTTCTTTGTCCACTTAAAAAAAAAAAAAAAAAAAAAACAACTTTTTTTTCTTTGATTGGGTGGACAAGATGTTATTAATTTCATGTACTTTTTTTTAAATCTAGAAATATTTTAATCTGTTTTCATAACTGCACAAAAGTTTTATAAAAATGAAAAAAGAAAACTGACTGAAAGAACGGATCCTTTTACCTTATTCGTAAGGTTCACTATATATGTAGAAAATAGAGAATCACCATTTACGGATAAATTAGCATTGCAAATAAAAGGAAAATCACGAGATCAAAATTTTGATTTGTTATAAGCTCGTTTGTTAAAATAGGAATTTCAGAAATAGACCAATAATTTAAAAGTCATTTCAAATAGTTAAGTTTTAAAATGCGCTTCTAAACAGGACTTGAAAACTTTGTTACTGCTAAATTTATTATTAGCTAGTTTGTAAAATTGTATTAATTTTTCTTGCACCGATTTATAATTGTTTAAAAATACATTATAAGTCTAATTTGTTTTAATGGACAATTTCGATTTTTTTAAATAAAAGCAGACATAGAAGTTAAATAATGTTTTTAAAAAAGGGAGAAAAATGGAGAAAAAAAATGAAGCAAAGAAAAAAAATATTTGATTTACATGCTGCAAAAACAAGTACCTAAGCATGAAATACACCAGAAACTCAATTTTTACTGTTATAAACACTTAATCGAATCTCCTAGTTAAAAAAAAAAAAATTCAAAACAGATTCAAATCGGATGTTTCTTAAATATAATTTAAAAAAAAAATGTAATAAATGCGCATTTTAGACATCAAAATTTTAGAAGGCATTTTATAAACAAATTTTCATTAGATTGTAATTTTAATCAATGTCTAAAAACACTTGATTTAAACATACGCTGTATAAAGCTATTTTTAAGTGGAAAATAAAAATTCAATTAGTAAAATTTCTGGGCGATAATCAAATAGGATGCGCCTTCTTTTGGTATCTGAGCCAGTGGGTTCGAATTCTATTTTAAACTAACAAATTTGTAAACATTTAGTTTGATCTGAGAGCGCTCGAGTTTACTTTTATCTTACCAAATGGCTAAAGACAAAGGAATTTAATACTATTCCGAACAGCTACGAACAAAGCAGTGAGATTCGAACTCATGGCAGCGTCCTACCGACTCAGCTGTAGGATCGATCTTAATCGGGATTGCCGTTAAAAGTTACCATTTTGATTTGTAAAATCTTCATCAACTTGAATTCATGTGCGAAACTTAAAAAAAATGGTACGGATTTTTCAAAAATAACCAATTTTCTTGCATATCCAAAATTCCGTAAGATATTTGCAACAGTCAGTCTCACAAACACTGCCCATAGCAGGAAAATTCCGTCAATAAGATGAATTACCGTTTGAGAAATAACTACAGGAGGGATTAAAATCTCAATAGAGATATCGCGATATAAAAAAATATCGATTTAAAAAACAGTATTACGATCGGTCTACATGCACGTGATATCTATAAAGTTCGCAGGTTGTTAAAACAATTCTACTGTATGAAAGCCCCAAATTATAATCGCAGCATTAACTATAACGACCATTAAAAAATGCACATTTTCCGGAATCGAAATCCAGAAAACAGTTTTTACCAAAAACACACAATTACAGCTTAGCTGTACTATAACTAGAACCACACAAGTTCTAGATATTTTATTTATGCCGCGTCACAATGGCTGTTTGACCTTTAAGCCCGTGTTGCGAGAATCAGCTGATAACACTTTTGCTGGCGTTCGTCAGAAAAAAATGTGGACGCGGAAAAAAGAAAAACTATGAGAAAAGGGCAGGAGTCAATTTTAATTTAAATTTCAGAAATATAACCGTTTTGCAATTTGTGTTTTTGGAACAAACCCACAAATAGTTGAGATTCAGAATCATCCCCGATTTCAATATTCGATGTGGTAGTCGATATTAAGCGCACGGTCCGGTAGTAACGCTTCTCTCCCCCCCCCCACTTTTTAGTTCAGAATCGGGTTAAACAAATTTCTCGGCACTAAACCCGACAAAATTCGGGTCCCCATTTAGTTTTGACATTTCGATCGTTATTTGTAACTATCAAAGACCTGTACCACCAATAAATGGCCTAAGACACTTTTCTGGGGGAAGGGTTAGTGGTGGTGAATATCCCACGGAAAGAAAATATTAGAAAAATAAAAATGCAATCAAAACATGGGAAAAACGATATGCGCGATCTGTTACGCCTTTACATAATTTCGTAAATTTCGAGAAAGAAAAACTATTAGAAGGAATAAATGGCCCAAAGAAAACTAAAAGCTAGAATAGCAGAAAAAAGGAACGCCGTGAAATAAGGAAAAAGGAGAGGTTCTAGAAAAAAGAGGAAAAAAAGGCGTGGTACGGTGTCTGTTTTATTTAGATATCAATGGATTAATATGGAGAAATACCTAAGCACAAACTGTACTTTACTAAATTGATAGGCAGCTCTACTTCAGATTTCTTATAATTACTTTGTTATTTTTGCTTAGTTTCAAATAACTTTATGATCTTATACTTATGGAAAAAAATTTAACTCGTTAACCCTTTAACTGCAGCTCTTGTATATATGCTTTGCACAGTTAAGGTATCTGTCTACGTTCGGAGAACTTTCTTTAAACGTAGAAACTAGTTCAAGGTTTTACAGTTTTAGATTTTTATATTAGAGAATTGTACTTAAAAAAAATTATTCCTGGAGAAGTTTTTATAAAATTTCTAATAAATGAAGAAAATTTAGTAAAAAAAAAATAAATAAATAAAAAATAGGGTTTTTTCAAAAGGTCTAGTTTGATAAATTATTTCAATATTTTTTGATGCAACACATTTCTTACACATTGGACTAGTGAAACACCTAAAATCTTTGCTTAATTTACATTTAGTAAAAAATGTTGGTCCAAAATCATATACAGAATTTTTAACGAGTTTCCATTACCTTTATATCTAACTATGGGTGTAACATTGAATTATCCAAATTTAAAGCTTTTAGGACTAGTAAATATCACTAGTAAGTAGATAGTATTTACTAATAAATAGCACTAGTAAATACTATCAAAATCATTCATAATTTTCAACAAAATATTTTAACTTATTGAGAAATAACATTTCAAGTTTCAACATATTAATAAAAATACCGTTCTGAGAAAAACGCGTTTATGACTGCAACTTTAACTATTACAATGTTAAAATACATGCTTAAAATTCCCCATACTTCCTTGCTTCAAAACTTTCTAATTTCGAAGTTGCTAATTATCAAAAATACTAGAATAGTTTAAACTAATCTTCATGAAAATTTAAAATGCTTTGTCCAAAAATGCTCTTTTAAAAGGCTTTAAATTCACTATTTCGCTACTTACGGTTTTGACAGCTGTTACTGATGTTTAAACAGCTGTAACTTTCCTTAAAATACGTAGAGAAAAAACAGATTTAGAAGCCTAAAAGTTGACATTTAATAGAAAAATTAAAAAATTACGATTTTTGGCAAAACAATGACGTTTTTAACGTAGACGGATACTTTAATGTGCTATTGCCTCATAATGAGTAAGCATATACCTATTATGCTTTAACCCATATTGGACCGCTGTCCTATAAACAGGACAGCAAATATAATTAAATTTAATAATAAAGTTATAAATATTTTCTGAGTGGTTTTTATTTTAACACCTTTAAAATAGACACACTTTAGCACAGTAACAAAAAAAAAACTGAGAAATCAAATTATATTGTAAAATTTATTTTCAACCTCTTACAAATTGTCATTTTTTTTATCTTTAATTTTATATTTATTATTATTATACATTGTGGAGGTTACTTTTCGTTTAAAAACAGAGCTAATAATGTAGCTGAAAATTTTTGTTGAAAAATAAATTTTTACATGTGTTTTTTGTAAGTATAAAAAAGGGCCCTAAAATTAAGACGTTGATCCAATCCTGATTATTTTTCTATGAATTCGATATTGCATTGACAGCGCACATTCTTTTATCTTTCAATGAAAACCAGTTCAAACACCTGTTCACACACCTGAACACAAGGGGTAAATAGATGTCTATTCTATTCAGAAAACTGGAGATTGTTTGCAAGATAAACCTATGAATCAGCCTAATGCAATGTAAGGGATATTTGTTAAGTTTTAGTAGTGTAATGGACCGTTGTCCTATTTATAGGACAGCTAATTACATAAAAAATTAAAAATATTTTTTGAAAATTTTGGTTTAATATACTTAGTTACACCATATTAATGATATGGATTAAGTTTTAATAACTTACAGAAATATTTAGTCGGTGCGGTACAATATGGGTTAAATGCTATACAAGAGAATTAAATAACATGCATGAAATGATTAAGAAATATGCAACAGGAAGGCGAATGTATACGAGTAATACAGTTAAAGCAACGACTGCGCAGGACATATAAACGCCACCGGCAGTTAAGGGGTTAAAATGAACATTTAAAATACTGAGTTATAAATATGAATTTACTTACCTAAAGAGGAATCAAACTTCAAACATCATTTTCTACGACAATAACCAGAAAAATGAATGCGCCAGATCTTTCCTCTTGTAAATCTCCAACATAACATTGAACATGGAAAACAAAACAAGACAAAAATTAGAGTATCAAATATAAGTTGTTTAAAATATCTATATTTTTAACAGAATAATTTAACATAAATATAATATCTCTACATTTAAATAGAATAGAAGAATACTTTTGGGGGGACAACTGATATTACTGAACTAAGTTTAAACACATTTTTATAGAATTTTATGCGTATATCTGACAGTGATAAGACACGTAAAAAATAGAAATTTCTATTAAAAACAGTGAAAATAAACTGTTCACACCGTTACTCAGATAAATTTTATTTCCCCCAATTCATTAAGTGTTTACATCTATAGTGGTACCCGAGCTGTAAAATGCTTAATATCCAAGCGGATCATACTGGTTCGATTTCAAGTCGCTTTTTTTTCATTTTCATTAGATGTTCGTGTATAAGAATTACACTGAGTATTACTCATGTTTTATTAGAAAATGTTATTCGTATTTACTGAGAAATGGCATTTTAATGAACACTATAAGTTGGGTTGGTTTTTTCGAGTGCTACGGTCTACTTTTTGCAACACGAGGGCTAATGAGACCGAGCCCTACTGTTTAAAGCCGATTCCGAACGGCTGCGAACATCCATGACATAGTGGGATTCGAACCCACGAACTCCATTTCCGAAGGCCAGCACCCTAACCATTCGGCCATCATTCGGCTAATGAACACTATTAACCTAATCCATTAAACGCTTGCATGAATGGTGGTGAATGTGCGGTAAAATAGTCGCACTGGCAGTATTAACCGGTTAGGGCAGTAAATACGAGTTCATATTCTTTTACAATATTACATCGATACTGTATAATTAAATAAGGGCAGAATATCAATTCAACATAGAATATGGAAAATGAAGAAAATCATAAAAAAATACTGAAGTAAAAAAAAATTTTACCCTACAGAATAGCTAAAGAAATTGATCTTCAGCTATATATTTAGCAAATTTTCAGAATAAAATAGTTTAGCTGCATGAATCAACACAAATATCAATGTTATATGTTGGTGCACTTAACATGAACACACCTCTATTTAAATGTCTGGCATTGCATCAGTATTCTAGTAAAACAAAGTGAAACATGAAAAGAGACTTTCTGTAATGTAAAAAATGAAGCATATAACTAAAACACTTTGACTATAAATGTTTTGAACTGCATGGAAGACCAGTAGCTCTTGAAATTTCAATACAACTGACCTCATATTTAATGTGTGGCACTAAACATGAAAACTCGTATTTCTTCAACAACATCGCATAGCAAGTCTTTTAGTAATAAAGGATGCAAAACAGTGACAATTAAGGAAACGTAAGGAACAGTAAAAATACATTGGCAAATCAACTATAAACTATAAACTGTAGATATACTTCAGTTCCCCGTAAAAATCAGTTGCAATGCATAGGAATCAATAGGACTGCTCTAACATTTAATGTCAGTGCACTGACTATGAGCGCACATATTTTTAGAATAATCTGGCATTGTAAGAGACTTCTAGTAATACAGGGTGACAAAAATGTTAGATACCACAGTGTAAAAATACCTGCAGAAGTGCTATAAGAAATTACATTTCGAGTATAAATTTGCTCGGATTTGCCGGGAAGACGAATTGCAATGCATAAAAGTCAATAAGACTGCCCTAACATTTAATGTGGGTGCACTGACTATGAGCGCACATAATTTTAGAATACTCTGCCATTGCAACTGTCTTCTAGTAATACAGAGGGACATGAAAATTACACTTACTGCAGTATAAAAATATTTAAGTAGCCTTTTTATAGTGCTATAGGAATTTCGAGTATAGATTTGCTTGACATTATGGTAACATCAGTTGCAATGCATAAAAGCCAATATGACTGCCCTAACGGTTAATGAGGGTGCTCTGACTATGAGCAGTTATTTTTAGAATAATCTAGCATTGCAACTGTGTTCTAAAATACAGGTTCACAAAAAATGACAGTTAATGTATTAAACAATATTTAAATAAATTGGCTCAAGTGGTGTAGAAATTTTCGGGTATAGATTTGTTTGCATTTGTTGCTAAGAGAAGTTTTAATGAAGGAATGTCCATGAGACTGACCTAACATTTAATAAGGGACTAAGAGTACACATATTTTAGGAATAATCGAGCAATGAAACTGGCTTCAAGTAATAAAGGGCGACAAAAATGGGAGTTACTACAGTGTAATACATAAAAATACCGGGACAAGTGCTAGAGGAAATTACATTTCGATTATAGATTTGATCGATTTTGCAGGGAAGACGAGTTGCAATGCATAGAATCTAATAAGATTGCCCTAACATTTAATGTGGGTGCACTATGAGAGCACATTTTTTAGAATAATCTGGCATTGCAACTGCCTTCTAGAAGTACAGGGTGGCATAAAATGACAGTTACTGCAGTATAAAATTATGTAAAAACACCTGAACAAGTTCTATAAGAAATTACGGCATTTCAAGTATAGATTTTCTTGAATTTGTCGGGAAGACCAGTTGTAATACAAGGAAGCCAATATGACTGCCCTAACATTTAATGTTGGTGCACTATGAGCGTACATATTTTTTGAATAATCTCGCATTGAAACTGTCTTCCTGTAATACATGGTGACAAAAATGACAGCTACTGCAGTAAAAACTATTGAATTAAGCCTTTTTCAAGTGGTACAGGAAATCACGACATTTCGAATATAGATTTGCTTGAGATTATGAAAAGATCAGTTGCAATGCATGAAAGAAAATACGACTGCCTTAACGTTTAATGAGGGTGCTCTATGAGCTCAGACTTTTTAGAATAATCTGGCATTGCAACTGTCTTCTGGAAATGAAGGTTGACAAAAAAAATGGTAGTTACTGCATTAAAAATATTTAAGTATACCGGCTCAAGTGGTATAGGAAATTTTGATATTACGAGTACATATTTGCTTGAATTTGCAGTTACGACAAGTTTCAATGCAGGAATGTCAATTCGACTGCCCTAACACTTAATGTGGGTGCACTGACTAAGAGCACATAATTTTAGAATAATCTAGCATTGAAACTGTCTTAAAGTAATACAGGATGACGTACAAAAATGACATACTACAGTATAAAAATATGTAAAGCCCAAGTGCTATAGAGAATTACATTTCGAGTATAGATTTGCTCGAATTTGCCGGAAAGACTAGTTGCAATGCATGGAAGCAAGAAAACTGACCTGACATTTAATGTGGGTGCATTGAATATGACCACACATATTTATAATAATCTGGCATTGGAACTGTCTTCTAGTAAAACAGGATTACATAAAAATAACAGTGCAGTATAAAATATTTAAAAAAAGCCTATTACAAGTGCTTTTAAAAAATCTGGATATTTCGAGTATAGATTTGCTTGAGATTGTGTGAAGATACGTTGCAATGCATGAAAGCCAATACGACTGCATTAACGTTTAATGAGTGCTCTGACCATGAGCACACATTTTTAGAATAATCTGGCATTGCAGCTACCTTCCAGTAATAGAGGGCGATAAAAAATGGCAGTACTGCAGTATAAAAATATTTAATTTATGCCGGCACATGTGCTATAGGAAATTATATTTCGAAATTTCCGGTAAGACCAATTGCAATACAAGGAAGCCAATATGACAGCCCTAACATTTAATGAGGGTGCACTGATTGAGCGCACATATTTTTAGAATAATCTAGCATTGCAACTGTCTTCTGATAACACAGGGTGACAGAAAAAAATGATAGTTATCACAGCGTAAAAGTATGTACAAATACCGGCATATCGCTATAGGAAATTACATTTCGAGTATAGATTTGCTCGAATTTGCCGGGAAGACGTGTTGCAATGCATAGAATCCAATAAGATTACCCTAACATTTAATGTGGGTGCACTATGAGTGCACAAAATTTTAGAATAACCTGGCATTGCAACTGCCTTCTAGTAATACAGAGTTACATAAAATACATTTACTGCATTAAAATGTTTTAAATGTACCAGCACAAGTAGTATAGGAAATTTCGATATTTCGAGTACAGATTTACTTGTATTTGGAGTTCAGACAAGTATCAACGTAGGGATGTCCATACGACTGCCCTAACATTTAATGTGGGTGCACTAACTAAGAGCACACATTTTTAGAATATTCTGGCATTAAAACTGTCTTCCATTAATACAGGGTGACATAAAAATGACAATTACTGCAGTACAAAAATATTTAAATACGCCTGTTTCAAGTTCTATAGTAGATCACAACATTTCGAGTATAGATTTGCTTGAGATTATGGGAAGATCAGTTGCAATGCATGAAAGCCAATACGGCTGCTCTAATTTTTAATGAGGGTGCTCTGACTATGAGCATAATTATTTTTAGAATAATCTGGCATTGCAACTGACTTATGGAAATGCAGGTTGAGAACAAATGGAAGTTACTGCATTAAAAATATTTAAGTGTACCGGCTAAAGCGGTATTGGAAATTTCGATATTTCCAGTATAGATTTGCTTGAATTTGCTGTTAAGACCAATTGCAATGCATGGATGTCAATACGACTACCCTAACATTTAATGTGGGTGCACTGATTAAGAGCACAGAATTTTAGAATAATCTGGCATTGCAAACGTCTTCTAAAAATGCAAAGTGACATAAAATATGGCACTTACTGCAGTTTAAAAATATTTAAATACATCGGCACAAGTGCTATAGGAATTACATTTCGAGTATAGATTTGTTCGAAATTGTTCGAAGACTGCCCTAACATTTAATGAGGGTGCACCGACTATGAACACACATATTTTTAGAATAATCTGACATTGCAACTCTAATACAGGGTGACAGAAATCGGTAGTTACCACAGTAAAAATATATAAAAATACCGACAGAAGTGCTATAGGAAATTTCATTTTGACTATAGATTTGCTCGGAATTGCCGTGAAGACGAGTTGCAATGCATAGAATCCAATAAGATTACCCTAACATTTAATGTGGGTGCGCTATGAGTGCACAAAATTTTAGAATAACCTGGCATTGCAACTGTCTTCTAGCAATACAGAGGGACATAAAATACAACAGTTACTGCATTAAAGATTTTTAAATGTACCGGCACAAGTAGTATAGGAAATTTCAATGTTTCGAGTACAGATTTGTTTGTATTTGTCGTTAAGACACGTTTCAATGCAGGAATGTCCATACGACTGACCTAACATTTAATGTGGGTGCACTGACTAAGAGCACACATTTTTAGAATAATCTGGCATTTAAACTCTTCTAGAAATACAGGTTGACATAAAAAATGACAGTTACTGCAGTATAAAAATATTTAAAATAGCCGGCAGAAGTGCTGTAGGAAATTACATTGAGTATAGATATGCTCGAAATTGCCGGGAAGACTAGTTGCAATACAAGGAAGCCAATATGACTGCCCTACCATTTAATGAGGGTGCAATGAGAATGAGAGCACATTTTTTAGAATAATCTGTCATTGCAACTACCTTCTAGTAATACAGAAGTGACGGAAAATAAGACAGTTACTGATTTAAAAATTTGAAGTGTACCGGCACAAATAGTACAGAAAATTTCGATATCTCTAGTACCGATTTGCTTGTATTTGCCGTTAAGACAAGTTTCAATGCAGGAATGTCCATGCTACTGCCTTAACATTTAACGTGGGTGCACTGACTAAGAGCACACAAATTTTTAGAATAATCTGGCATTGAAATTATCTTCTAGTAATACAGGTCGACAAAAATGTATGATATTACAGTGTATAAATACATGAAAATACCCTCAGAAATGCTATAGGTAATTGCATTTCGAGTATAGATTTGCTCGAATTTGCCGGTAAGACGAGTTGCAATGCATGGATGTTAATACGACTGCCCCAACATTTAATGTGGATGGACCAATTTAGAGCACAGAATTTTAGAATAATCTGTCATTGCAGCTCTTCTAATAATAAAGGTTGACATAAAAAAACGTTACCACAGTATAAAAATATATAAAAATACCGGCAGAAGTGCTAAAGGAAATTACATTTTGAATATAGAACTGCTCGAATTTGCCGGGAAGATGAGTTGCAATGCATAGAAGCCAATACGACTGCCCTAACATTTAATGAGGGTGCACTGACTATGAGCACACATTTTTAGAATAATCTGGCATTGCAACTGACTTCTAGAAATACATGGTGACATTAAATGGCAGTTACTGCATTAAAAAATATCTAGGTATACCGGCTCAATTGGTATAGGAAATTTCGAGTGTAGATTTGCTTGAATTTGCCGTTAAGACAAGTTTCAATGCAGGAATGTCCATTAGACAGCCCTAACATTTAATATGGGTGTACTGCCTAAGATCACACAAATTTAGAATAATCTGGCATTGAAAGTCTTCTATAAATACAGGGTGACAAAAAATAACAGTTGCTACAGTATAAAAATATTTAAAATCACTGGCAAGGAAATTACATTTCGAGTGTAGATTTGCTCGAAATTGCCGGGAAGACTAGTTGCAATACATGGAAGCCAATATGACTGCCCTAACGTTTAATGAGGGTGCACTGACTGAGCACATAGTTTTAGAATAACCTGGCATTGCAACTACCTTCTAGTAATACAGGATGACATAAGAATTACAGTTATTGAATTAAAAATATTTAAGTGTACCGACACAAGTAGTATAAGAAATTTTGATATCTCGAGTATAGATTTGCTTGAATTTGCAAGTTTCAATGCAGGATTATCCAAACGACTGCTCTAACATTCCATGTGGGTGCACTTATCACAAATTTTTAGAAAAATCTGGCAATGAAACTCTTCTAGTAATACAGGGTGAGAAACAATGATAGTTTAGCAGTGTAATATTTAAATACACCAGCATAATGTCTATAGGAGATTATTACATTTTGGCTTAAGGTTTGCTTGAAATTTCCGGGAAGTCAATTTGAACTATAGAGATGTCAATACGACTGCTGTTTCATTTAATGTGTGAGCACCAAAGTGGAATTTTTTGTAAATAATCTGATACTGCAACTGTTCTTTAGTAAAGCAGAGTGACACAATTTAAAAAAAAAAAAGACATTTACAGCAGTATAGCAAATATTGATTGAAATCTACGAATGTGCTAGAGGAAATTGTGACATGTCGATTATGGTTGTACACTAATTTTGCGTGAAGACTATTTGCAGCGTAGGAATGTGAATACGACTGGCGTAACATTCGATGTTTTTGTTACTGATCTGAGTACATATTTTTAGAATAATCCGTCTTTGCGACAGTTTTAAAAATACAGAATGAAACAAATAAGAAAAATGACAAACAGGAATGCGGAAGTGTAAGAAAATCAAAATAAACAGGTAAAATTTTTATAAGATATTGATTTAACAATAGATTCACTTGCATTTACAAGAATACCTGATGCTTCTTTTGAATCAGAATACGACAGACATTTAGTTTAGGTGTACCAGACATGAATGTGCTATTTTAAATAAGATTTTCGCAATTTCTTTGTAATAGAACCAGGCATTAAAATACTCGAAGATGTAGGTATACTAATAAACGTATGAAATGAAAACATTTGTATTACTTTTGGGCTGTTTTAGAGCCTAGATGTTTTTGCGAGTATATACACGTTAATACAGGTATAATTTTCTTATACATAATTTTCATTTATATCGTTGTTTACACTATACTTAAATTCACTTTAGCCATCTAACAAATTTTCTGCCATAAACATAAAAGTACAGTTATAAAATATAATTTAAACGTTTTATGTTTAATCTAATAGAAATGCAAAGTAAAATTTCATTGAGAAATGGAGCGTTTTCAAACTTAATTTGGAACTCGTTTAATGTTATATGGGTTTGTATCAATAGATGAAGGCATGCATCGTGAATATGACCGTTTCATCAAACAGGAGCTCCCCTTTTGTACATTACAATAATTTTCAGAGCTAAATTGAGAGGCATTTTTAAAATAAAACATTCTGAATTCTACAACTTGCATAAACTGGTATCAAATTCACAGCATTATGTGGGTAAAATATCTTGCATATATTTATGTGTTTTATTTAACTCTAATGAAGCAACACGTAGCCTTGCTGAGCTTTTTCAATAGTACTGCATTAAACCTTTATAAAGACAATTTTTCCTCTAGGATCAAATAAGTTTTTTTTACGCAAACCGTATCTTTTAAGGCATGTATTTTTTTCCATTTTAATATACTCTCCACATACTTTGAAATCTTTAATTCAGATAAACTAATTTTGGGGAATAATTTAAAAGTTTGTAGTTCAATAAACACCACATTGGATTTCCTCTGAATTCCGGTATATATTTTGATAAATTGTTATTAAATGATTAAAAGAATAAAGGTATTTAAAAAATAAAGGTGTTTTAACGAATCGAATATTTATCAAAATATATTCACATCGAGGGAATTTAAGTATGAAATTTCTCAGTAATACACCATTTTAATGTTAAAGTATTTTTAATAATTAGTCAAAAATTCCTGAAACTATTTCGAACACTATCAATACTATCCCTGGGAAGATTGGTTTGGTTTGGTTTTGGAGCGCTATGGTCTACTTTTTGAAACACGAGGGCTAATGAGACCGGGACCTACTGCTTAAAACCGATTCCGAACTGCTACGACCATCCATGCCGTAGTGGGGTTCGAACCCACGAACGTATGAAATAAACCGTATGAAAACTCCGAACGTACGAACGTATGAAAACTCCGGTTCCAAAGGTCAACACACTAACTATTCGACCATCGTTCTACTACTATCCCTGGGAAGAAGTTAACTAAATGTGGATTTTTGGTTTACCTACAGTTTACTCTGAAACACGAGGCTGGGACCAACTACTTTGTCAAATCGAAAGGACTAGCATCTATGCCAGCAGAAATATTCGAATCTATTACTCCTGAACTCGTTAAGAGATTTTAACATTCTTTGCCTAATAAAGGACCTTTTTTCAGCATTCACCGATTAACTCTTATTAGGAGAACAGGACATAAGCTGTCGTTACACGGATATGGAACAAATCCAACTAAGTACTTCTTTGAAATCGAACCAAAGCATATTTGGAAGAGCAACAAAACCCCAATACAGACGAATTAGTTTTATGTGACTAGATCAATCCCCCCTTCGAAAGGTACAAGAGGAAACATGTGCATTTATAATTTCTAACAAGGGAGTTTTAGTGAAATATTTGGGAATTTTAAGCTCTCACAAAGAATAATATTTATAAAAGTAAATTCATTATCTTACCTTGAACATCCAGAAAACATTTTCTAGAATAAGAACAATCCTTCGTTTCCTGAAAAATAACACATTTTTAATTTCGGCTTCTTTGTAATCAGCCACCACAATATTAACATAGAAACACAAGTAGGTAACAAATTATTAATTTAAGACAGTTTATGAAACATTACAGTTTTAAAAATATTTTAGCACTTTATAGATTTTTTCGGTATTACAATACACAATGTATCACATTAAAAAAAACAAAGTAGGGTTCCAAGTTTACGGATAAGAATTTCGTAAACAGTATCCAAATTATTAAGTAAGATTTAGATAAAAATGCACTTGGGAAGTCTAAATTACAAATAAGTTACCAGACACATCAACATAGCAAAGAAAATGTTTATAACAAGCAAGTTTAAATTTAAATAAAATGGTAATTAGACTTCAAAGGATTTCACTTTAAAGTACAAGTTTAACAGTTTAAAGTAAGTGTAAACACAAAATACACCATATTTTTCTGTCTTATTCTACCATTTTTAACGGTACCTTATCCCCATACGATACCAAATATTAAGTAGCAGTTTTTAAGTTTTGAAGAGTAAACGTGGTGTTCCGTCCTGAAAGCTTCTACATTTTCCGTGAGTTAGTGAAAAACTATCGATTTAATATCTAATGAACATCAATTGAAATGCGGCTAAAATATAACAATATTGCATGCGCAAAAATCAAAGAAGTAATCTGAAATAAAAATTTAACTTGATTGGTGAAGAATAAAAATTGTTCAACAGTTTGAAGGGAAAATAGTGAAAATTATATTCTGTCAACAGAATATAAATAAAAACCAAGTAAAAAGAAAAGACACACAAATTCGAAATGAATAGAATACACATTCTTCAATATCAGACCTCGGGAGGTCTAAAAACCTCGCGATCCACGTCGAAGCGCATCTTATGTCAGTGGGCGCACAGTATGATCTATGTATGTGAACACTCATATTTCAAGTTGAGTGCTTGGTTTGAAACGCTAAGGTCTACTTTTTTTCTCACGAGGGATAATGAGACCTGGACCTGCTGCTTAAAGTCGATTTCGGACGACTACGACCACCCATGCCAGCAGCGGGATTCGAACCAACGAACTCGACACGAATAGCAACGCTCTGCCATCCGGCCATCGTTCAGCACACATTTGATGTGAAACTTGTTACATTAAAATTTTTATTCATAAATTAGTTAATTTGCAAATGTGCATAGTAGTTATAATAAGTAAATCAATCTAAAAATGTATTTACTATAAAAAGTACACTACTCCATTCAAATAGATGCTTTGTGTATTTTGCCACGGGTCCCAAATTATTAATACTGGTACGCTATATAAGTCACACCTGATCAAGATAAATTTTTAGCTATTAAAGCTTGTTATAAATGTAAGATAAAATTGAAAATAACCTATCAATTCTACATACTACCAAAACAAAAAATTTACTATAAATTTCATAAATAGTGAATCGAATTGTAAGCTGAATCCCCCCGTTTATTAGCAGTTGAATAACACTATATTTAATAGATCAGGACGCTTTTAATATCAGTTTTAAAAATTCAACATTTGTCTTAACGTATGAGTTTAAATGTCACATAAAAATGGCCCACTTGTGTTAAATATAGATTTTATAAACAATTACTTTAAAATATGATATTTTAGCAGCTTTTTTTATCTGCTTTGCGTAATTTAAACCCTTAACTTATCAAAATCCTGATAATTAAAAAATATTACTAAGTTTTTAATTCAAAAATATTTTAATAGACATAGCACAAACATTTCAGCGAAATATTAAAGGTAATGCAAATTAAACATTACGAAGACTAAGTAAATAAATCACACTAGGAAATATTAAGTAAAAATTAAAGTTGATAGGGAAAAAAAGGATATTGAAATAAAATAATCAGTTAACTGGAAGTTTCGTTTCGTTATCAAACTTATGCTTAGATTACTTTTTCAGGATTATAAAAATTTCGTTGATTTACGTTTTTTTAAAGACCCTTTGTAGTCTTAAATTCTTTGATAAAAGTCTAAAGACTAATATAAAGTAAAACTAGACTTGTTTACATAATCTAAAAACAACAACAAACCTGTATGTAAAATTGTTTCGATGCTACCCTACATAGTTTTAAGGGTTCATAAGACTCAGGCGAAAAAATATAAAATTATATTGGAATTTTCATAATTTATAAAGTACCAGTTTTACAAAAACATGATTTTTTTAATAGTTAGAACACATAATTACTTACATATATCATTCCTTTTAGAAACAAAAAATATATTTGTTAGAAATTTTTAAATAAGATTTTTTTGTGAACAAAAATGATATCGTGGCACGCGTGCATAACTAAAAAAATAATTAAGTTAAAAATAAACTTACTGTTTTAAAACATACTAGAGTATCTCAAAATACATTTGAACATAAACTTGTATGTAATTTTGGTTATGTATTATGTAGTTCCCTTAAAAATTTACATTTATCATTGCAAAAAATATTTGGGGGGGGGAATACACGAAACAATTTGGAGGGAAATATATAAATAAATTTAGGTATATAACCTGTAAAAATTGCATGAAAAAAGAACTTTGGTATAAACATAAGTTACATGAAATAACACAATTTAAGAAAAACAAACTTAAAGATTTGTAAGTTAAATTTCTTTACAGTAAACAAGTGACATGTTTTTATTTATAACTCACCTCAGGATTGGAAATTTTTTACAAGAACTAAACATGCATAAAACACTACGCGTACAAAATATTATGGGTGTATTTGAAATTCATAAAGGGTGTAGGTAATACAATTATTCACTGAAAGTGAAAACATTAGCGTTGTATGTAAAAAAAAAATAACTATATCCAGTGACTTATAACCGCATTCCAACAATAAGGAATAAAAAATTCACTAAATAAACTATACGATTTCTATATAAACATAGTATATTCATCTATTTTACTTGCTTTTGCATTTTTGCTGGACAAAAATATCATTAAATAACGAATTTTTAGCAATATTCTAACATAGGTAACTTCGATTTTATACGACTTTGACCGAATTCGGCGTCCATTAATTCTCACTTACGTTCGGAGCTTCCCCGCAAACCGGCCACGAATATGTTCATATAGCACTATTAAATTTACTAAGCCCAAAAGAAATTGAAGTCTGCATAAACTAAAGTGACACAGAAGAAGAATATTGAAAAGATAAAATATGCTTACCTTAAGATGTTCTAGTTTCAGGTTATTCATATTACAATTCCGAAAGCACTCTTAGCAAAGCGAACATTTTTACGAACTTTCTTTTCTGTTCGAAGAGCTAATTAGCTATTCAAACAGAAGCATGTGATGCCATTCAGTTACAGCCAATCGCGTTACATGCCCGATTCAGTGCGTATCAGAATTATAAACATCTGCCCAAATATGCTGTATTTTAAAATGGAAATATCGATGTTGTATCTAAACGAAAATGTTTCTTGCAATTTATTTATTCAATATTTTGGCTAGATTTTTCAGACTGCGATATGTGTATAAAAATGAAATATTTGTAACATACACACATACATAAATATGCATTCAAAGTAAAACTCATGCATTTCCTTCAAAAAGATAAATACGCATGAATGTCAGACTTTTATGAAAAACTAGAAATTGTTTTAATAACATGGTATTCATAACTACACAAAAACTACCCATTTGTACACAAAAATGAATCATCAATTTGTGGAAAGAAAGTCCTATTTTCCTTTAACAATTTGATTGATACAATAAAGTAGTTTAAAAATTTCTTCAGTTCAGATTCCAATATTAAATTCCAAGTTAAAATGTATACTGCAATATATTGTAGATAATGAAAATTTATCATGGAGAATGATTACGTTTCGGCACATCATTGTTGGTTAAAGATAGTCGGTAACCGTCTACAATTTTTGGCCAGTCTAACAAAAGGTGTTTAACGGTTAACCACGATTAATCTCTTTTTAAACGGATAACTGCATTCCACCATAGGTTAATCGGACTTAGCACTTAAACGACTTTCAACCCTTAATGTTTGGCATTTAATCTGTGGTTGGCTCACAATTTGTCTTGACTAAAGTGAAATTGCAGCTACTATGTTTGAAATGAGTTTTAGTAATTTTATCAAAAGTAAGGTCGTACATTGATATATTCGTCACGAGAGACTAGTGTGGTCAAAACAGAAAGTGAAAGAAAGAAATAGACCAGGATCTACTGCTTACAGCTGATTCTGAAGAGCTTCGAGCACCCATGTCAGAAGTGGGATTTGAAAACTTGAACTTCTGTACCAAAGAACAGTGCCCTTCCCATTCAGCCATCGTTTAGCCAGATATATGTAGGAAATCACAAGCCGGAAGTTCTCCTATGTCTTACCGAGCTCGATATTTTATTTAATAGCTCACTAATAACTTTCAAAAACTAGTCTTACATAAGTAGGATGATGCAAATTGAATCAAAATATTCTTTTTTATTTAACTCGGTATACTTAATTATTATTTAATTTCTTTTTGGATATTTTAATGCTTTCTTTTAAAAATTTACATGCTTGTTTCTAATCGATAATCCAGGTTTCTGACAAGCCAGAGACTTAATTGTTTTGAATTTGCTCAGATGTTTACAACTGTTTTGAAGTCATACCTGAGCTGTTTGAAAAATACCAAACTTAACGCGTGAATCAAGTAAAAACACAATAATTCCAGATTTAAATATGGAATTGTTTAACTGAATATTCCTTGTGAATATTAAAAATCTTCCATTCTCTTTAAATGCCTTTATTATTTCTCTAAATCTGCAACCCCCAAAAATTTGTTCATGACCCCACCAGAGTTGTGACACCTTAGTTCATGCTCTATTGTTCTAATCAGTTAAAGATGAAAAATATGTTTATTGTCCTTTGTATGTATATATGGCGGTTATGCATTCCAAAACGGCTAGGCGAATAATAATGGAATTTTGCACTGGGATTCAAGTAAACCTGTGGAAGGTTTTACACAGACTAAATTGGTCGAGGATTATGGGAATGAGGGAAATAAAAAGTTTTATTCGATTCTTTTAGGTTTGGTGATTCTATATTTTTCACGTTATTTCATAAATTTTTTATTCATAACTTACTAAAATGAATAAAACTTTTAAGTAAGTTAGTTCATTTTATAGTGTTTAAAATGAATTTTAAAATAAGTTTTGCTTTTCTTTGTTTCGGTAAGTTTGGAGCGCTATGGTCTACTTTTTTGCAATACTAGGGGGGGGAGGGCTCATGAAACCGGGATCTTATGCTTAACGCCAATTCCGAATGGCTATGAACCTCCATACGACAGTGGGATTCGAGCTCATGAATTTCGGTACCGGAGGTTAGCTTCCTAACCATTCAGCCACCGCTAAGCTTTGTTCCTTTTTGACACGATTAATTTTAGCTATTTCATTTTATCAATTGGTACTTGGGTAATTTATTTCTTTTTCGGTTTCTTTCGACATCTGTTTGACTGATAATATATTCTGCTACTAGGTTAGTTAAGGTTTGCAAAATGAATAATATTTGAAGTGTCTTTCATGACGAGTGCTTAAAATTATTATTTGTACCTAAGTTCTATTAAACTAAAGCTATTTCATTTTATCAATTGGTACTTGGCTAATTTATTTCTTTTTCGGCATCGGTTGACATCTGTTTGACTGATAATATATTTATTCCGCTGCTAGGTCAATAAACTTTTGAAAAATGAATAATATTTAAAGTGTCTCTCATGACAAGTGCTTAAAAGTATTATTTGTACCTAAGTTCTATTAAATTATCTCGCCAAAAACGTATCTAATCTTCCATTAAAAGAATGCAAAGGTAATTCACCAGATATTTCATTTTTATATATTTAATTAATATTTCTAAAGTTTGTGAAAGAAAATAATTAAAATAAAATGATATTCCTTTCTGAATGTAATGTATTTTGTTTAAGAATTCATATTTATTGCTGGTACGTAAAATAATATAAAATTTTATAACTATAACCTTGATTTTGTAAAAAAGTGAGAGACTGACATTTACCGTGATTAAAATGCTTTTCAAAGAAATAAAAGAATATTCAATTCCTTACCAGTTATTCTCTTTAGCACAAAGCAAATAGGGAATGTGGTGGTTGCAATTCTCCTTAAGAAAACATTTTTACATTAATTTTAAAGCCTAAATACAAAGGGATGAATTCAGTCTTCCCAATTTATCGCTACGCTGAGATGCACCTTAAAAGAAATGCTAACAGACCAGAATTGTCTAATCTGGAATGTAAAATATTACTGCAGCAGAATTTTATGTCAATCAGGCACTTTTGTCTTGTTGTAACGCGAGGAGCACAAACAACTGCTACCCCAATCCCAAGGTCGTCATCAGGCTGACGTCATTTTAAAACTCAGCTGTTCCCTTTTTATCGGCGATATGTTGCATTGGTATTATTGAATGCTTATATAACAGTATCTGCTTCAACCTTTTTGAACAAATCAACAAGCGCTAGTTTTTTAAAAATCTATTTATGATGGCAGGAGTAGTAGTGTTTGCATTGCTACTTCTCTATGCGAAGCAAAGAAAGTATTGTGATCACGATGACTTTTAGAGCTCCTTTAGTTTGATCATAACTTACATAATTTTTACCAGGGTTACTTCTGTTCATTCATTGACCTCCAAACCTCTGCACTCAGCAGATGGATATTCAACGAAAATGCAGCCATTACTAAGTAAATGAAACCTTTCTGAATCCACATATTCATTTATTAAAAATTGTAGTATGCTGAAATAGAACAATAAACCTCTTGACCATTACATAAAATAATACAGATATTCAAAACTTTATAATTACTCAAATCCAGTGTACCAAACGTCTCCACACAAATAACAGGGGGGGTAACACCTTTAAATAACTTTAAATTGAAGATTTTTCTCTTATTTTTCTCATTATTATCTCTATTTTAGTTATTATCCTACAAAAAGGATAATATCAGCAACGATTTTCTAATTTTATTAAGTAGTTTTGCTAAATTTGCTTTAATTCTAAAAACATAAGAACTTTTCATAAAAAGTGAAAAGTCAGACCTTTAAAAAAATTAAAACACAAATTTTGACATAATGTGTTTGCAACAACACGAGTTTCATTAATAATTTTTGCTTTTTTGTAAACAATAATTATTAGGTATCATTCTACTTATATAAATTTTCAAGACGTGTATGAAATAAAATATTAAAACATGGAATTAAAAAAAGATTAAAATAATGTTTAAAAATATAAACATGTTTACGCATATATCAATCAAAGCCAAATAAGATGTGATTATGATTTCTTCCAATGCACGTGGAAAAGATAAAAAGAAATACAAGTTCTGCTACCACGTCTTTTCTTCTATCTCATGACACTCCATTCCTATATCTTATAAAAGTTAAGTTGTCTTTTAGTTTACAAATATAAATATGGTAGCTATTTTCCCACATATGTTCATGATTGTAATTAAATAGCTGTAAAATGAGACAATAACAATATTTTGTCAGAGTTAATAAAACTTTTTTCCATAATCTGAAGACCAAATATAAGGTTGATAAAAAATAGAAAAAAATATTATACTTTTTAAAAAATAGTTTAAAGAAATACAGCTTTAAGACAGTTAATTGAAAAGATAAAAAAATAATTTCCATTATGGTGCTCAAATTGTTTTTGTTTTATTTCAATTATCTAAGGAAGTAGAAAGAGTACTTTGCGTTAAAAAAAAATATAAACTTAATGGAACGTTTAACTTTTTTCGAGACCATATTCTGTTCTATTAGTTTTATTAGTATTAAAATATATTAACTTTTTTCTTGTGTCAATATAGAAGTAAGTTGACATATTTGAAAAAAGGAAAATTTGTTTTTGCAGTACAAAATTATATAATAATTTTCGAAGGATAAAATCTTCGTTATAAAAATTGAAATTCACCGTAACATAAAAAGATTTTTATCAACGGCTGTAAAAATTTAGCTTCATTTAACAGAAATATAACATATATGTATATCAGAAACTAAATTTTTATAATTGCTTGAAGATAGATATCTTTTATATTCTGTAGACCTAATTATTTAAAGACTAGATGACTAGGGACATAAAATGGACAACCTGTGTAACCCTATGTAGAAAAGGAACAAAAGTAAATCATAGACCCAAAAGAATGTATGAAATCCAAATAAAAGTACATACTTATAAAAGTCAGAAAGTTTTAATTTTCAGTTGCAAAACAAAATCAAAGTGAAGGTGAAAGTGAAAGCCCATTAATATTAGACAAAAACTAGATAAATTGCCAAATATTAGTAAACTCAGATATCAAGACAAAGAAACTTTTGTATTCCAGTGTCATTACATTTCTCGTCTTAAAAGAAGCATTCTAAAGTAAACATATTCACCCAAACAAAGAAAATGTCATTATGAATGTAATATTTAAATTCCTGGTAAGTCAAGTGATAAGGCGTGGAATCCAAGGTTTTTGATAAGACGGATTACACAGGTCTGCGAAATTGAAATTTTTGAAAAATACAAGAGAAGTTTTTTCTTATTTTTAAGTTATTTGGTATGCTTATTTCGAAAATGACCTCCATTTTTTTCCATCACGTCAGGATTTTTTGTAAAATTGATGTACATATTACTGGTAATATCCTATATGGAAAAAATGCTCTCGAACTGTTAGCTTGTACTGACTGGCAACAGTGGGTTTTATCTATTCATGTGAGTTTATTTAATCTGTTTATGATTAGGCATATTAATTTTTAAACAATAATTAAAATTAAAAATGTATACATATTGTATATAAAGAATGAAAACCATAGCAACCAGAACGCATGAGCTGCACCAGGGAGAAACAAAAAATTCCCTCGTTATTAAAATTTTTACATTAATTTTATAAGAAAAACACTCCTAGAAAAACCCCAACTACCTGTTTTTACGTTTTATTAAGGTTTATATATATAAAAAATGTAAGTTTGAAATATATTTGAAACTCAATACGAAACAAAGACATTTAAATTTAGTTACGTACATTTTTTTCGTTAAAATTTCTTTTTAACATTCTTCTTTTACGTTCAATCTTATCTTTATCTCTTGCTAACATCCAACAATAGTCGGCAAGCATATTCTTATTCCACCTACATTGATATTTTCTCTCCTTATCCTTCATGTCTTGGTGGAACCTTCTCCCTGTTCTTCGCTGACGGATCCTAAATTTTCGGGAAAAAAGTCCAAAAGTGGAGGAAATGCAATTTTACACACATGGAGCAGCCCAACACTTGAAATTTGTCTAGCATGTTGCCAACAATTGTTTTAAACTTGGGATCTTTGTGATCGCCCAGAAAGTTTTCCACAACATCTTTGATAGCAACCCAAGCTTCTTTTTCCTTTAATGTCATAGATGTCTCAAATTTGTTATTCCTAATAAGTTTTCGGATGTCTGGTCTACGAAGACTCCCTCTTTCAATTTTGCTTCAGAAAATCTGAAGCCTAATAATTGAGTTGCCTCTTTCACAGACTAAGTACTGGTGCTTACATGATGTCACTGATAAGGATTCGAGCGTCGCTATAGGTTAACAGCGATTGCGACGGGAGGGATGATGAAGAGGGACATCGCTCGTTCCTAGACTCTTCAAAGGCTGGCGCGCTTCCAGGAATCTGTCTAATTGGTGATCTGGATCAACATTGAAGCTTTAAAAGCCCTAAAATACTAACTGCGCTGTTGTAGTTTACCAGAGAGGGTAATTTTGAGGGTTTCATCAAGGTAAAATGTCAAAACACGAGGGAAAGTATGAAAGCAAAATACGTGAGAAATATTCATAAAAAACCACATAACATTCAATTTTTCAAAAACATGTGACGTGATAGACATTTTTAATGATTCTTTTCAAAATCAGTACTAAAAATATGTTAAGTTTAGATGTCACATCCCTTGTATTTTTTTTTCATCGCAGGCCTGTGTTATCAATACAGTGTTATCAACGTTCATTATTTAGTAGCACATTGGTTCATTAGACAGCTAGTAGACATCTAAAATAGCTATTTGACATCAGCCAGATATACATAGGTATTTACGTAACGTTAGACTTTACTTAGAATTATAGTTGTATTTTAAATTTTACTTATCTAAATTTAATTTGATTATCTAAAATGTTTTTAATGTAAACCTCAATCATCATACAAAATCTTATAAAAATCAATCAAATCTTTACGGATAGTACACCAATGATACATGTATACATAAAGATACTTATGGAGAATTTTATTTATATATTTATACATATTAACTATTAGTACCGGGTGACCGAGCTCCGCTAGGAGAAAACAGGTATCGAAGCTAACTCGAAGATTTAAATTTTCAATTGTGATTTATCAAAACAATACATGCCATAAGAAAATTTGTGAAACCATTAGTGAAAAGATAACCGGTTAAAGTGCACCATTGTAAACTATTCTAAACAAAGTTGTTTGGAAAGGGAACTATTCTATACAAAGGTAAATTTTGAAAAGTCATAGGAAATAAAATGTAATTGATAACAAAAAATTATACAATTAAAGAAATGGTACAAAGTGAGCAGTGTAAAGATTGAAGTGTGTTGAAGTTCAATATTTTTCACAAATTTATTTAGAAAAACCAAACATATATACATACATAAGAAACAATACTATAGCCATATACTATAATACGAGGAATGGTTGTCAAGTCGAAAATTGCCCCAGAATTAATAAACTAATGGACAACTCTGCAAACCATCAACGGAACCTCCAACTAAGGTTAGTAAACAAACCCACAGCCAGGAGAATATTATTACTACTATTAAAATAAAAATGGAAACCGATATCAAGGAATAAAGACAAATCATTAAGACTTTTATTATTATTATTATTAATTCGTCAGAACTACAGCCAATCGATTCCTCGTGGTCGAAAACTCCCGGATACCAATTTTCACTTGGTTTGGACGCATGAGAAAAAAGTTTGCCCGCACCGGGGTTCGATCCCGGCCCTATCTGTAGCGCCGAACTACGTGACCTTAGCGAGTCAAAACCGGCACCAATCGATTCCTCATGGCCGAAAACCCCCGGATACCAATTTTCACACGAAATTCGCATATTCTGACATCATGTTCCTTTGGCCGTATATAAGGGCCGTAAGCCAAAAATGGCCCTATCTGTAACCCCGAACTTCTCGACCGTAGCGCTTCAAAACCGGCGCCAATCGATTCCTCGTGGCCCAAAACCCCAGATCCCCAAGTTTACCGGAGTTTATTAATTCTGGGGCGATTTTCGACTTGACAACCATTCTTCGTATTATAGTATAGGATATTATCTTTACAAATAACAACAAATAAATATGTTTCGTCAAAATTTATCCTTTTTACAAGCGACACCCTTTCTTTTTTAAAATTACAGCCATTTCAGAAATGAGAGCAAGCTGTAAATAAAAAATTGAACAATATAATTGCCTGAATTTCGTATTTTCCTTACTCTAAGAAATACATAATAACTCAGATTTATATTATTTATAGAAGTATAATTATTCTTAGAAGTATAATATTATTCGTAGAAGATATAACTATTCAACAATACATATTGAGTAATGATCAACGCGTTCATAGGGTAAGAACAAAAAAATAGTTTTACGTTTCTGCCACTGGTTTACTTTTTAATTGTCAGCTCATATAATATAATATAACTTGGTATTTGCAAGACCTTTTAAACATATGGATTTTAAATAAATTACTTTTGGGGATAAAGCTTGCAACTGTCATGAAATATTCTTTTCATAGGAAGATGAATTCAGAATTATTGAATATGTTGTTCTAAATTATTCCATTTTTAGTTAAGTATTATTAGTTTTAGAATTGTGCAAAGAGGGAAGCAAAGACATCTCTGGGTAGTTCTCAAGATTTGCTAATTTTTGAGACCCATATTGTCTTCTCGCATTCTTAAGAGTGGGTAATTTTTCCTTTTTAAGAGCAAAACCCTTTTATGTTTAAAATTACAGCATTTTCACAAATGAGGGCAAGCTGTAATTAAAAAACAATATAATTGCTTGTATTTCATATTTCCTTTGATCTCATAAATTCAGAATAACTCAGATTTAAAGTATTCATCAATACTCATTGAGGAATGATTAAACCGTTTATAGATTAAGAATGAAATATACTTTTACATTTCTGCCACTTGTTTAATTTCTAATTGTCAGCTCATATAATATAATATAACGTGGTATTTGCAAGACCTTTTAAACATATGGATTTTAAATAAATTACTTTTGGGGATAAAGCTTGCAATTAGAAAACGCTTAATAAAATTGTTTACATTATTAAAAGGAAAATTACTAATAAAATGAAGAAGAATGGGTTTCTTCCCCATGGATTTACCCCATTTAACCTAATGGCTTCACAAAAAGTTAAAACTCCTCTCAGAATTTGTTTAAAATTTAAAACGAGATTCTATGCAAAACTTATTCGCTGAAAAATCATTTCTCCTATCCCCAAATCGACAATGTTACTTTTTTTCTTCAGTCAATACCTCAAGATTTGCATCTGAAACTAACTTGTGTTTTGATACTTAGTTTCCTTTTGTAATGGATTCGATTTCCAAGGGAAAAGACCTTTGGTTATTTATGCTTGAAATTTTTAATGGCTGAAACTAATGGAGTATTTTATAATATCAAATTTTACATTCTTAGGGTGTTTGGGTCTTTTCCCATCCATTAGAAATTCAACTTTTAAAGATTTATTTTTATATTTGAGAATTTTTCATATCATCTTTTAAATTTGTTTTTGTAGTCATACTATGTATTTAGCAATTTTCCTTCAAATGGTAGCTTTTTTCATATTAAAATCTGTAAAACATTAAACGGTCGGGTCAACTTGAACTTGCATGGAATATTCTTTTCATAGGAAGATGAATTCAGAATTATTCAATATGTTGTTCTAAATTGTTCCTTTTTTAGTTACATATTATTAGTTTTATGAGTGTGCAAAGAGGGGAGTAAAGACATCTCTGATTAGTTCTCAAGATTTGCTAATTTTTGAGACCCATATTGTCTTCTCGCATTCTTAACAGTGGGTAATTCTTCCTTCTTAAGAGCAATACCCTTTCATGTTTAAAATTACCACAATTTCACAAATGAGGGCAAGCTGTAATTAAAAAACAATATAATTGCTAGTATTTCATATTTTCTTTATTCTCATAAATTCATAATAACTCAGATTTAAAGTATTCATCAATACACATTGAGGAATGATTAAACCGTTTATAGATTAAGAATGAAATGTAATTTTACATTTCTGCCACTTGTTTAATTTCTAATTGTCAGCTCATATAATATAACTTGGTATTTGCAAGACCTTTTAAACATATGAATTTTAAATAAATTACTATTGGAGATTGCAATTAGAAAATGCTTAATAAAATTGTTTACATTATCTAAAAGAAAATTACTAATAAAATGAAGAACGAGTTTGCTCCCCCATGGGTCTACCCTATTTAAACTTAATGGCTTCACAAAAAGTTAAAATTCCTGTCAAAAATTTTTTTTTATATTTAAAACAAGATTCTATATAAATCTAGTTTTCTGAAAAAACATTTCTGCTATCCCCAAATCGACAATGTTACTTTTTTTCGTCAGTCAATACCTCAAGATTTGCATCTGCTAATAACTTGTGTTTTGATACTTAGTTTCGTTTTGTAATGGATTCGATTTCCAAGGGAAAGGAACTTTGGTTATTTTATGTTTAAAATTTTTAATGGCTGCAACAAATTAAACATTATATAACATGAAACTTTACATTCTTAGGGTGTTGTGGTCTGTTGCGATCCATAAGAAGTTTAACTTTTATAGATTTCTTTTTATATTTGAGAATTTCACATAGCATCTTATAAATTTTTTTGAATAGCCATAGAAAATATTTAGCAATTTTCCTTCAAATGGTAGCTTTTTTCATATTAAAATCTGTAAAACATTAAACGGTCGGGTCAACTTGAACTTGCATGGAATATTCTTTTCATAGGAAGATGAATTCAGAATTATTCAATATGTTGTTCTAAATTGTTCCTTTTTTAGTTACATATTATTAGTTTTATGAGTGTGCAAAGAGGGGAGTAAAGACATCTCTGATTAGTTCTCAAGATTTGCTAATTTTTGAGACCCATATTGTCTTCTCGCATTCTTAACAGTGGGTAATTCTTCCTTCTTAAGAGCAATACCCTTTCATGTTTAAAATTACCACAATTTCACAAATGAGGGCAAGCTGTAATTAAAAAACAATATAATTGCTTGAATTTTATATTTTCTCTACTCTTATAAATTCATAATAACTCAGATTTAAAGTATTCATCAGTACACATTGAGGAATGATTAAAGCGTTCATAGATTAAGAATGAAATGTAATTTTGCATTTCTGCTACGTGTTTTATTTCTAATTCACTGATCATATAATATAATATAGCTTGATGTTAGCCAGACCTTTTAAACATATGAATTTTAAATCAATTACTACTGGAGATTGCAATTAGAAAATGCTTAATAAAATTGTTTACATTATCTAAAAGAAAACTACTAATAAAATGAAGAAGAATGAGTTTCTTCCCCATGGATTTACCCCATTTAAACTTAATGGCGTCACAAAAAGTTAAAACTCCTCTCAGAATTTTTGTTAATTTAAAAAGAGATTTTATACAAACCTTATTCTCTGAAAAAACATTTCTGCTATCCCCAAATCAACAATGTTACTTTTTTTTTGTCAGTCAATACCTCAAGATTTGCATCTGCTACTAACTCGGGTTTTGATACTTAGTTTCGTTTTGTAATTGATTCGATTTCCAAGGGAAAGGAACTTTGGTTATTTTATGTTTAAAATTTTTAATGGCTGCAACAAATGAAACATTTTATAACATCAAACTTTACATTCTTAGGGTGTTGTGTTCTGTTGCGATCCATAAGAAATTTAACTTTTATAGATTTCGTTTTATATTTGAGACTTTCACATAGCATCTTATAAATTTGTTTTCATATTTTCTTTCAAATGGTAGATTTGTTTACATTAAAACCTGTAACACGTAATGCGTTTTGGTCAACTTGAAATCGTATGGAATATTCAATTCATAGGAAGATGAATCCAGAAATATTCAATATGTTGTTCTAAATTGTTCACTTTTTAGTTACATATAATTGGTTTTATGAGTGTGCAAAGAGGGAAGCAAAGACATCTCTGGGTAGTTCTCAAGATTTGCTAATTTTTGACACCGATATTGTCTTCCCGCATTGTTAAGAGTGGGTAAATAAAAGTTTTTCTTTTCAAAGATTTTTTCCTTACATATTCTAATTTAGAATGTTAGAAATTGTATTTTTGTATGCAAGATGAAGTGTAACTTTGTATGTTACATATCTCCCTTAATTCTTTCGCCTTATATTTCATATATTTACATAATATGCTGAACATAGTGGACCAATTAAAATAAAAGAATAAAATCTTCTAAATTTGATAGAATTCTGCTTAGGATAGAATTACATTTTTAGTAGAAATAAGAATATACATTAAATAATTAATTCGAAACTAAGCCGAAAACCATTATTTTGGGATGAAAGAAAACCAGAACTGAACCGATATACATTTTTTTTAGTTAAACCGGAAAGAAAAAAAATTACGGTTCGAAGCCTTAGTTAAAATAGTACAAAAAAATTTCTTCATTATTGGAATATTTTAAAAAATAACTATGTTTTGCCTACTTTTAACTTTAAATTGATTTTTTTCATAATTTTTATTGTTGCATGCAAGATTTCTCAAAACCTATTGGATATTTTCACACAAAATTTTCAGACTTTCAAAGTAATGATGTTTTCTTGTAATTAAACTCAAATTATTGCTATAAGAGTGATATTTTAGAAAGGTAAGTGTATATCAAAATTATCCTCCCAAAAGGGGTAAGATTATAAACATGTTTTAAAAATAAAAAATATGTTTAAACTTATGAAGTTTATTTTAAATTAGATACCATTATACAAGTAACTTCATTAAAAACTGAAATTTAAAATTTGTGTGCAAAATATTTCTTGTAAACAATCGTGCAAGGGAGAACAGTTACAACGAAAAAAAAATTCAAGTTATAAATATAAAAATATTCATTATTATTTTTATAAATATTTAAGGTTAGTTTATTAAAGAGATATATAACAAATTTCTATAAAAAGAAGTTATGGAAAGTTGAAAGGTAGTAACAAAACCAGGGGATTCTTATATTTTACAATGATGAGACCCCAAAGAATTTTCCATTTCTTGAGATTATGCTCTATATATATAATTTGAAAGACATTCTATAGTCAAACTTGCAAAAAAAAATGCAATAAACAAAGCAACACATTTAATAAATTGTATTTTAGTAATACTTGTAGAAACATAAATGCCCGTTTAAGTCATATGCTGAAATTAATTTTATTTTTATAATTTTTTCTTGAGTTTAACCTACAATACTATTGCATTGTATATATTAAATATAAGGCATCTAATATTTCAGAAGTAAATTTGAAAAAGTAATGTTTTTATACCGACTAAGCTAAAGCAAATGAAGAAATAAACAAAAAATGAAAAGCAATCCATTAAACATAAACTGTTTACTTATAATAAATAAAGCTCCCACAAAACAACAATTAAAAATTAAAGTGTCTCGTTACATAATATGAGAGCTATAAATAGCATATCTTTAATTTACGTTATGTAAAAACAAATTTAATATGCATATTAAAATTATGCATTTATTCTCTGTACAACGAACATTCACCTTACAACACGATCAGGGCTAATAATTGTTTTCTGATTCAAACAGTAATTCAAAGAATTCATTAATTGTTAAGAATAAACAGGCTATATTGAACAAAAATAATTTGACTTACCTTTAATAAATATGTAGATTGCAAAGTAATCCAGAAAAATATACTTTTTTAATGTAAAACAAAGAATGATGATGGCGCGAGTACACAAGAATGTAACACAAAGAATGTCAACAGACTGAAATATTTCCGCTGAAAAACCCACCCCCTCAAAAAAGGGGACGTAGGCTTTGAGGGGGGGGGGTGAAGCACATGACGGTGAAGTACGTTAGCCTTGACTTCTGACGTCAGCAGCAGGGAAAGCATTTTGTGTCTAGCTTGGGGTGACGGCTTTGGTGCTGCCCTCCAATTAATCCTTTATATCCTGAATTAGGTTACCATCAACTCTTCTTACTGCATTTTTGCATCATTAGATATGTTTTAATGAAGAATAGGCATATAAAAAAAAGAAAATTAATTTTTACTGTATTTTAGTAGTTAATTTTGCAGCTGGTACTTTCTAGTACCAACATATATTTTTGAGTCTATGATAGAAAATAAAACATTAAATTATGAATTAAACAAACTAAATGCTTACATGCAAAGTCTCTAAAAATAATAGTACCAAATAAATGGTAATAAACCACTAAATTTACTCAATTGAACAATACGTGTATCAACTCTACCACAAAATGACCTTCGAATGCAGCACGGCAATTGTAAAATCCCTGCTAAGAGAATAAAAATGATTCCTGAGAGGTGCTGTCATCTCTTTTCTGCTGTAGGAATTGTATTGTTCATGTCCTTGCGAGTACCGTCAGGAAAAACGGCTTTATTAGGAATAGATAGGCGTTTGATTGAAGCGATACTTATAAGTACCGTCAGGATAAAAAGGGTTAAATATATCATTCATCTAATTTATTTAATCACTTTTTACATACATTCTTGGTTTTGTTTTATTATTACTTAGAGCAGTGGTATTTAAAGCGTGTGACTCGTTGCTCTATGGATTCTACAATTTCTCACAGAAGCTTCTCGAGGTCTAACAAAGTTTCGTATTCTTATTTACTTTTTCAAATTCAATTTCATGGACTTGATATTATATTTTGCTAGTGTAAAGTAGGAATTACGTGGTTTGCACTATCTTCTCTAAACGTCGTCTAATTTAAATTCCTATATAAATGGAAATTGATTTGATATGTTACAGCTAATGTTTGTAAATTTACTGATATTTTATTTTATCGGTAATTCAGTGATAGAATTACAGATGTACAGAACTTTAGACACAAATGTGTTTGAATACATTACAATTGCCTCTTACTCAAAGAATTTAATGGGGGTTTTCAATGCAAACTATGGAAAACAATAGATTGGGGAAGGACGTTGGTTTTGTTTGGAGCGCTACGATCTACTTTTTTGCAACGCGAAGTGTAATGAGACATGGACTCACTGTTTAAAGTCGATTCCGAACGGCTATGAACAACCATACCACAGTGTGATTCTAATTTCCGAGCGTCGGTAGCGAAGATCAGAGCTCTAACCATCGTTCGATGCAAGTTCATTCTAAATAAATAAGTTTATAAATCACTAATTCAGACAATTATATGTTCTGTTCTTTTTATAAAACTATACAGATATACGACTATGTATGAAATGAATCCAAATTATAAATTGTTTCACATAATCACCATAAAGTTAAAGACTATTTACAAATATTTGTTTCATATATTATACATTAAAAAAGACGTAAATTATTAAGAATTTCAAAAAATATTGTGAACTTAATTTTTTAGAGCTTAAGTGTGGTATGTTGTAATAAGAAAAAATCTGAATTGGATGACTGTAATTTAAAATAATACACCCAACTAAAATGTTTTCGCATTTTTTAAATAATAAATAATAAAAAAACCAATAATGTTTCAATGAAAAAATTTTTAGCTGAGTGAAATTTTTAAGATTCAGTAATGGGAAAAGAGTAAAAATTCTTGCCGCTTTTTGCAGAGATTACTGTTTAAGACGTATATTTTAATGTGAATGAATAAAATATATATACCCATTAACTTACCTTTTATTTTTCATGTTTCAAATGCTTAATTAAGCACTAAAATATAAAAGCATATGCATTAAATTTTTTTTACGAGAATATAAATGAAAACATTAATCCATATCTGCTTAATAATTAAAAATTAAATTGTGATTTTTGAAACATTTTTAAATATCAAGCAATACTTTATCAGAAGTTCATGTAATTTATTTTATTTTACATTAATGATCATCAAACGCTTCAGATAGTAGCAAAAATAATTAAGCACTATTTATTAAGAAGTTCTATAAATAAATGCGCTTAGCAAATTTTAAACTTCGATAATTAAAATGGCTTTATTAATGACGCAGTTATAAATTTATTGCTACGCTTAGTTAAAATTATTGCTTACTTACCTCTAAAATATTTTTCTTAGATGTACTTTTAAATTTCATATTTTATGCGTACCAGAAACGCACATCTGTAAATTTTTCTTTAGCTGTTCTTTGATAGTTTATTCACGTTCAGAATGTTATTAATGAAGTATAATTGATAGTATATTGATGACGTATTTCTTCTGAATTATCATAATTCGCCAGCACTTAAAGGATAATAATGAACAAATAAAATATTTCTATCTGCAATTTGAACTCAAAAATCGAGTGAAGTTAATTATATTGTAATTAACTTTATAATATTAAAACTGCAATCTTATAATTTCATTATGAGAATATACAGCTATCAAACCCCAAACTTCGATTGAAAATATCAGTATAAAGTTTATTAAAGCAGTGTAGCAGTTTCAATTATTAAAATATTCAAATATGTAAAGTTATACTCACAGGATTTCTATTGTTTTCAACCAGATGTTTTAAGAAACTAAACGTCAACCATTGCTTTTCAAGGTAGTTACTATTTCAAATATAAATATACAGGGTGTTCCAAAACGACATCTCATAAATTCCGCACGGCTAGATTCCTCATGGAGAGTACATAAAAACTGGCCAAAGAAGCGTTCTTGTACGATCCATAGTTTAAGAGAAAAATAAGGAAAATAAAGTAAGACGTCACTTCCGGTGCAAGAAAAAACACTTTATTGAACATATCAAGAGCAGTACGTGCACGGGCATACTCCCTAACAGTTCGTAAAGCATTTCATTACTTCGGCCGTACATCAGGTACATGTCGCAGTTGTCACGAACGGAATACATAGCCACCATACGAAGACTACCGATAGCTGCAAGATGCAGCCTTTTAAATACCAGTTCAACTGCGGCTTGAAGTTATCCCATGGCTTGCACCCATGCATTTAGCGATTTTCGCGGCGAACGTTTTAAACATTATAGTCTGGAAAGATATGCAAATATTGTTGTTGATGTGTCCAATAAAGTGTTTTTTTTCTTGCATTTCTTTGCAGAGATTACTGTTTAAGCCGTATATTTTAATGGGAATGAATAAAATATAAACCATTAAGGTACCTTTAATTTTTCATGTTTCAAATGCGTTACTAAGCACTAAAATATAAAAGCATATTAATTAACTTTTTTTTTTACGAGAATATAAATGAAAACATTAATCCATATCTGCTTAATAAATAGAAATTAAATTGGGATTTTTGAAACATTGTGCTGAATGATGGGGATGGACAGTCATTGAAGAGGATTTTGGCTAAAAGTAAGGAAACGATAGCTACATAAGTCTCTAATGAACTAAATGTAGTTATCACAAACCCTGTCAATATATAAAAGATAAGAAATACGTCACATGAGCAGAAAACCTCTAATCAGCTATACCATTATCTGTAACGAGTAAATAGGTGCAAAAGCTATAAAAACTGAACTATGGAGTAATGGGGGAAAGCTATTCAGGGATGAGTTACATTATCTTATGGGTCTTGGTCAACACTGTTTACATCTTCTGGTGCAAACCGTCGCAATCTTATATTGTAAATTACTTACTGCTAAGCTTAAATTATTTCGGGGATTTGGACATGGTTTGGGCAGCCATATTCCATGGTGATCATTATAAATCTGCTAAGTCGCAATTCCGACAAGAAAGTGACCCTTTTTGTTGATCATGTACCTTATGTGGTACATGTTTAATCCTCCCTGATGATACTGTGTTCCAAAGCATCAGAGTCCCTGTCTTTAATGCTTGAACCACCAGAACTGTGTAATTGCTTTTCTCAGCATGAGCATGATATGTCGAATTCAACCTGACACCAAATCTTAATAATATTGTACCTTTTTAAAGAAATTTATTAGTTTAAGAGAAATATGGTGATCGCTTTTCACCGCCATCGTCATTACCAAATTTTGTCACTATTTTGCAAGATGAATGGCATAAGATTCTATTAAAAACTATACAAGATTTCAACTTATTCATTCCGAAAAGACTGCAATCTATTTGAATGCCAACAGATTTTCTGCAGCTTATGTAGGTGTGGCAATAAGGTTTTTTAGGCGTTTTTACCGTTTGTTCCGTTAAATCGTTTGTACAAATAAATTTACTGTAAAGTAAATTTGATAGAAGGATAAGATATCATTTCTTAAATTTCTTAAATTTGAAAAGATATAGCAATACAGTGTAGCAACATTTCTTTGATACCAGTTAAAGTTTAATAAGATGACGAAAGTTGTCTTTTGCTTTCTATATAATCTCCTATTTGAAAGCCATGGATGCATTCAAATTAGCAATCTCTAACAAGAATTAGCAGGGAAAGTTTTCTGAACTCGAACACCAGAAGGAATATCGTGAATGAATTTGATATCTACAAAGTACATAAGAAACATAATTTCACTAATAAACTCAAATATTTTTTCAGTGCTTTATTTAAGTAAGTTTGAGAAACACGGTATATAATTTGAATAAAAATAGCAAAAAAATAAAAATAGGTAGGAATACGTCATCATATGTAAATCCAAGTACTTATTAACTTTATAATTATATCTATAATTTAAATGCATGATACTGGAGTAGCACATATCAGTATTTTAAAGCAAATAATATAAAAGTACTATAGAGTGAATGTCTAAAAAGTAATGTGAATCGAGAAATTACACACTTATTGAAAACTATGTTGAAAATTATAATTGTTTCAATACTGCATCCCATTGTCACCAACAGTGATGTTTTTTGACGCTTTAATATAAATATTGGCAATAGCCCGACCTGAACGACCTTAATCTAGTTTCTTCTACTATATTAAAGGTATTTGAAAAGAACTTTAAACCTTCTGGTGAAACCTTTGCAATCGTATGATATAAATTGCTTACTGCTAAGCGTAAAACATGTCAATGGTTTGGCCATAGTTTGGGCAGCCATATTCCATGGTGTTTATTATAAATCTAATATTTATAATAAATATTTAAATGCATAATATTGGTGTAGAACATATCAGTATTTTTAAAACAAATATTATAAAAATACTATAGAACAAATATCCGAAAAGAAATGTGAATCAAGAAATTACATACTTATTTTAAAATTTAATAATACAAGGACAAAATTATAGAGGCATTAACCAAAGACTACTTTTTAACCGTGTGTATAGAATCCGAAAGTTTTTTTGCTGTTGAAAACTGTGATCGTCTCAATATTACATCTCATTGACACCAGAAGTGCTGTTTTTTGGCGCTTTAATATAAATATTGGTAATAGCCAGACCTGAGCAACCTATATCTAGTTACTTCTACTGTATTAAATGTATTTGGAAAGAACTTTACACCTTCTGGTGAAACCGTTGCAATCGTATGATGTAAATTGCTTACTGCTAAGCGTAAAACATGTCAGTGGTTTGGCCATGGTTTAAGCAGCCATATTCCATAATGTTTATTATAAATCTGATATTTATAATAAATATTTAAATGTATGATACTGGAGTAGCACATATAAGCATTTTTTAAACAAATAATATAAAAATACTATAGAACGAATGTCCAAAAAGTAATGTTAATCAAGAAAGTACACACTTATTTTAAAATTGAAAAATAGACGGAGAAAATTATGGAGGCATTAACCAAAGCTTAATTTTTAACCGAGTGTATGGAATTCGATTGTCTTTTGCTGTTGAAAACTATGATTGTCTCAATATTGTATACCATTGAAACTAGAGACTCTGCTTTTTGGTGCTTTAATATTAATATTGGCAATGGTCCGACCTGAGTAACTCTCATATACTTACTTCTACTATATTAAAGGTATATGGAAAGAACATTTTGAAATTCATAAGAAATTATTGCACATAAATTAAGGTGCAAATTTATAGGGAACAAGATTGTAAAATCAAACAAAATCTCAGTTAATCCATTTACTAGTAACAAGAACTAATTCTTAACAGAACAAGTATTAATATTCCATTCATAATAATGTTGTAAGAAACAATGTCACATACTCTCTATCTTCACTTTCCTTTAACTCCGCTACAAACAGTGTGTAAGTATGTTACAATGTGCATTATTTGTTGGTACTGGTATTAATACGGTATTAGTTGGTAAACCAGCAATTGAATTCCAGGAAGATAATGTAGATAGGTGGGAATGTAATATAATTTGCGTAATTCAGATTAATATAATTTCCTTTGTCTCCATAGTAAATCTAGAGATTCATTCCGAAATGGCTTGGCTAGCTATCATCCATATTGTATTCACGTAACTGGGCAACGAATCTTTAATCTCAATTTTAAAAATTGAGATTGTTAGCTGTATTAAGAATCTGGGAATAAAATTTATTTCTACATAAAATAGCAAGAGTCACTAATATTTACAAAAAGAATTTTTTGATAAAAATTTAATAGAATTTCACAAAATATGAGTGTACTAACAACTTTTATTAAAATTATCCTGCTGCACTGCATATTTGCCAACAGCTTTTAGTTTTGTCCAGTAAGTTTAAGAAATAAAACTAGTTATCGATTTTCACTTACCCTAATGATAATTTACCAGAAACAAATTACTTAAACTTGTGCAGCGTTTTACCTTTTTTTATTTATTTCACGGTATTACTATCCTTTGTAAATCAGCAAAATTCTTTACGTTTAAAAATAAAAGCATACTTAGTTTTATGGTTCACCCATTAATAAAGAATATCGAAAAATTTCATAGATATTGAGAGAAAAGCAATGTGCCTGTATTGTCTAAACCACTATTATATCGCAGAATAAAATCAAGCTAAAAGTATATTTGTTTAAAGAAAAAAAAGTCTGTGTGGCAAAAGATTTATTTCAGAAATTCAACTGAGTATTATAGTAAAAAATTTCGAGTGTACATTGGATGTATATTAGATTAGGCGGTTTCTGAGGAATAAAATAATTTCATATTTTCTGTCAAACTCTGTCATTTTGGCAGTCCCGTGATTTATTAATTTAATCTTTATTTTAGGAAAAAATATCCTCTGATATACGATTCGTACTAGAAGAAATATTTACATGAAGAATACCTCTTGAATAAAGCTGAATATTAGCTGCTTGTTATATATACTCATGTCCATAAATTAAGGATAATGAATTTCAGGCAATGAGACAAAAACAAAACAAATTTGACTTATTTGTAAAGTCTATTTATTAAACAAAAGGTAAAGAGCAAAAAAGATGCTATATGTTTGACATAATTAATAAAAATTGCGATTTTTACTCCCTGGAGCAAATTTCAAAAAAGAACCTATTTACAGAAAACAGTATAACATGATTAGTATGATGGTTAATACGGAGTATGCACCACCGTAACGGTGTCGTTCAATGGTGTTCTCTTGGTGGTAACGGGTACCTGGCGCTCTCCATATGAAAGTCCGGAGAGAATCAGAATGTAAACTGAACCTGGACTCGTCGGAAAACATCACACAAGATCACTGTTGCGGTGTCCACAATGCATGCTCTCTAGCCCAGCATAATCGCAGGCGACAGTGAGTTGCGGTAAGGGGAACACATCTGACAGGCCTACGAGCATATAGACCAATGTTCCCTAAGCGTCTGTACACGGTCTGCCTTGAAACTGTCGTACCGGTAGCTGAAGAGAGCTGACGAGACAGGTCTGGTGCTGTGCTCCGTCTGTTTCTTTTGGCAGTAACTGCCAAATACCGGTCATCATTCGGCGTAGTAACTCGGGGGCGACCTGTGCTGTAACATCTACTCACATTACCATCATGTTTGAATCGTTGCCAAATCCTGGAGATGACACTCTGGGCGATTCCAAGTTCCTCGGATACTTCCAGCTGGGTACGTCTACATTCCAGTCGTCCGATAATTCTACCACGTAAAAAATCATCCAAATGCTTCCTTTGTGCCATAACTATGCGGTTATTGCACTGAAAGGCTTTTAAAGCGCTTGTGAACAATTTTACTTCTTTGCTACCATTCCTTATATACCCCTTTCATACACTCTCATCATTGTGACGTACTATCCGCGCCATCTGGTGGTTTTCTGCAATTTGCATATTCTTCTTAAAGATGTGTGTGATAATTCTACAGGTGAAATTTTTATTTTAGAGCTCAATTTGTGTGTGATTCTGAATTATCCTTAATTTATGGACATGAGTGTATTTAAAAAAATAAACATTTTCATTTTATTGATCTGGTTCTTTTTTACTGATACAAAAGTAATTTGGATTTTAAGCTTCTAAATTTTAAGGAAACTCATTAACATTCTTAATTTAATAGAATTCAGATTTTAATAGAATTCTGAATGCGAATATTTCTTTACTCATACTCCTACATTACCTATATACCTAATACACTTGAATAATTTACAGTATAGGAAATAATAATAAAACTTCGTATTTTTAGTTTTAAAATGACTTGGAATTTAAAAACTAATTTCTTAAAAAGATCATGTTTTTAATTGTTTTTATGGATGGTATTTATTAAATGATAAATGATTGCATGCTCTTAGAATTTTCTAAATATTATCAACCTAGCATATATCCCGTCATATGACGGGATCAGTAAAGTTTTTAATTTTCCGGAATTGTAAAGTATCCTAAACGGCAAATAAAAAAAATGGTTTGTTTTTTGGCTGAGAATTCTCTGGTACACGCTCAATAATTTGTATATCTTCATACTCCTCTAAAGTCTCTCAATAAGCAGAACATTATATAGTATTGCTACAATTATATAAACTTCATTAACCCCTTAACGGGAATTGTTTTCGCAAAGGAACCACCTGTTAATACTTTTTTTCCTTCTGTTTCGATTTTCTATGTTATTGACTCTTTGATGTAGCAATAGATAGTAGAATTTTGCGTAGTTTATTGTTCTCTTAGAAATATATTAGTTTAAAATTGCTTTACATGAAAAATCTCGAATTGGATTTTTCTCTTTATGACTTCAAATAAAATTACCTACACAAAGCAACAATGAAAAATTGCGTAGTTATCTATTTATTACATCATTTTTGTGATAATTATACATTGTTCTTCCAATATAATTAAATTTAAGAAACTCTTGTTTCCATGCTGTACAATGGAAGGGTTTCACAATTACCCCTTCTCCACCAAAAAAAAAAAAAAAAAAAAAAAAAAAAGATATGTTTACTATTTATATGGCTCACAGACAACGTTTATAACCTAATGCCGTTAAATCTAATAGAATTTTTAATCGTGACCTTTAAAGGGTTAAAGAACCTCACAAATCATTCTTAACTGAGTAAGAATTTTTTATTTTATGACAAAACTAAAAAGGACATTAGAGTTAAAATTTCTAGGTTTCGAAATATGCTATGTCCTCCTAAACTTTCAGTGTATCAGAGAAACAGTCTTTGTGTGAAATCGAAATTTAGTATGAAATTTTATTGTTCTCAAATAAGTATGTACTCATAAATTTAACTAGTACTTTTAATTATCTAATTCATAATATTTGAGTGTTATTTCCAATTATCGTTGATTTTGTGAGGTAATGTCAATTAGTTACTTCTTATAAACAAATATTTTAATTTAGGACTTTAAAACTGACGTTATCTTTTTTGACATCTCAAATTTTTAGTTTCATTAAATCACATACTCTTGCTATTGTTTCTGATGCCACTTGAAATTCTTACTCAGTTAAGAATGATTTGTGAGGTTCTTTAATAACCGACTACTGTTAATTTCTTTCCATTTGGAATTTCAAGTACTGAATTTTATAACAGCATAAAATTATGCGCAGAATCAAATGTATGAAATTAGTTTTAACCCCAAAATAACTTTTGAAACTAAATTTCAATACTAATAAATATGTTTGAATCTCTAAACTAAATATTTATAGGTTTCTGACATTAAAAAGAAATAAAGACTGTTATGGAGCGAGTGTACGTTAAACAAAGTGTTTGGGTTTTTTTAATTAAAGTTATCCAAATTTACATTTTTGAAATCGTTGTTACAAGTTATGCAACAATAGCTATACATTAAAGTATAACTCAGTGGCTCTGAAGACGAAGAAGAAGGGCGGTTGGACGATGCTGGTGGGCAGAGAACGTATTTCGGGGGTAGGGTGGAGTTGGCTTTTAAACTTAATTTTAAAAATACTAAACAGATTTATTACAGTGATTATCTAATTTACTCAATTTTTATCAGTAATAAAACAAACTTACGCTGTGGTACCAGTATTTTCATTCCTTATGTGCTGCATGAAATTGGGCGGACATTCAGTAAAATATATTTAATCAACAGCATTCTTTTAGATTTGGTTTGGAGAGCTACTGTATACTCTTTTAACACTTTGACTGCCATGGCTATCATATGTGATATCCAGTGATATTTCCGTTGAGACACTGGCTATCCGATATGATAGCCATGGTGTTTTAACACTTCAGGCCATGACTATCAAAGATGTTATCAGTTACATGAAAATCGTATTGGAGTTTGATTGTTGGGCTCCCTACGATGTGTTAGGTATACGTGGTTTGCGCAAATTGGTATATGTGACGATTTTATGAGCTAAGTTTTATGAAAAATTAAATATTTGGAACATGCAACAAAAAAGGGAATATATATAAATAGAGAGAGTTTGTTTTAAAATATTGTTTGTTTTGAAATATTGTTTTTATATATAGTTTTATGTTGAAAAAATACAAATTACACAAAAAAAAAGTTTGGCCCCGTTGTGAACATTTGCAATTTTGGCTTGGCAGTCAAAGTGTTAAAACACGAACGCTATTGAAACCGGTATCTATTACTTAAAGCCGATTACGAACGGCTACAAACATCTATGATTCAGCGGGATTCGAACCCACGAACTCGGGAACCGAATGTCAGCAGCCTAACTATTCGTTTCAGGTTTGCTACAGCGTGTGTCAGTAACAAAAATTTGATTTATAACTATATTGAAAAAAATTACTTAAGCATTTTCCTTTTAAAATTGAGTACATATCTAACGCTTCACTTTAAATTACGGGACTTCTATAAAGAAGGGCGTTGCGCAAATTTCGGTTCCGTAGGGGGGCGGTAGCTTAAAAAAGGCTGTGCATCACAGGTTTAACTAAATAAATACAATCTAAAAAGATTTTAAAAATCAGACAACTTTTTACATTTTTTGTTGATATTTGAAATATTTCTTACAAATTAACTTTCATTTTTTTTTCTTTTATTTCTGCATAATTATTACTTAAAATAACTGTTGAACATGTGCATTACTTTAATGCTATATTAAATAGGTAAATAGTCTAAAATTGAAATTTAAAATATATACTAAATTTATTATAATTTATATTAGGAGAGTATATATTAATATTTGTGTAAATTATATATTAATATTTATGTAAATATCAATAACAAGGATCATTTTAAAGTTTGACAAATATTTTATAAACTACGAAATGTTGAAAAATAATTATTAGTTTTAAGAAAAAAATTTTTATGGGATTTATATACTTATACATTAATTTATATGTACACCAAGTTTTGCACTCTAACTTAAAATTCTATTTAAACGCTTTGTAACGTCCATCCCTTTAAGAAAATGAAAGTTTAGCTCTAAGGTATTATATCCACTCAAATAAGAATTGAACCTATATAAGAAAATTGGATCCGAATATTGTTTGTTAATTGAAATATGATGTGAAAATTCATATCTCTTAGATACGCTGCTGTATTACAGCTATCAAAACATTAGTTAGATAGTTTAAGCAAATAATTTACATAAAGTTTAGATTAAGGTAGTATAATTAAACCTGTGAAATCCCCCATAAAAATTACTTTCGAAAAACAAGAACAAGCCCCACTATACTAATCTGAATCTAATTAGAATAAATAAGGAACAAGGGTGAAAGAAATTACCTTTGTCAACGTAAGGCTTTTTACAAGGAGAGGAATTAAGGCAAAGAAAAAAGGTTTCTCTGTTGTTAAAGGTTATGTTTACAAAGTAGGTATTTTGGAATAATGCCAAATATTTACTAGAATACGTTACGAAATGCAAATCTGTAGGGCACAAATGCAAAAAGCAGTGTTAATATAAAAATTAACGAGAAATTTCGATTAAAGTATTTTATCTAAAATAACAAACTTTTCTCTTATATATGTATATTCATTATTTAATTTTAAAGTATTTTTACTTGTTACTATTTACTTCTATTTCGCCATTTTTCAAATGAAAATCTGATCAGTTACTGCTGTAATGGAATGAAAAGTTAAACGTGTTTTACATTTTATTTTTGTTCCTCGTTTACAACTAATCTAACAAAAGTCTGTTAGAGCAGATCAGCGATTATTACCTAACATATCTAGCTCAGCAGTAATCATCTTTGAGATCAGGGTTTTGAAAATTTAATTTGATTAAGTACTTTGATTCTCTTTAAAATAAATATAATGTATTATTCATTTTTTGAAAGTGAGTTTTTTTACTTTTGCAATTCTTACAACTGCCTGCATTATATATACTAAAAATTAATTTAAATATAGAAATAAACATAACATCTCGACTGGGAACAATCGAGATGTTATGTTTAAAAATACCCAGATCAAATGCTTAGGGTAAAGTTCATAGTGTGAGATTAAATGTTGCTACTACATAAAATTCATCTTCAAAAAACAATTTTTAGTAATAATATCAAAAGAATTTCATAAAATTTTTGTAGTCCAGTGATTTAATTTCAGTTTCATATTTAAAAAAAAATGTGTGAATATTTATTTTTATTATGTCTACAAATGTATTTAATTTTAAAAAATTCATAAGTATGTGAATGGGACAAGGACTTAATTAATTATACAAATTAAATATCAGTTATTTGAACAAAAGTTTGTCTAGTAGTTATAAAGAAACAACCTGTATAATAAATAACCTATCACTTAAAAATTCCTTCCGCCAGGGAAGCAGAAACCAATATTTAAAGAAAAAGGAAGAGAAACCTGTATACAAATAGAAATTAGAGCCCCCACCCCCATGATCATGCAACATTATAACATTACTACAAAATTAGTGCAACTTTATCATACTTTCTCGTCTATATCCTTAATTGACGTTTTTAAAAATACATATTTAGAAACAAAATTATTTCCAAAAGTCAATGCTATCATATGCAAAAACTTTAAACAAAGTAGAAAAAACATATTTGCTTTAAAGTACTTTAAAGCAAATTGCTTTAAAGTATTTGCTTTAAAGTTAACACATACGCAATTACATTGTAATGGCATATAAGACCCTGTCTTTCCAAATAAAAAATATCTGCATAATTAATTAATTATCAGTATATTAATATTTAATTATTTTCCTGCTATTTTTATAACACTTTTGAAAAAATGTCAATGACAAGATTAAATCTAAATTTTATGTTTATCAAATTCTAATGCTAATAAAAAATAGATATTTTGCTATTAACTAATTAATAATTTTGTTTCCCATACCAACTCAATTCAGTTATGAAGTCAGAGTGAATTTGATAGAAAAATAAACCAAAAATATGTGAATGGGAAACTGACTTAACTAATTAGACAAATCAAAGGTCAATAGTTCAACAAATATTTCCCAGTAATTACAGTGGATATCAAATAACCTGTCTATCAAATTTCATTTACTGACAGAACTCTAAGCAATATTTTATGAAGAGGAAGAAGGACCCTGTATACCAATGGAAAATAGCCTGGAATAGATAGAGGCAACCATACTGAATTCTTGATGAGTTAGAGGCAGCAAAATTCAAAGAGTGTAAAGTTTATCTTCTCCAAAAATAATGTCGTCATTAAAACGTTCGAAATCAACCTCTTCCTCCCATTTTCAGCATTTAATGCCATTATTTCAAGCCCTATTTTCCTCAGTTAAGAGCAGGCTATTAAATTTATCAATTTATTACATAATAAATAGGTAAAAATAACATTTTTTCTAGCATTATGACGTCATTCCTTTAACCATCTCATTTAATCATTTCTTATTTTAAATTATTTAAATATCGTCTGCATTATTTTCATACGTTTTATCACTGAACTTAGATATTACGGAAATAATATTTGGCTTAAATAATAGATTAGGTACATATGTGATAATTTTAAATTGAATCATGGATTGCATTTTGTTGCAATGAAAATTTTATCACCGGTATTAACAACAAATTTTATCTACTTCCAGGGTGTAGTGGAAATGATAGTTTCATTTCTTTACTTTCATTCATTACTGAGGCAAAAAAAAAAAAAAATTTTTTTTAAGAACTGAACGATAATTTCCACGTAGCTAAGAAAACTTTGAATTATCTTTCTAAATGAATTCAAAGTGATTCTAAATAGCATTCACAGTATCAGGAGACTTTAAAGGAGCATGAAGATAAAGAAATTATTGACCTTGAGCCAGATAATTCTCAGCCAAAAAACAAACCATTTTTTTTAGCTGCCTTATAAAGTACTTTGCAATTCTGGAAAATTAAAATTTTTTCTTATTCCGTCACATGATGGGCTATGTGCTAGTTTTCAATAAATGTATAGTACTTCTTGTATAACAAAGGTTTATACGAATCAGAGTCATTTTGTCCCAGCACGCTGTTTCATGTATACCAAAAATTCCTGTTTTCTAGTGATAAAACTTATGATCAAAAAACATAAAGGACACTACTGTCTAACCAGTGAAGCAATGCCCCTCTAAGGTATTACGTATGCGCCAGAAAAACTAGTCTACTTATTTACTATTTTACTAGTTACTATTACTATTTACTATAACTAGTTACTATTTTACTTATCACGTGAAATAACGGGCTATATGCTAGTGCTTTAATAAATGCAGTTCATAAATTTATCTTAAAGAGTGTAGGCAAGTTTCACGCATGAAAACAAAAAGTATGTAAACTACTAGTTCTCATTTCATCACAGAAGTTCGTTTTACTGCTGGTGGAAATGGTATAAATGGGATAATAAATGTAATAAATTTATTTGGTAGTTTCAAAATTAACTTCGATTGCCCAAGCATGCTTACATCCTCTCGCTTTCGCCCAAAACCTTTCCACCTACTCTTGTCAC
>CM063501.1:21778415-21780915 GCA_032207245.1 Pardosa pseudoannulata
TGCAGCATTGATTATTTGGAGTGTGTAATTCAAGAGAGAAACTTTAAAGACATTTATTTTATTCTTTTCAAATCAAAAGATTTCTGGTTAAGTTTAAATCCTGCCAAGGATATGTCTTGAGAATACACTATAATTTTCAGCTATAGATTGTTGAGATTCAGTTAATTTCGAATCATCTTTTTGTTTATTAAATGTAACTCAGAAGGAACAATTTAGTGGATCTTTAAATACCTTAAGATGAATAGGATTTATGGTATCCCCTATTACAAGTTAAAGTAGATCCGCGGTAACTCAGTCGGGCAAAGGCAACGATCTCATAACTGTAATGTTGCGGTTCGGGACCCCGAGCCAAACTAAGATCCACGGTGTTCGTTAAAGTTGACTGAGGCCCGTAAATTATGCTCGTGGCCACAATGCTCTCCAAGTTCTCAATCAATACCTCTTGGGATGGAAAGGCCAAGTCTGTGGGTCTTCTGCTTGGTCCTGCTTCAAAATTACGAGGACCTACTTGAGCGAAGACGTTCTTTCACTTTAATGGTGCATATTATAATGAAAGGCGCACCCCTTTGCCTTAATACGAGTAGCCTGTGGCTCAATCGTGCTTGGTTTGTTCAAGTGGCATGATAAACAACAACAAGTTAAAGTATAAAAATTATATTTTTATTATTGTATAATTTCCAATTGAATGTTGGGTGTATTCTAAAGACAGGTTTTCATATTTATTATAAAGTAGAAAGAAAACTAACAGAATTTCACTCAAAATTGAAGAAAATTGTTTTCTTTAAAAGTTTTGAACTTATGTGGAATTTCTTTTTATTAATTTCATGGTAAATTTCATAAATATCTATTCTTTTTAAAAATATCTGTATAAGTATAAATTTAATTAATTTTGAGAACTAAAAATATAAAGATAAAATTTAATTTATTCCGATAAATGTCATTCTCATCCTCCCATATTAATTGAGATTCCTCACCTACTTTGATGAACTGCTTCATAGAACCTGATTTCTAAAATATCTCCTCATTATCTCATGTTTAAGACTACAATGCACTTGGCGAAAATTTCCTGAAAATTTTTTTGTCTGATATAATTGTAAAATATAACTAAGAATAAGAATCAACGAGGATATTTTTATATTCATTACCTTATAATATATAGTTTTTGAAACAATTTCTGAATTTTTTAAATTATTTGAAATATATCAGGTGCATTTCTGACTGACATATACTTCAAAATTAATCAATACTATACCTCATATAGCCTAAAATAAAAATTTAATGTACTTCTTACAGCAATAATCTATCTTTTTAGAATTTAAAATTACTATTATGTATATTTTGTACTGGGAAAATGGACAGTTAAAAACTATTAAACTATTATTTTTAAGTATATTTTTATCTAAGGCTAATTATAACAAAAAGTTTTATTCTAATATGTAAATTGTATCATAAAAATTAAAATGGTCTTATATGTATAAGGAAAGTGCATGTAGCATTTACAATATTGCTCTTTTTGGATCAAATTATAATTAAAATCTTTTAAAATTAAGATTTGTATTTAGAAACTGTAAACATTTTTGTATAAATACGTTTCTTATAACTAGATAATTCTAATAAGCAGATAGGTAAAATTTAATTTTTAAATTATACTCTCCAATTAAGAAACTATGGAAAATGAATAATACATTAGTACCCAAATTTAGCTACTATTATATAAAGTTGTGTTTAATGGTATACCTTTTCTATATTTTTAGAGAAACAGAGAATAATAAAAATAATAAAAATTACTATTACTACATGGCGGTCACATTACTGATTTCAAGCGGTAAATATTTTATTGAAAGTCATTACTAAAATACCTTTTTATGCTAGTTTCTCTAATAAAATAGAGATAGAATTGTTGGTATTCATCTATAAAATACCAGGTTAAAAGTCCTTTTAGTTAACAATAAACATTAATGACTGAATTGAAAATGTTTGCTTCTTTTAGAATGCATATCAGCCGGATATAATTTTTATAAATATAACATGAGTATTTATTTTTAAGCTCTTTAATTAAATTTATGATCAATAAATATAAATCAGGCTCCAGTTATGTCCAAAAAAGCATAATTGTTAAAATACTTTGTATCATGTTTAGGTAAAGTTACTTTGCAAAAGTATATATCTGATATTTGTAACCAACCTTTCATAAATGAGTATCATCATCAATAATCTTTTAAGCAATCCATATTTCCAGGAAGCTCATTAGTTGCCTAATGATCTCGGATACAAATATTTATACCAGAAGCTACAAAGTCAGTTTCATCTTTGGTTTAAAGAATTATCTTTGGCTAAAGACTTATCTTTGGTAAAGACATTTTTGGTAAAAATTCTAGAAACTTCCTGCCTTAAGAAAATTACTAACTTATGTAAATTACATCTACTGAATAAATAGGATTTATATTTTACACTTAACAATTAATTGACCTATATAATTCATACATACTTAAGAGGATAT
>CM063501.1:21785915-21835915 GCA_032207245.1 Pardosa pseudoannulata
GTTGGCCATCCAAGGACATGTGACATCCAAGGGCATCCAAGGACCTGCGTTCAATTCCGAAAGAGACATTTTCTGACAGTTTTCAGAAGATTTATGAACGTTGTTAGAAGTGTGTTGTGTTCAATGGCGATTACTTTGAAGGCAAATAAAAGTAATTTATTTGTATATTCTGTTTTGTTTCTAATACCATTCGCCGAACTTTTTAGACCCACCTCGAACATAGATACCAAAAATGTGACTAAAGTTTTCATTCATCATACGCAGTAGAATAATGGTAGCTCTGAAAAAGAATATATACATGCTATAAATGTCATTATTTGGCAACAAACCAATCCTATCCTAGATTCATGACGTTGTAGGCCATACAATTATACAACAAATTTCGAATATTGTGTATGAAAAAGTAGATTTTCTATTAGGAAATTACCAGTGTAATATTTTAACATTTTCATGTGTTATCCATAACAAAGATTTTCATTTTAACAAAAACATTTTTACCAGAAATTAATATTGTATTCATAATGCTAAAACTATTTATATTTATGAAGAAAAATATTTAAAAAGATTTTATTTAAAAAAAATTAAGCAATAGAGTTTTAAAAACATACCAAATAATTAAACATAATTTTTTACACAAAAATTTATTTAAATTAGAACAAATTAATCGAAATAATTTACAGGGATCTAAAATAGTTCTTTCTTTATTTTATTTAATAAAAAATTATTTAATAAAATATGTTTTGGTTGGCAACATTTCAAAGCATGAGTTTGCATCATGAGCAACATTACAAAATTTTTTAGAAAAGTTCAAGTTTATTCTTTCTTTGATTTGATGCAGTAAATATTGCAATTTTTAGGTTATTTTTAATGGAAGAACACATCAAGAAAGGAATGGCATGAATGGATCTTATACTTCAAAGAGGTAATTGCGAGAGCTTAAACAGCAAAGTGTTAGATTAGCTGTAAATATTTCAAAGTTATATAGTAATATCTATCGGTAAACCAATACCAATAGTTTTCTAATACCAATCTACTGATATTAGAAACCATGACCACTCCTTTGTGAATGGCTAATATAGCCACAGATAAATTGTGATCTGGAAATTGAGAGAAAGAGTCAAACATTCGTTTTCTACCAACCCCAGCAAATTGCTCTATTCTTATTATCGTAGTATTCTACCAGAATTTAAAAGTTTATAATAGATTAATAAAATTTTATTTTTGTTTTGTTATATAAAAATTAAACTGCACATATTATTGGCTGCTTTAGTATCACTTCAAGCTACCAACATCACAAGACATAGGAATTTAATATTTGTATTCTAATCCACTAGTGTTTTATTCCGATTTTTTAAACGATATATAAATGATTATTCCCTTATGCTAAATTAACTATGCATAACAATACTATCTTATGAAAGACTGAATACAGGATAATATAGTAAAAAGAAATTAACACTTTCACTGGTATCTCAATATTATTTATACAATATATATGTAAGCTGAAACATTGAAATTATCCTACTCATATAGATATAATTGATCAGCGAAATATTTAATATAAATTAACTTGCAATATAAATTAAGAGATTTCTACTAAAGAATTCTTTCTAGTGAAAATTTTAAATATTTTATACAAATTTTATTTTATTTGATTACAATTTACATAGAAAATATTTACATATCAAGATACCTTCAGCTAAAAAGGACTAAATTTTAGTTTGGTTTGGTTTGAAGCACTACGGTCTCCTGTTTTTCACACGAGGGCTAATGAGACCGGGACCTATTGCTTAAAGCCGATTCCAAATGGCTATGGACATCCATACCATAGTGGGATTTGAACCCACTAACTCCTATTCCGACTATCAGCGCCCTAACCAATCGGCCAGCGTTCGGCACTAGATTTTAGAGGAACCTATATTGGAAAATAACGGTCTATATAAATTAATATCCCTATTTAAAAGGTGTTACAGATTTTTGTTAATATGTTACTACGATGCCTTACATCACTCCGTTTTACGTAAGTTTTCATTAATATTGTTGCATAGCAATTTCTTTCAGTAATTAAACCTTTCTAGATGTATTCATCAGTTTACATACAGATTTATTCAGTAAATGCATTAATTGTATTCGCAGTTATTCCGTCCTTAATCATTCAGATAACTTCAAATTAAGCTTACCTGCTTTGCTCTAAGTGTTAGGTAAATGGTAAAGTTGTGTAAAATGCTTTAAAGGGAGTGAATATTTAGTGAAACTCGTCGGATTTCGAAAGAGCTGCTGAAACATGCATAGTAGTTTTAACTCATTCTGAATGCTCTCTATAGACTTGTATTCAGAAAATTTTTTTCTAGTACGTAAATGTATTAGAACTATTTTAAAATGTTGATCTAGGAAATAGATGAACATGTTTAATGTATGCTCAGATTCATTCTGTATTGCTCAGGCATAAAGCGTTTGATTAATTCCAAGCGGAGTTTAACTAATTTGATTTCAATTCAAAGATCTTTTAAGATTCAATAAAACACAAAAGCATTCCAACTCTATTGGATTTTTGGACAAACTGCTAAAATATGTACTTTTACTTTAGTTAATGAGGATTGACACTTGTAATTAACTCTTATTTAAGACTTGAATATTTTAATGGCACGTATCTGACTTTCAAGATACTCGAAATTAACTTTTGTGTCTACTTTTACTTTGTATCTGGCTTGTTGGTTTGAGTTTAATGGCACTAAATTCTGTTTTTCTAGGACATAAATGCCATATTAACTGCATAAACTGAAAAAATATGTACTTTTACCTTAGTTAATGAGGTTTGACACTTATAATTAACTCTCATTTAAGACTTGAATATTTTAATGACACGTATCTCACTTTTAAGATACTAGAAATTTCTTTTACGTCTACTTATACTTTGTATCTGGCTTAATAGTTTAAATTCAATGGCCCTAAATTCTGTTTTTCTAGGGCATAAATGCCATGTTAACTGCATAAACTGCGGCAAATATATACTTTTACCTTAGTTAATGAGGATTGACACTTGTAATTAACTCTCATTTAACACTTGAATATTTTAATGACACGTATCTCACTTTTAAGATACTCAAAATTGTCGTTTATGTCTACGTATACTTTGTATCTAGCTTAATGGTTTGAGTTTAATGGCACTAAATTCGGCTTTTCTAGGAAATAAATGCTAAATTAACTGCATAAACTGCAAAAATATGTACTTTTCTCTTAGTTAATGAGGATTGACACTTGTAATTAACTCTCATTTAAGACTTGAATATTTTAATGACACGTATCTCACTTTTAAGATACTCAAAATTGTCTGTTATGTCTACGTATACTTTGTATCTGGCTGAATAGTTTGAGTCTAATGGCACTAAATTCTGTTCTTCTAGGACATAAATGCCAAGTTTGGGTCTAAACATAACAAAACACAAAAAAGTGCAATTTTGATAAATCATGCCATAGATAATAAAGCTATTGTAGGGACAGGCGAGTAATAGTGAACGGCCAGAGAGCGCCACCTAGGAAGAAAGTAAGTAGATTTGAGGAGAACGTCGGAGGTGATTGTAGACTCCGGACGTGTAAGCGAGGCTCTTAGGAGAGCTACTTGAGTTGATATAATTGGTTACTGTAAATATTGTAATATTTGTATATATAATTATCCGGTAGTAGTTTGTGCTCTGTCTTAAAATAAACCTTAATGTTGAAAAATAAATCTACTGTTTGGATGTGAATTTATACAACGGCTCGGCGATCTTCACAGCTATAATCATTCAGAATCGATCATTTAAGTTAGCCAACTAGATATTTGAATATTACGGATCATAATATAAAATATAAATTTAAATTCTTTTAAATTTTATTATTCATTAGGAGGGATAATTTTATAAAGTTTAAAACAACGTTTAAATAACCTCAGAAATTGTTACGTTATTTTGTAAGGTATTCAATAACGTATGATCGATGGAAACGACAAATTACCAGCATGCAACAAAACTCTTTTAGGAGGTTGCCCAATTATCATACATGTTTTAAAACGTTAATCTAGGAAATAGATGAACATCTTTAATGAATGCTCAGATTCATTCTGTATTGCTCAGGCATAAAGCGTTTGATTAATTCCAAGCGGAGTTTAACTAATTTGATTTCAATTCAAAGATCTTTTAAGATTCAATAAAACACAAAAGCATTCCAACTCTATTGGATTTTTGGATAAACTGCTAAAATATGTACTTTTACTTTAGTTAATGAGGATTGACACTTGTAATTAACTCTTATTTAAGACTTGAATATTTTAATGACACGTATCTGACTTTTAAGATACTCGAAATTACCTTTTATGTCTACGTATACTTTGTATCTGGTTTAATGGTTTGAGTTTAATGGCCCTAAATTCTGTTTTTCTAGGGCATAAATGCCATGTTAACTGCATAAACTGCGGCAAATATATACTTTTACCTTAGTTAATGAGGATTGACATTTATAATTTACTCTCATTTAAGACTTGAATATTTTAATGACATGTATCTGACTTTTAAGATACTCGAAATTGTATTTTATGTCTACGTTTACTTAGTATCTGGCTGAATAGATTGAGTCTAATGGCACTAAATTCTGCTTTTCTAGGGAATAAATGCCAAATTAACTGTATAAACTAAAAAAAATGTACTTTTACCTTAGTTAATGAGGATTGACACTTGTAATTAACTCTCATTTAAGACTTGAATATTTTAATGAGACGTATCTGACTTTTAAGATACTCGAAATTACCTTTTGTGCCTACGTTTACTTTGTATCTGGCATGTTGGTATGAGTTAAATGGCACTAAATTCTGTTTTTCTAGGACACAAATGCCATGTTAACTGCATAAACTGCAAAAAATATGTACTTTTACCTTAGTTAATGAGGATTGACACTTGTAATTAACTCTCATTTAACACTTGAATATTTTAATGACACGTATCTCACTTTTAAGATACTCTATTATGTCTACGTATACTTTGTATTAGGCTTAATGGTTTGAGGTTAATGCACTAAATTCTACTTTTCTAGGAAATAAATGCCATGTTAACTGCATAAACTGCAAAAAATATGTACTTTTACCTTAGTTAACGAGGATTGACTCTTGTAATTAACTCTCATTTAACACTTGAATATTTTAATGACACGTATCTCACTTTTAAGATACTCGAAATTACCTTTTATGTCTACGTATACTTTGTATCTGGCTTAATGGTTTGAGCTTAATGGCACTAAATTCTACTTTTCTAGGAAATAAATGCCATGTTAACTGCATAAACTGCAAAAAATATGTACTTTTACCTTAGTTAACTAGGACTGACACTTGTAACTAACTCTCATTTAAGACTTGAATATTTTAATGAGACGTATCTGACTTTTAAGATACTCAAAATTACCTTTTGTGTCTACGTATACTTTGTATCTGGCTTGTTGGTTTAAATTTAATGGCATTAAATTCTGCTTTTCTAGAAAATAAATGCCAAATTAACTGTATAAACTGCAAAAATATGTACTTTTACCTTAGTTAACTAGGACTGACACTTGTAACTAACTCTCATTTAAGACTTGAATATTTTAATGAGACGTATCTGACTTTTAAGATACTCCTATTATGTCTACGTATACTTTGTATTAGGCTTAATGGTTTGAGGTTAATGCACTAAATTCTGTTTTTCTAGGACGTAAACATCAATTTTGGATCTAAACATAACCAAACACAAAAACCGCGATTTTGGTAAATCATGCTATAGATAATAATGCTATGATTATTCAGAATCGAACATTTAAGTTAAGCTAGTAATTTTTAAATCTTACACATCGTAATATAAAATATTAATTTAAATTCTTTTAAATTAATTTCTTTATATTATATTATAATTCATCAAGAACGATAATTTTGTAAAGGTTAAAACAATGTTTAAATAACCTCATAAATTGTTACATTAAGGTATTCAATAATTTATGATCTATGAAAACAGATAAACTATCAGCATGCTACAAAATTCTTTTAGGAGGTAGCCCACTTATTACCCCTTCCATTGTATGCTTAAAATAAAAGGAGATTACACAAATACATGATTATAATATTCAATGCATCAAATAGAATATGAGATCTAATTTTTCTTCCGTATAAATGTTGCATATAGCACATGCATACACCATTTCCATTTTTGATTTAAATAACATGTAACAATTCAATTCATTTTTCGATGAATAAACAATGAATAAAATTACAAAAAAAAGAAAGAAATACATTTTGCGATAAGAGAGAAAACAACAAACAACAAGTTTTACGTGACTGAATTAGATAAATTGAATGCAGCAGAGTCGAATGTTATTATTCCACTCAGTCAATGTTAAACGAGACTATGTTATTTATTTTTACTTTTGACGAGATGGGCCGACGGTTCAGCTTAAATCGATATTCAATATGATAGCGGTGTAATTATGGAATAGAAAATATCGATGATTGTCTTTTATATCTAAATCGCTTATTGATTTTTTTAAGTATGTTTTAAGCAAGATTCTACACTATCGAGTAACATTCAATAAATTATAAATAGACTGCAGAAAAGTATTTATATTGTGTATAGGTGTTATAACTTACGGATTGTGTTGTAGAACAAAGAATCTGTGTTTTTGTCCAATCTGTGTCCATTTCTAGCGTAGATGTTGAAATAGGATTTTAAAAGTCTCAATCTCCTAAGCTCTCATGTAAAAAAAAGTTACCAATAAGTAAAATAAATTAACGGTAGAGCTAAAGAATTAGTTTATTAAGTAGATACTCTTTCAAACTCAGTAACTAAGTACCTGCTTTACGTCGGATTCTATTATTTATTTTAAGTCCCTTTCTTATGAAATCGATATATTCTTTATAACAATTCATTAGAAATGTTATAAATTCCAGCATTTCCCTTTAAAATTGATGATTTATTTATTCAATCTAGTTTTAAGAAAATTAGGGAAACTTACAAAATAGTATAGAGAACTTTTTACATAAATATCACCTGCCTCAATTTATGATATATTTTCCTTTGTTCTGGAGAATTAAGGATATATTCATGTTAATTCTTACAAATTTCACATTGTGTATTAACCCCTTCCGGTACGATTTAATAATGAAAAACTGTGCGGGAAGTAACCATTTATTTTTTATTTAAAAAACTTGTTTCATTTTACAATTCTTACATATTCCTAATTAAAATCCACTTTTTACATAGTGTTAAATAATATCAGAAAAGGTATAATTAAGAAAATTTCAAAGCAAAACATTAATAAGGTATACAGATAATAGTCTTCAAGATAGTGGTACTTTTCAAAACAAAGTGCAAAGGAATACTGAATTGTTTACACCGCTAGGGAGTCTCACTTCTAATTTGATTCTTGTAACACACACGGCATTTCTTAGTAGGTTTTCTTTTATTCTGACTCATCAATTTGGCAATGACTTGTACTAAGAAATTCTAAATAAACAATATGTAATAGTGACCTGGTATTTCCACAAGTAACAAAAGTCTTGCTAAATTCAGTATACTAGAAATTATAAACTAAATTAATTATCATATTTAACATTAACTTTAGTCGCATGACGAGTGTAGCTCGTCATTGTGCGGTATGGAATGAAAAACCAATGACGAGCTAGACTCGTCATTTTACCGGAAGGGGTTAATTTTATATTTTTCGATGTGATTTAAATGTAAAAACATATATTTAAATACCCAAGTATTAATGACATCTGCCAGCTATTAATTTTCTATAATTGAATATTTTTAAACTCAGAATATTTCTTTATAACTAGCATTCTCCCGGCTTTACAGACGCCAGACGATGGTCGATTCTGTAAGGCCATGTCTTTCGGTTAGGGGTTTGTGATTTAAAATTTTACTGCTGGCATAGATATATTTAGACATTCGAAATTGGTATTATAGAGTAAGTACTTGTCTAACTAGTCTTTATTTTATAAAATATTTTCATAAAGGTCTAAAACTAAATCGATAGTAAACCAAACTTCAGTTACACCTGTAAATTTTGGATCATGATTAACTGTTCATCTGAAACCTTAAATTAAAAGGCAAAAGAAAAATTTATATTTTTTTACTAAGCTTTATTTCCTTTATGCTAAAATACCACGTTACATTAATATTTAATATATTTTCTGAAGTATGTTACCATGCTTTCTCTTAGCAACTTTTACAAATTTGTAAAACTATGTTAATTCAGATATTATCCATTTTTCTTATAAAGGCTTTAGCTACTTCTCCAGTTAAAATTTAATTATCTTTGTCAAAAAAAAGTAATGTGTAATTTATTACTCGAATCCAGAATCAATTGTGGGTCTACTAATCATTTTAAGACCTATCGTATGAATTATCCTACGAAAATGTATGGAATTTTTCATACATTATCAAAAAGTTATATTTGTTGTTTCTTTTCTGTTCATAAAATGGGGGAAAATGTATTGTGTTACAAATAAATGATTCTGTAAATTTTCTGATTCAAAATTTAACGTTTTTGAATTTTTTGTTTTCCTACAAGGTTGCGTATAGTTAAAATGCAAAGCAATTCTAATTTATTATAAATATTTATTTATGACTCATGTAGTTCAGCCATATTAAGTAAAGAACTTATGTAAAAGTTAAATATTTTTTTATAATATTTTGTGATATTGTGTTCCATAAATTTTATTTTAGTTTTTTATTTATTAAGTTATAACACCTATGCACAATAGAAATACTTTTCTGCAGTATATTTATAATTTATTGAATGTTACTCGATAGTGCAGAGTGATTAGTAAACCAAACATTTATCTAATTTTTCCTTGATAGAAATTAATGATTTATTCTCGAATATTTACTCCAGATAGAGTAAATATTCGAGTATATATTGTAAAATATATACTGGGCATACTATATATTTTACCATTTTATTTCTAGAGGTATTTTTTCTTTTAAAAAAACTAGGATCGTGTTTAGACTTAATTAACTCAATTTAATATTTATTTATTAATACTATGTAGAAGTTTTATAAATGTCTAAACCTGTAGATGTCTTTTAAAAATAATCACATTACGCTTGAAAAGTCATTACAATGTGGAAAATGAATGAAGTGGAAATTCTTTGTCACAGAATAAAATGCACAGAAAAATATTCAGAACTTAGCTATCTAGAGTGAGACGAGAATTCATTAACACACTGCTGTCCTTTTAATTAGTTAATTCCGCTGTCGTAATATTCCTTATCGTATGACTTTTTAGGGATAAATTCTCTGCCACGCATTAAAAGTGAAACATCAACGTAGTTTTAAAAGAAATGGTTGCTTTAATGACACGCACGAATTCCGAAATATTTACTGAGTGTCTCAAATCTTATCATCGAAACAGAACTTCCAGAAGTGAAGAAGACATTTTATTCTATTATTACCTTGTTTAGCTCTGGGTAAATTAAATTCTTCGGTCTAGTGACAATTTGACAGTAAATGAAAGTGTGAATTTTTTGAAAAAGGTTCTTATAAATAATATTTTAAGTCATTCTATAAAGTAAAGAGATTGACTAGAGAAAGAATATTTATTTACATTTTGTGGAAAATCTATTCTTTGCTTCCTAAAATGTTTTTTCTGCTTTTCCTTGCTTTGTAATAAATTTTATTAGAGCTGTCTTTCAGACTTAACAGTTGCTGCAAAATTGGAAAAGACCAGGATAGTGTCCTTGTGCAAGAACAGTTGGAGAGCCTAAACAATTTGTAAGATCTTGTATAATTATGTATTATACCATACAGCAAAACTAAATATTTTTATTGATTTAAATCCCTGTTGGTAATTTAGTATAAATTTTGTTTTAGACAAAGCAGAACTGTTTACTTTACATTGAAAAAAATAGTCTGTCATACTAAATAATTTTTAACTCAAAAGGTGCTATGTCCCTTTAAAATAATTTGCTCTAAGAATCCGTACATAAGACGGTACTAAGTTTAGTACTTTTCGTCTGAAGTTTTCATTAATCGCTTAATGTACATCATTTTTCTGGAATGAACGTTCAATTTTTCAAATTAAAGAAAAATGTAGCGTCACCAGAAGTAGATTTATTTCTGTGGTTTCAAATATTTATAAAAAAATAAGTCTATGCAAAGTAATTTACATTACTTATAAGTAAAACCTTTTTCATCGTAAAAAATTCAAGTTTTATCAATAAATTTTTATTTTTTCTTTTAATTTATTTGAATATTCCGACGGGTTCGCCTTGAAACTTGTGTCCCAGGCTGTGTCTCAGAGATACATCATTGATTAATATGATTTCTGTCAATTTGTATTATATTAAATGTTGTTTATTGGTGTGGAATTGGTATATCAAAAATATTTTCTTTATTTTTATTCATTTTTTTACAAATCCCGTTATATTATATTAAACCGTACTTTATAAAACTTATAATAAAGTACATCTAAAAATATAAAAAGACACAATTTTTCAAAAAATAATACAGCATAAAGATACATAACAAAAAAAAATGACCAAGTCAGTTAATTATACATTAATTTCATTCTAAATTCAGCACTAGTCTAAGCCATATATTTTTGGCACATTATTACTATATATAAACCAAAAATATACACTGCAAAAAATATTCATTACATTCTTTACAAGAATATTAAGTCAATGTACACTTCTTATTTGCTTGGAATTTTGTAAGTCCTTGTGTTTATTTCAAGTATTAGAAACTTTTGCCTTTTATTTCAAACCTGTCGTATACCTTAAAATATTTGGTTTGATCTTTCTTTAGTATTATCGTCACTAAATAGAATACTATGTATAACTGGACTTTTGGATTACTAAAATCGAAAAAGCATCAAAGTGTTAAATATTTTTTATTTTTTGCAATAATGTATTTTAAAGCATGAAGAAAAAGTTTTGAATACGATACTCTCGACATATACAATGCAAATAAGGTGTAAAAAATTAGATGTAAAATTAAAAAAATAGAGTAAAAAAAGAATTTTAAAGTAAATTTATTATTTTAATCTTGTGTCACGTACCTTTGTTTTAAAATTTCTATTATTCAAGCTATGACTCTATCATATACATTTATGATTTTAAACACTTTTTAAAAATCTTTTTAAGATTGCCTGCTCTTGTTTAATATTTTGTTCATAATTCAAGTACAAAATTAGAATATTTAAAAATTAAAAAAATTAAAAATTAAATTAAATTAAATAAAAATAATAATTAAATAATAATTAATAATAATAATAATTAATAATAATAATAATTAATTAATAATTAATTATTAATAAATAGTTAATAATAATAATAATAATAATAAAATTATAATTAGTAATTAAATTAAATTAAATTTAATTTAATTAATTCAAAATTAAACTTCTCAATTGTTGTATTCTTGAATGAAAGATTTTATTGAAGAGCAGTAAAACTAATAAAATGTAAGATCATTTTATTAACATCTTTAATCGTACTACATCATTTCACAGGTATTATGCGAAGAAATAACAGCAGATGCTTTATCAGTGGTTGTCATGTATAATTTATCTGTCTTTTCGAGAAAGCCCCTATGTATTCAGTGATTTCCCTTTTCTATACTGAGTCTAATGATCATGGATGTCTTACTTTCATGTTCATAAGATAAATGAGATATTGCCACCAAAGATTAAATATTTTTCCTTCCCTTTGTTTGAACGAATAGAAAGTTCTGATTCATTAATCTTACCTCATGATATTTGACAATGCTGTACAAGTATTTTCGCTATTCTTACAGAAAATGTTTCCCGCAGAGTAGCAGATTGTGAAAGGTAAAGTTATTTATCAAAATATTATTTTGATTTTCTTTCGTATGTAATATAAAATATAATTTAAGATTTTTATATAATTATTAAGAATATTAACTTTATTTATATAATTTATTATTTTAATATAAGTAATGTATAATTTATACTAAGCTCTTTTTAGTATAGTATTTATATATGATGCCTCAAGTTTATCCTTAGTTATTTTATGCAATTAAAAATGGGCTATCACAAAGATTTATATCATCTACAGTTAGGTAAAATGAAATTGTGTAGAAATTTTCATGAAACAGAACTGCATTGGTTATTTCATACATTACATTTGAAGTCTACAGTTCTAAAAAGTATTAGGGGAAACAAAATATGACTCTCTTTGCATGATGTAAGATAATTGTTTTATAGCAAAAATTTATGTATTATTAATGAAGTCAACAATTCTAAAAAGCATTAGGGGAAATAAAATATGACTCTCTTTCCACGATGTCAGATAATTGTTTTATAGCAAAATTTATGCAGTATTTTTCGAGTCTACAATTGTAAAAAGTATTAGGGAAACAATATATGACTTTGCACGATGTCAGACAATTGTTTTATAGCAAAAATTTATGTATTATTTTTCAAGTCTACAATTGTAAAAATGTATTAGGGGAAACAAAATATGACTCTCTTTGCACTATGTCAGTTAATTGTTTTATAGCAAAAATTTATGTATTATTTTTCAAATCTACGATTCTAAAAAGTATTAGGGGAAACAAAATATGACTCTCTTTCCACGATGTCAGATAATTGTTTTATAGCAAAAATTTATGTCCCTTTTTTCAAGTCTACAATTCTAAAAAGTATTAAGGGAAACAAAATATGACTCTCTTTGCACAATGTCAGTTAATTGTTTTATAGCAAAAATTTATGTATTAAAGTCTACTATTCTAAAAAGTATTAAGGGAAACAAAATATGACTCTCTTTGTACGATGTCAGTTAATTGTTTTATAACAAGAATTTGTGTGTTATTATATACAGTTACACATAGGAAAAATCTGTTAAAAGTTTTATGCGAGTGATCAAATGTGATTATCAATAATTCTCCCTTACACCATCTGAATACTACCAGAGTATTAGATTTCATATATAGAATTATAACTAGCATCAGATAAGCATCATTAGACATTATCTGCACTATACAATGTTTATCAGGCACTCGTTTATTCTAAAATAACTAATCTCTGCGAGACAGAAATCTGTGCGTCTGACATCTTGCTGATTATATAAGTAGATGGTTGTAAATTAATCAGGTATTGCATGGTCTGATGACTCACATTTCAAGTTATTTTAAATAAATGCAATGATTGGTATGAAGAAAACTTTTAATCCTTAAAAGGTGCTTTGAAACCTTAATGTATTTTTGTATAATATAAAATAGTTTTTTAAGATTTTGTAGTTCACTTTTCACAGATTTCTTCCATGAGTTTGTAGACAGTTTAATATTTTACAGTTACAGGTCAGTACAAATATCTTTAAAGTATCCGAGAGGTTTGTACTTTTCAACTAAACTGCAACTAGATCATTCCATTGTTGATGCTAATTGTAGGTCCAGGAATGCATCCTTATGTAATTTTATGGAACGTTACTGACCTAAAGGAAACATATAAAAAATTGGCATATCTTGTAAGAACAGCTATTGACACTAATTATGTTAAAGTTAAAAAAACATTTTCTTTTTGAAGTATTTAAAAATTAAAGTATTTTTATGTTGAGTCTGCATCTTAATAAACAACTAGTTATTTGTATATACAACTACTTTTATGTTTTCCTAAGGCTGTAATTATGGGTATAGTTTGCAAGCAATTTAAATATAAATAATGTATTGATTTTTTTACATCTTCCATACCATATATTAAATAAAATGACTTATTTTAATACAGTTATAACATTAGGACTTATTTTAGTACAGTTGTAATTTTTTGCCTATTTCAAATATTGCAAGGAAGCTTATCTCTATTTTGTGTAAACTTACCAATATTGTATTAGATAAATAATGCACTTATGCCATTATAAATAGAAGTTATTAATACACGCACGATGTTTTGGGGGGTTGGAATAAAATAAAATATGTATTATCACTGCCTCTTTTTTCTTAATTATCTTACTTCTATCAAGGAGGATAGGTGCAGCCAATAAATCAATTTATTAGGCTTTCGTGATATATGCATTATTTATAGAATTATTTACAGTGCTCTGAGTTCGTCGTACATTCTTATTATTTTAGCTTTAAAAGTTCGTACATGATGTATGAAAAGATTCAGAGTATAGCATTCAGAGTATAGTTCTATTACTTAATGTGGAGCACTTTTTAGCTCGATGACATTAGTAAATTTAAGAGCGTTCTAAGGTTATGTTAAATGGGATTTTACGTTCAATTGAAGTATGGAAACTTCGACAGAGAATGAACAATTCTGATTGACAAAACACCATGGAATTTCCCACACATTTGAAAGTAGCTGTTGTGCCGGTGAGTCATATTTTTGAGATCAGAACTTGCGAAGATGATATTTGCTACAAAGGATTTGAAGCCGAGTTTTTGAAAATTCTATCCAAGATTTTGAATTTTACTTTTGAAATCGTAATTCCACAAGATACTCTGTGGGGAGAAAGGGATTGTACTGGAAACTGGTCTGGCATTATTGCCATGCTGATGAAAGGAGAAGCTGATTTCGGATTATCCCACTTAGATATCACCGAGCACAGGTCTGAAGTTGTTGACTTCAGTGTACCTTACGATGTGTCTGATAAGACATTTGCAACAGATTACCCTCATCCGCAACCAAGGTATGCTGTATTTATGTATCCATTTAGCATTAATGTTTGGATCGCCATATTAATCAACTTTATTGTTATGTTCGTGGTTCTGTCATTATTATCATCAAGGAAACTCCTGTCCTTCAAGTTACTAATAGAGATGTTTGGAAATTTGTGCAAACAACCGTCTAATATAAAAGAAACTTCTTTTATTTGGAAATTTCATTTCTCTATATGGATATTGTTTGTCTCGGTTATAACCATGTGCTACTGTGCAGTATTTGCTTCTTACCTCTCAAGGCCTGTAAGTGAGAAGGGAATTACGACAGTCAAAGACCTTGCAAAAGCTGTGAAAGAAGGCTCTTTTAAATGCTTAATAACCAGTGGTACGCATGATTTACACTTATTGCTTGAAAGTAAACAACGAGAACTAAATATTATTGGAAAACACGCTCTTATGAATGATTGGTTTTATAATCCTACCGTAAAATCAGTCGCCAATTACCTAGGACCAAACACAGCAGTTATGGCAAGCAGGAATGCACTTATGTCACCAGACTTCAATCAGAAATATGTATCGGATGATTCCTTTGGCATATGGTATATAGGCATTGCATTTAGAAAGTCCTTCTGTTGCAAAGAAAAATTAAACGCTGCTATTCACCGAATTTTAAGCATTGGGTTGTTTCAAAAATATGTACGAGATGAGTTGTCTATCCGACGAAGATACCAAGTATCGAGCCAACATCAACGTAAACTGAATCATTTACAATTTAAAGATGTGTATGGTATTTTTATTCCATTAATATATGGATATGTTATATCGATGATAGTTTTTATAGGAGAAATTATCACTTTTCATCTATCAAAGCAACTTTAACTCTTAAAATTGTAAATCTTTAATGTTAAAGTTGTTTTATTTAAAAAAGAAACCTAATCCTATTGAGTACCTTTTAAAAGTCTATACTTTATAAAAATCTAAAAAAAATTCTAAATATGTTATACTTTAATACCAAAAACAACTATCTGTGAATAGTAAAATATTAAAATATAATTATATATTGAAATATAAACAACAGTAAATAAATTTAAAGTATATTCGTTATATTGATACTGTACATCAATAAAAACTAAGAGCAAATAATATATATGTCCATTCAATTTCTGAGTAATAAAGGCAAATTAATAAGTTTATTGATTATGTTTAATATATATTAAATTAAGTTTTTATAGGGGAAATTATAATTTTTCATCTATCAAACCAAATTTAGTGCTTAAAGTAGTTAATCTTTAATGTCAAAGTTGTTTTACTTACAAAATTGAAACTAATTTATTGAGTACCTTTCAAAATTCTATACTTTATAAAAATCTAAAACACCTCTAAATGTCTTATACTTTAATACCAAAAGCAACTATCTATAAATAGTAGAATATTAAAATATAATTATATATTGAAATATGAACAACAGTAAATAAATTAAAAATATATTCATTTTATTGATACAATACATCCAGAATACTAAGAGCAATAAAATATTTGCCCTTTCGATTTCTGAGTAATAAAAGCAAATTAATAAATTTATTAATTATTTTTAATATATATTAAATCAAGTTTTTATATGGGAAATTATAATTTTTCATTTTCAAAGCAAAGTGCTTAAAGTAGTTAATCTTTAATGTTAAAATTGTTTTACTTATAAAATAATAGCTAACCTTATTGAGTACTTTTGAAAATTCTATACTTGAAATAAAAATCTAAAAAACATCTAAATGTGTTATACTTTAATACCAAACGCAACTATCTGTAAATAGAAACATATTAAAATATAATTATATATTAAAACATAAACAACAGTAAATAAATTAAAAATATTTTCATTATATCGATACTGTACATCAATAAAAACTAAGGACAAATAAAATATATGTTCATTCAATTTCTGAGTAATAAAAGCATATTAATAAGTTTATTAATTATGTTTAATATATATTAAATTAAGTGTTTATAGGGGAAATTTATAATTTTTCATCTATCAAAGCAAATTTAGTGCTTAATGTAATTAATGTTTAAAGTTGTTTTACTTAAAAAATAAAAGCTAATCTTATTGAGTACCTTTCAAAATTATATACTTTATAAAAATCTAAAAAACCTCTAAATATGTTAGACTTTAATCCCAAAAGGAACTATGTTTGAATAGTAAAATATTAAAATATAATTATGTATTGAAATATAAACAACTGTAAATAAATTAAAAATATATTCATTATATCGATACTGTACATCAATAAAAACTAAGGACAAATAAAATATATGTTCATTCGATTTCTGAGTAATAAAAGCAAATTAAAAAGTTTATTAATTATGTTTAATATATATTAAATTATGTTTTTAATGGGGAAATTATAATTTTTCATCTATCAAAGCAAATTTAATGTTTAAAGTAGTTAATCTTTAATGTTAAAATTGTTTTACTTACAAAATAATAGCTAATCTTATTGAGTGCCTTTTCAAATTATATACTTTATAAAAATCAATATAAATTATATACTTTATTAAAGTATAATTATATATTAAAATATAAACAACAGTAAATAAATTAAAACTATATTCATTATATCGATCCTGTACATCAATAAAAACTAAGGACAAATAAAATATATGCTCATTCAATTTCTGAGTAATCAAAGCAAATTAATAATCAATATCTATTTCAGAATGAAATGTATTTCATATACAAATATATTAATTTAATTGATCTTCTCATTCTTTTTATATAAATAATATTGAAATTTATAGAAGTCAATTTTATATATGCTATAAATAGAAATCTTCATAAACATTTCTGGAACATTTATAGAAGAACGTTTACTTATATATATATATATATATATATATATATATATATATATATATATATATATATATATATATATATATATATATATATATATATATATATATATATATATAAATATATATATATATATATATATATAAATATATATATATATATATATATATATATATATATATATATATATATATATATATATATATATATATATATATATATATATATATATATATATATATATATATATATATATATATATATATTATATATATATATAAATATATATATATATATATATATATATATATATATATATATATATATATATATATATATATATATATATATATATATATATATATATATATATATATATATATATATATATATATATATATATATATATATATATATATATATATATATATATATATATATATATATATATATATATATATATATATATATATATATATATATAACTGTGTCAAGTTGAAAGTACAGTTGATATTACAGACTAAAATAAAATTCATATTTATTTAAAATATTAAAGATTTGCATTTATTATATCTATGTTAAAATAAATATTTACAGCTAAGCTAACGAAAATTATTTCAAGAATTTTTAAGGAGATTTAAATATTTCTTAGAATGATAAAAATAATCCTATGTATAACGAAAAAGCACAAGTGACAACAAACCATTTTTTAAGTGTTGGAAACTTTAAACTCCTCGAATCCCCTGTGAAAGCAAATAAAAGAGTTCAAACTGGAAGTAGCTTCTTCTTTTTGATAAAAGCAAAATTTTTGACGCCGGCTCCCAGTTGAATGTTTTGAAAGTAATCAAAGTTGTCACAGTGAAATTTATACATCGTGTTGCTGTCTTTTTGATGCTTTTCTTTATATTTTAGTTTCGTTTTATAGCATACTCTTAATGATAAAGGAAGAACATCAACATTCTTATTTTAACGCCTTTAAAGTATTTCAAATTTTTTATGAGAAACTGTCGAAAAGAAGTTTCTTTTTAAGATAATCAGGGGGTTTATACATACGGGATCTTGAAACACAGTTTTTTAAAATATTCATTGTGTTCTCAAATGAACATAAACAGTAGTGTTGCAAAAGACGTATCAGAAACTAAAATCTACTAAAAATGAATGTTTTAAGTAAAATATAAACTATTTTAGAGAAAATGTATCTTTCATTAACACATCTTACTTTTGATTTAATTCTGACATTTTAAAGATTCCTTACCTCGTTAAAAGAAGTTGATATTTTTTTAGAGGAATCAAATAATGTTAGAGAGAAAGAAAAAGAGATGAACAATATTTCATCTATCAAAGCAAATTTAGTGCTTTATCAAAGCAAATTTAGTGCTTTAAGTAGTTAATCTTTAATGTTAAAGTTGTCTTACTTACAAAATTAAAGCTAATCTTATTGAGTACCTTTAAAAATTCTATACTTTATAAAAATATAAAAACACATCTAAATGTTTTATATTTTAATCCCAAAAGCAACTGCGTGTGAATAATAAAATAGTAAAATATAATTATATATTGAAATATAAACAACAGTGAATAAATTTAAAATATATTCATTACATTGATACTGTACATCCATGAACCAAATAAATTGAATAAATCAATAAGTCAAATAATGTTAGAGAGAAAGAAAAAGAGATGAACAATGTTTAAACTTTTAATTTCGACGCATACAACATTACATTTAAATAGATTTTTAAAATATCAGTAGTTCTTTGAAAAATTTATAAGATAGTTTATTTTAATTAATCTCCGAATTACAATATTTATTAAGGCATACATTCATCTCTTTTTATTATCAAAGAATAAACATTGTTTCAGAATAAAAATTTAAAATATACACACACAGTCACAATATGTGTGTATTTATTAAAGGATTAATATATAATATAAATTAAAGATTTTTGAATTCATGTCAATAGATGACAGAATATTACTTTTTAGCATATTCAATGTTGTTAATAAACTCTTTAAAATTATACCTTTCTAAAATCATTTTTTGAAGATTACAAAAAAAAAAATAATTAATAAAATTTAGATTTAAAAAATCTAAAAAAACCTTAATCTATAACATTGTTTACAGCATTTTTGGAATAATATATTAAGAATACCATAAGCAGTATTTTTTTTGCCATTAAAATTTTTCTGGTATATAAATAATAACAAATATCATTTCTTTTATGAAATCTTCTAAAGAATAAATAAAAAAATTCAATACTTTTTATGTCAACATCATTGAAGTGTATTTATGATTTCTATTATTTCACAATAAAAATTTAAAATTAACAAAAACACAGGCACAATATGTGTGTATATATTAAAGGATTAATATATAATACAAATTAAAGATTTTTGAATTCATGTCAATAGATGACAGAATATTACTTTTTAACATATTCATTGTTGTTAATGAAAATTATACTTTTCTAAAACCATTTTTAAAATTTACATAAGAAAAATAAATAATAAAATTTAGATAAAAAAAATCTAAAAAAAAAAACTGAAATATATAGCACTGTTTACATAATGTTTGGAATGACATATAAAAAATACCATAAGCAGTATTTTTTATAGTCATTCCAAATTAGTGCTTAGTTATTATAGAGAAATTAATAAAATGTAGGTTAATAATGAAAGATAATTTTAAAATAAAGAAGTGACAAAATGGTAACGTTTATGATTTCGCAGTAGATTAATAATACAATTTAATAGGTTTAATCAAATAAAACATTTGTTTCTTAAATAAGTTTTAATAATTCATAAATTTTCAAATTTCCCTTTAGCACATTTTTATGCACTTTGACATTTGGATTATTATTTAAAGCTAGTAAAAGAATAATTATCTATATTTTCATAATATTATTATTGGAAGAAATTACAATTTCACAAGCTAAGACTAAACGGGTACACACATATGTAATAAATACTTTTTCCTTTTTGATTTCTTTCTTAATAATCTCTTTCATTTATTTATATATCACCGAATAAAGAAATATATAATTATTCCTTTCAATTTGAAATCATAGTGAATAGTATGTTAAACAAAGTGTGTCATATAACGTTTTGTTTTTCTCCGATGTAATAATTTAATATAAAGTTATAAAAAAAGAAGTAAAGATAAATTATTTTCTCCTGCACATAAAAATCAAAAACCTTTTCTCAATTTCGTTCAAGCTCTAAGATTATTATAACTTACTTTCGTATTGGGCTTCAAATAGCAAATGAGTGGATAATTTATTTCTAAAAGTGCAGTTTTTTAATAATTTTTTTTTCAAATTAAGTTATATTTTGCTAGTTCTGGAAGCGAAAATCATATATCAAACTTCTCTAACCAAATATAAGTAAATATATATACATAGAAATGAAACAAAAAGGTATGTTTTGAAATATAATTCTTATCGGATCTTTCATTTTGTATACTTTTGGTATACTTAATTATTTTCCCCTTTTTTTTCCTAAGGCAACTTAGCACACAGACAAATAGTGTTTGTATAGAATAATAATAAGTGTATTGAATAGAAATAATTTTACTTTGAATAACGATAAATCTTGAATTTTGTTTTACTTTAAGCCAATTAATTATTATAAATGGTCAACAGTAATGAGTAGTAATCAATAGTTGCATCAGGTACGTTTTTAATTCTTTTGATATGAAGGATTTATAGAAACCGAAATGGTGAAATAAAACACAAGTCTACTGTCGAATAAATCTGTCTTTAATGATGAAATACATCACGATGAATTGAAGGTACACAGAATGAATTTAGAATTGTGAATTAGGTTTCAAACACATGTTTATCGCTGAATATGAATGGAATACAGGTTCAAATAAATAGAATTACATACACACCGAATAACAAGCTAACAGCCATTTTTCCTTAGCCTTGAATATAAAAAAAATGTTATATGGTGATGCCATCTGTTGAAACCGAAAAACCGTTAGAAAAGAAACTATTCATAATAAAAATAAATCAACTATTATGAATTAGTAAATAATTAAAATTAAATAGTAAGTCTTTTTTGAAGACTGAACAGTAAGTATTAAAAATGGAAATATGCTTTTATGGAAATGGTGTGATATTCATGACTAATACTTTAAAACTAATCTTCCATACTGTGTAGTTATTAGCGACTGATTTTCAACACAGTGCAGCGAGGCTCAATTTTCAAAGACATTCTAGGTGCATTTATATTATTCTTCCACAGCTTGCAATGTTGATCATCCATATGGTAGTTCTATATGATCTAATTCTTCAACTCTGAGATTTACTTTTTTTGGTTCATGATGTATAGTATGTTGCTATACGTTGCTTCTATATTAAAGTGGTCGACCCTCTTTTAAAGTTATTTTGGTATTGCTTATTAATATAATGGACTATAATTTGAAAATTACGGTTGATAATTTAAACTTAAGCTCTTGTGTTGTACGAAAACTGTCTAAGCAGCGTAGGCATATCAAAGTAAAAACATTTTTTTCTACAAACTTAATTTTATTTTTCTATATAGTCTCCTTTTAAGTCTATACATTTCTTTCATCCTTGCTTCCACATTTTAACACATCTATTTCTCCCTTTATTCTTTATTCATTCTTTTATCTGGATAATAAAGATGAACTTGGATTACATATACAGTAATTTGTCATCGAAATGTCGTTGCGATTTGTTACAGATGTAGAGCGGTACAACTGTTTAGTCATACACTCTTTTTGGAAGGCAATGAATAAAATATGACTCAGCATGTTCATACCTTAATATGATTCGAGTTTGGAAAATACATTTTTTGGATATGCTTATAACCTCTACTATCTCTCTTAATTCTATTACCATCTAACACTATTTTGTAAATTCTAGGTATTTTGAAATTCAGCTGCCCACAATTACAATGCAGCAACTGATGATGCAGCGTTCAGCTTCTCTGTAATTAATGTACATTTGAAAAACAAGTACCTAATGACAGCTTGATAAACTGCCTGCGGAAGTTTGGCTTGATATTGAGCACTACGCTTTTGCTTTTAAGCCCTATTGCAAAAAGGGTCTAATCCTATTGTATTTTTATAATAAAGTAGCTCATGATCTAACAGTGTTTTGTTGGTGAAGCATGAAAAAGACGGCTTTAGACTCAGCAAACCCTCAACCATCCGGTTAATAGATTGTTGCCTTTGCCGACTGAACTACAAAAGCACAGGACACACAAAATATAAATGCAGAAATCTTTCTCTTCTAAAATATGTATTTATTAATTTTATGTTCCTCCTTAAATACCTGTCTTTATTATAAGGATATTATTTAATTTCAGGAAACATTTAAAACTATTCTCTGTATGACAAACACTTTTTATTTAGCATGTGGTTTACACGAATAAATACCATAATTATTTTATTCATTGATAGCTGAAAAAAACATAATGCACACTTTCATACTTAAGCCCTATAATATAGTTAGATATAAATTAATCAAGTTTTATAACTTGTACGAACAGATTTGATGTGTCTATTTGCATCAGTTCTATTTTAGACACTACAAATATTATACATATAAATATTGTTTACATAACATTTTAGATTTTGGTGTTTCAATCCATAAAATTATTTATCATAATGAATCAAATTTAATATCTTCTTTCTAAAAAAATGCGAATATAGCGCAGTAATAGAGCAAAATACCAGCCAAATACCAGTTGGATAAAATAATATTCTTCCACATATTTCATATTCTCCTTTTTATGCTCATTATTTAAAAGACTTCATCATTATATCTATCCATCTTTTGTAGTTCTAGGAATTTGATTTCGAAAACTCACGTTTCTTTTTCGATCATAAAATGATTTTAAAATCACATTTCATTGAAATGAGATCAAAGAATCTTAGAAGCGTAGTTTTTGCAAACCTAAATGTTAGAAGTCAGGGAAAAATTTAAAATTTATCTTTTAGAAAAGTTTTAATTCACTAAAGACACCAATTAGTAAAAAAATTTTAGCTTCGAATAATTTTAGGTTCAGCATAACCAGAGATAAGAAAAATATATCATGTATTATTACAATATTTTTATATACCTAGTCTGTTTGATATCTTACGAATTTATCGAAATATAAGTCCTTTTCATTTCTTCTTAATTGTTCTGGGATTAATGTATTCTAAATTTCTCTTTTTTATTTCGAAATTCAAATTTGTTTTACTAATATTCCTGTTCAAGCGATTCTTCACGTGAAGTTATCACATATTCTTCTGCAGTTTTAATGAATAAAATTTGCTTTTAAATAAGCATTTTCAAATTTTTGCAGAGCATATCTCTAAATTTTAAGGCATTTTTAAAATTTAATTAATTTAAAAAGAGATATTTTTTACCTCTAATCACGTTAAATACATCAATAATAATTTAATAAGCCTAAAAGTATCTGAAATGAAAATAACCTGAAAAAGTATTTTCAAATACAGACTAGATATTGTTAGGTTATCCAAATGCTGAAGTGCAGAATCTAATTTTTACTATAAATTCAAGCATCTTAATAAATGAAAATGACTCTTTTTACTTCGATAGAAATATTAGAGGACAACGAAATAACGTTGCAAATTTGCAGCATCCATGATAAATAAAAATATATTCTTTAACATATTTCTTTGCTAAAGTTTATGATTATCTTTTTCTGCTTCATATTATTATGGCTGTATCAATTTACATACTCCTCTTATGTAATTAAAGGTACTGGATTTCAGGACATATTTCGCCAACAATAAAATACATTTGAGCATCATATTTCATAGCAATGACAGTAAATAATAGCGTAAGACTTGTCGTAATAAATTGAAGTAATAAGACTCAAGGAAAAAGTTAAAATTATATTTGTTAGAACAGTTGTCAATTTACCAACTTTAACAATTTAAGGATTTGGTTTGGAGTGCTACGGTCTACTTTTTGCAACACGAGGGCTAATGAGACCGGGACCTACAGCTTAAAGCCGATTCCGAAAGGCTACGAACATCCATGCCAATGTGGGATTCGAACCCATGAACTCCGGTACCGAAGGCCAGCACCCTAACCAATCGGCCACCGTTCGACGCAACAATTTAAACAAGTACAGGTATAGCATGTCAGTACTGCAATATTTTAGTGTAATGTATGATGCTTAATATAGAGTTTTTAAACTGTATGAAGTGTTATAATTCATAATATAAAATGATTCATTTTCTAATATGTTATCTAGTATCTCATAACTTGCACTTAATGTACAAAACGATCAAATGGCTTTGTACGAATTTCTTTAAAGTTTTAAGAATAACAGATGTGAGTAAGAAATCAATGTTGATATTACCGGGAAAGAAAAATTTAGAAAACATATGGCTGTATCAATTTATATAAGAAGAGTATGTAAATTGATACAGCCATAATAATATGAAGCAGAAAAAGATAATCATAAACTTAAGCAAAGAAATATGTTAAATAATATATTTTTACTCAATTTGGATGCTGCAATTTTAGAATTAAAAATTAACCTATCTCTTCATTAATTTGTTTTAAATTTAGCTTTATTGAAATTTTTAATAAATAATAATTTTTTGTTCTAAGTGATTGTAAGTGACTCTATCTGATTCGATTAATAGATACTATATTAATTTTATATACTGAGCTTGAATACAGAAATTTTATGTACTTCCATAAGTGGGAATATACGTTTTTTGCAGAGCTAAAATTATAACATTCACCAACTATCTACTTTTCTAAAGAATTGATATAAATATTCTTCATTCAAGGAAATTTCTAATAAGTAATACTAACAAGTAAATTCATAGATAAGAGTCCATACCTAACATAATATTGTAAACCAATAGTGAACAAATATTTGACTTTGATTTTCCAGTTTGTTAATAAATAGTTAATAATAGTTTAATAATAGTTTGTTAATAATAGTTTAACCGAGGATTTTTAATTGGCAACACAATATTTATATATTTTCTTAGATAAATGATATAAAATGTAGTATAACTATAGGTTGAATATTATTTCTCATTTTCTGAAACATTTTTGAATTTTTAAATTAATATTATTTTTGCTGTTAATACATCATAACATCTAGACACATATTTCAAATATGTTTTATATAAACTTATCAGTAAGAAAAAGAGGATGCTAAAATGTATTTTATTGTTGGCGAAATATGTCCTGAAATCAATTACCTTTAGTTGCATACGAAGAATATGTAAATTGATACAGCCATAATAATATGAAGCAGAAAAAGATAATCATAAACTTTACCAAAGAAATATGTTAAAGAAAATATTTTTACTTAACATGGATGCAGCAAATTTACAACGTTATTTCGTTGTCCTCTAAATTTCTATCGAAATAAAAGAATTCATTTTGATTTATTAATATGCTTGATTTTATAGTAAAAACTAGATTCTGCACTTCAGCATTTGGATAACCGATTACATCTAATGCGTATTTGAAAATACTTTTCAGGTTATTTTCATTTCAGATAGTTTTAGGCTTATTAAATTATTATTGATGTATTTAACGTGTGTGATTAGAGGTAAGAAATATATCTCTTTTAGAGTTTTTAAATTGATTAAATTTTAAAAATGCTTAAAAAATAGTGGTATGCTCTACAAAAATTTGAAAATGCTTATTTAAAAGCAAATTTTATTCATATAAAACTACAGAAGAATATAAGATAACATCACGTGAAGAATATTAGTAAAACAAATTTGAATTTCAGTGATAAAATAAATTTAAATTAATCTTTTCAAAGGAGCTCTCGGAAGATCTAATTCATCTAAGAGACACATACTATCCCAGCCGCTCTGAAAAGGTTAAGGCAAATTTAAAAAATCAAGTCTAATAATTTGATTTTAATTACAGACAACTTTCTCTTTGACAGTCAACTCTTTGTATAACCGTCTTGTAGATCTGGAACGTACCAAAAATAGATTACAATAACCTAGTGAACTTTAAAAGATAGTTTTCTTTATTGTTAATATTCTGGAACACTTAAATTAACACAATTTACAAAGAGTCTTTTTCAAAGCGATACTAAAATCAATTTTCATATCAAATTTCCGTTTACCGTTTGATCATATGCACATGATAATAAATGAACTAAAGTATCTTGTTTTATTAAATTAAAAATACTGGAGATACCAGTGGTAGCTACAAAAGTAGTTCCAAATTCTTTATGCAGAAATAATTTTTGGTGAAAAAGAATTTACACTATTTATAAGAAATATGTATCGTTTTGTTTGTAGAAAATTCGCTTTCATTGCAATAAATTTTCATTTTCGCTTTACAATTTTATATTAGTTTTAACATGCTTATAATAATATATTCTAACTGCTTGAAGAAATATTATTTTTTGTGTGTTTGACATGCATTGCATTAATTTTCAACTTTTTTTTTATATACTAGCAATTTTGCTTCCATACTGGCTTATTAAAGTTATAAAACTATGGAGTTCTTATTTAAAGCTTTAAATTAGTTTTTAGAGTATTACATGCCATCAATATAAATAATTTTGGAGAACAAATTACTTTTCTAAAAGGAATAACAGGTTTTTAAAGTTTAATTTTGATAAAGTTAAAACTGATGAACTAAAGAAATAATAATGTTAAATTTGGTGTTATTTGATTACTTACCCTTGTACTCTCTAATGAAAGAGTAATACATTTTTGCGAGAATATTTACAGAGATTCGGTGTAACTATAAAATAATTTATGAACTTGACATGAAGAAAATGTTAAACACTATTATGTTTTTAAATAATTACATCGCTTAAATTTTAGAAATAAAAATGCATAAAAAATATGCATTGGTAGCATTTTTACAATTATGTTATAATACAAAAATACAATAATATTTTCTATGTGGGAAATTTAAAATAAAATTCCAGTTTCCAATCTAAAAAGGGATTATTTTAAAAAAAATTAAAAAGGTGAGTTTTTAAACTATTTAGAATATATACAAAATAAATTATTATTTTAAATAATATATAATATAAACATAAAAAGACAATTTTTACAGTTCTTAAAAATAGAGATTTGTATTTAAACTAAAAAAATAAAAAAGTTTATAATTTTTATATTCTATATAACTTCTAATGTAAATTTTAGCATATTAAAATATAACATAAATAATTTTCACAATAAAATTGATAATCTTGTTTGATATGAACTAAAAATAAGTATGCTCTCTTTGAAAGTACAATAGAAATATATTATATTTTGTACAATTGTGTTTTAGTATGATACTTCTAATGTAATTTTTAGTTTTCCAGTATGCTATTTTTAACAAGTAACATCTCACTGGGAAACTAGCGGAGTGTTATGATATTGCTCAGTATTGTTTCTTGTTTGGTAGTATGATACTTCTAATTTTGTAATGGGTTTTAGTTTTCCAGTATGCTCTCTTTGAACAAGTGTTATGATATTGCTCAGTATTGTTTCTTGTTTGGTAGTATGATACTTCTAATTTTGTAATGGGTTTTAGTTTTCCAGTATGCTCTCTTTGAACAAGTACTCGGACATCTCACTGGGACAGGACTCCAGCGGAGTGTTATGATATTGCTCAGTATTGTTTCTTGTTTGGTAGTATGATACTTCTAATTTTGTAATGGGTTTTAGTTTTCCAGTATGCTCTCTTTGAATAAGTACTCGGACATCTCATTGGGACAGGGCTCCAGCAGAGTGCGACCTCTTCCCCCCGATTTGGTTTGGAGCGCTAAGGTCTAATTTTTTCAACACAAGGGCTAATGAGACCGGGACCTACTGCTTAAAGCCGATTCCGAACGGCTACAAATATCCATGCCATAGTAATATTCCCCCCGATTTGGCCTGTAGGTCTTAAATGTTCTTTTGAACACGGAGCAATGTATGGGCACCGTGCTCCTCCTCGTTAAACTAATACTCCAAAACGTAGAATTTCATAGTCCGTCGCTAGTGAGCTTAAGGTACGTTTAAAGTACAAACATTTAAGCTAATTAAATTGTTTTCCAGACTTTGTTTCTGGACGGGGAGCCTGGATTTGCATCAAATGCCCTATACCTGAATTGCCAGGAGGGCGAGAAGACGCTGGTTGCATAAACCTACAGAGGAGCAGTCAAAATCAATACATAGAATTTCATGGTTCGTCAGGAGTAAGCTTAAGGTTCAGTTTAAACTACAAACATTTAAGCTAATTATATTATTTTAAGCCTTTGTTGCTGGATGGGGAGACTGGATTTGCACCAAACGCCCTAAACCTGAATTTCCAGGTGGGCGGCTAACCGCTGGTTGTATAAATTTACAGAGGAGCAAACAAAAATGCCGTACGATGGCCGATTGGTTAGGATGCTGGCCTTCGGTACCGGAGTTCGTGGGTTCGAATCCCGCTGTGACATGGATGTTCGTAGCCGTTCGGAATCGGCTTTAAGCTGTAGGTCCCGGTCTCATTACCCCTCGTGTTGCAAAAAGTAGACCGTAGCACCCAAAAAACCAAAAGAAAAAAAAAGAAATCAGCAGTCAAAATCAATACTCCACCATGTTGAATTTCATGGTTCGTCACGCTTGAGCTTAAGGTACGTTCAGTTTACAGTACAAACATTTAAGCTAATTAAATTGATTTAAGCCTTTGTTGCTGGACGGGGATACCGGATTTGCACCAAACGCCCTATACTTGAATCACTAAGTGAGCGGCATGCCGATGGGTGTATAAATCAATAAAGAACTAGTCAAAATTACTCAAACATAAATTATGAAAAAAAAATCTAAATCAATTTCAAAAAATGTAAATTCGACTTGCATTACATTTTAGACATGACTTCCTGGTACTTTTATACCACATTTTATATATATGGCTCTTTATATTTTCGCACAATTGTGTTAACAGACACACTACATAATGCTCATCTTTATTTTAAGCCTTTGCTAATAGACGGGGAGACCAGATTTGCACCAAACGCTCTAAACCTGAATTGCCAAGTGGGCGGCAATCCGCTATTATAAACGACTTGCATTACCTTTTAGACATTGCTTTGTGGTACATTTATAACAAATTATATATATATAGCTCTCATTGTTTTCACACAATTGTTTTAACAGGCACACTACATAATACTCCTCTTTATTGCGATAGAAAATATTAAAAAATATCAATAAAACTACACACCAAAACTAGTTATAATTTTTTAAAATTTATATGTGGACCAGAAATTTGTATTAGCCAATCATTTATAATAATTATTACTACATTCCCTTTAGACTCTCACTAGTAAAATATTTTGTTTAGCATCTATCATCGTCTCTTGCTCGAGGCTTCGTATTTCCTTGCTAATAGAAATCACCAGGGATATTCCGTAACTTATTTTTCATGTGATTAGATGTTGCGACCACGCTAATCTAATTTCACGTTGAAGCGTCTAGAGATCGATATGATGTAGTTCTCGATTTGAAATAGAAAATTATTTTTAATGAAAAATGATAATTTTTTAGCAAAGTAGTAGATATTACTTCAGTCATTACGGTGTGCGTCGCAAATAAATGTATGAAGAACCAAATTTGTGATGAAATACGTTTTCATCTGACTATTTCAAAAATAGAAAGAATAAACATATATGAGACTGAATACATAAATGCTTTATAAATTGGATCAGTTATATCACTCATTTTTAAAATTACATTATTTCTAATATTCTAATAATATATGCGTGTGTATGAATAAATGTATGAAAAACTAAATTTGTGATAAAATATGTTTTCATCTGATATTTGTGTTTTCCTGACTATTTCAAAAATAGAAAAATAAACATATCTGAGACTGAATTCCTAAATGTTTTATAAATTGGATCAGTTATATCACTCATTTTTAAAATTACATTATTTCTAATATTCTAATAATATATGAATGTGTATGAATAAATGTATGAAAAACTAAATTTGTGATAAAATATGTTTTCATCTGACTATTTGTGTTTTTATCTGACTATTTCAAAAATAGAAACAATAAATATATCTGAGACTGAATACCTAAATGTTTTATAAATTGGATCAGTTATATCACTCATTTTTAAAATTACATTATTTCTAATATTCTAATAATATATGAGTGTGTATGAATAAATGTATGAAAAACTAAATTTGTGATAAAATATGTTTTCATCTGACTATTTGTGTTTTTATCTGACTATTTCAAAAATAGAACCAATAAACATATCTGAGACTGAATACCTAAATGTTTTATAAATTGGATCAGTTATATCACTCATTTTTAAAATTACATTATTTCTAATATTCTAATAATATATGAGTGTGTATGAATAAATGTATGAAAAACTAAATTTGTGATAAAATATGTTTTCATCTGACTATTTGTATTTTCATCTGACTATTTCAAAAATAGAAAAATAAACATATCTGAGACTGAATTCCTAAATGTTTTATAAATTGGATCAGTTATATCACTCATTTTTAAAATTACATTATTTCTAATATTCTAATAATATATGAGTGTGTATGAATAAATGTATGAAAAACTAAATTTGTGATAAAATATGTTTTCATCTGAATTTATTTTTCATAAAAAATAGAAACAATAAACATATCTGAGACTGAATACCTAAATGTTTTATAAATTGGATCAGTTATATCACTCATTTTTAAAATTACATTATTTCTAATATTCTAATAATATATGAGTGTGTATGAATAAATGTATGAAAAACTAAATTTGTGATAAAATATGTTTTCATCTGACTATTTCAAAAATAGAAACAATAAACATATCTGAGACTGAATACCTAAATGTTTTATAAATTGGATCAGTTATATCACTCATTTTTAAAATTACATTATTTCTAATATTCTAATAATATATGAGTGTGTATGAATAAATGTATGAAAAACTAAATTTGTGATAAAATATGTTTTCATCTGACTATTTGTATTTTCATCTGACTATTTCAAAAATAGAAAAATAAACATATCTGAGACTGAATTCCTAAATGTTTTATAAATTGGATCAGTTATATCACTCATTTTTAAAATTACATTATTTCTAATATTCTAATAATATATGAATGTGTATGAATAAATGTATGAAAAACTAAATTTGTGATAAAATATGTTTTCATCTGACTATTTGTATTTTCATCTGACTATTTCAAAAATAGAAAAATAAACATATCTGAGACTGAATTCCTAAATGTTTTATAAATTGGATCAGTTATATCACTCATTTTTAAAATTACATTATTTCTAATATTCTAATAATATATGAATGTGTATGAATAAATGTATGAAAAACTAAATTTGTGATAAAATATGTTTTCATCTGACTATTTGTATTTTCATCTGACTATTTCAAAAATAGAAAAATAAACATATCTGAGACTGAATTCCTAAATGTTTTATAAATTGGATCAGTTATATCACTCATTTTTAAAATTACATTATTTCTAATATTCTAATAATATATGAATGTGTATGAATAAATGTATGAAAAACTAAATTTGTGATAAAATATGTTTTCATCTGACTATTTGTGTTTTTATCTGACTATTTCAAAAATAGAAACAATAAATATATCTGAGACTGAATACCTAAATGTTTTATAAATTGGATCAGTTATATCACTCATTTTTAAAATTACATTATTTCTAATATTCTAATAATATATGAGTGTGTATGAATAAATGTATGAAAAACTAAATTTGTGATAAAATATGTTTTCATCTGACTATTTGTGTTTTTATCTGACTATTTCAAAAATAGAAACAATAAATATATCTGAGACTGAATACCTAAATGTTTTATAAATTGGATCAGTTATATCACTCATTTTTAAAATTACATTATTTCTAATATTCTAATAATATATGAGTGTGTATGAATAAATGTATGAAAAACTAAATTTGTGATAAAATATGTTTTCATCTGAATATTTATATTTTCATCTGACTATTTCAAAAATAGAAACAATAAACATATCTGAGACTGAATACCTAAATGTTTTATAAATTGGATCAGTTATATCACTCATTTTTAAAATTACATTATTTCTAATATTCTAATAATATATGAGTGTGTATGAATAAATGTATGAAAAACTAAATTTGTGATAAAATATGTTTTCATCTGAATATTTATATTTTCATCTGACTATTTCAAAAATAGAAACAATAAACATATCTGAGACTGAATACCTAAATGTTTTATAAATTGGATCAGTTATATCACTCATTTTTAAAATTACATTATTTCTAATATTCTAATAATATATGAGTGTGTATGAATAAATGTATGAAAAACTAAATTTGTGATAAAATATGTTTTCATCTGAATATTTATATTTTCATCTGACTATTTCAAAAATAGAAACAATAAACATATCTGAGACTGAATTCCTAAATGTTTATAAATTGGATCAGTTATATCACTCATTTTTAAAATTACATTATTTCTAATATTCTAATAATATATGAGTGTGTATGAATAAATGTATGAAAAACTAAATTTGTGATAAAATATGTTTTCATCTGACTTTTTCATCTGACTATTTCAAAAATAGAAACAATAAACATATCTGAGACTGAATACCTAAATGTTTTATAAATTGGATCAGCTATATCATTATTTTTTTAATATTACATTATTGCTAATAATCTACCAATATATGAGTTTGTATGAATAAATGTATGAAGAACCAAATTTGTGATAAAATATGTTTTTATCTGAATATTTGTGTTTTTATCTGACTATTTCAAAAATAGAAACAATAAACATATCTGAGACTGAATACCTAAATGTTTTATAAATTGGATCAGCTATATCATTATTTTTTTAATATTACATTATTGGTAATAATCTACCAATATATGAGTTTGTATGAATAAATGTATGAAGAACCAAATTTGTGATAAAATATGTTTTTATCTGACTTTTTAAAAAATAGAAGGAACAAACGTATTTGAGAATGAATACATAATTTTTTTTATAAATTTGATCAATTATTTTATTGAATTTTTAAATTACATTATTACTATTATTCTACCAATATATCAGTATAAGTGCATACTACAAAGATTGATAATTTAATTTGTAATATATAAAATTATTTTAATATTTTATTTAAAATTAATAAAGCTATTATATTTTTCAGATTAGTATTAGAAAATATATAAAAATTTCTCAAAGAAATGAAAATTACTTATATGAAGTATTACACTTACTTTTTCAAGATAAAGAGAATAATATTTCATATGCAATGGTCCTTAGAACTGAATATTTTTATTTTTGAATTTTTAAATTAAAATATTGTTATTATTTTTCCAATATGTTACCATTATTCTACCATTATTACTATTATTCTACCAATATATCAGTATAAGTGCATACTACAAAGATTGATAATTTAATTTGTAAATCATAAACATGAGCTGGCTTTGGAATGTTTTATTTAAAATTAATAAAGCTAAATGATAACAGTTATTCAGATTAGTGATTAGAAAATTTGATATAAATCTATTTTAAAGAAATGAAAATTATCTTACTATGAAGTATTACATTTCTGTTTTACTTTTTCAAAAGTAGAAAGAGTAATAATATTTCATATGCAATGGTCCTTAGTACTTAGTAATATATTTAGCTGCATTTGAATTTTTAAATTAAAATATTGTTATTATTTTTCCAATATGTTACCATTATTCTACCATTATTACTATTAATCTACCAATATACCAATATATGAGTATAAGTGCATTTTACAAAGATTGTTAATGTAATTTGTAAATTATAAAAATTAGCTGGTTTTATAATATTTTATTTAAAATTAATAAAGCTAAAGGATAATTATTATTCAGATTAGTGATTAGAAAATTTTATATAAGTGCGTCTCAAAGAAATGAAAATTACCTTAACGAATATAAAGTATTACATTTTCTTTTACTAATTCAAGAGTAGAAAGAGTAATAATATTTCATATGCAATGGTCCTTAGAACTTCGCAATATATTTAGCTGCATTTGAATTTTTAAATTAATATATTGTTATTATTCAGCCAATATATGTTACCATTATTCTACCATTATTACTATTATTCTACCAATATATGAGTATTGGTAGGTCCCGGTCTCATTAGCCCTCGTGTAGCAAAAAGTAGACCGTAGTGCTCCGAACCAACCAACCAACCAATATATGAGTATAAGTGCATTCTACAAATATTGAGAATTTAATTTGTAAATTATAAAAATTAGCTGGTTTTGGAATATTTTATTTAAAATTAATAAAGCTAAAGGATAATTGTTATTCAGATTAGTGATTAGAAAATTTTATATAAGTGCGTCTCAAAGAAATGAAAATTATCTTAATGAATATAAAGTATTAAATTTTCTTTTACTTATTCAAGAGTAAAAAGAGTAATAATATTTCATATGCAATGGTCCTTAGAACTTCGCAATATATTTAGCTGCATTTGAATTTTTAAATTAATATATTGTTATTTTTCAGCCAATATATGTTACCATTATTCTACCATTATTACTATTATTCTACCAATATATGAGTATTGGTAGGTCCCGGTCTCATTAGCCCTTGTGTAGTAAAAAGTAGACCGTAGTGCTCCGAACCAACCAACCAACCAATATATGAGTATAAGTGCATTCTACAAATATTGAGAATTTAATTTGTAAATTATAAAAATTAGCTGGTTTTGGAATATTTTATTTAAAATTAATAAAGCTAAAGGATAATTGTTATTCAGATTAGTGATTAGAAAATTTGATATAAGTGCGTCTCAAAGAGATGAAAATTACCTTAATGGATATAAAGTATTACATTTTCTTTTACTTATTCAAGAGTAAAAAGAGTAATAATATTTCATATGCAATGGTCCTTAGAACTTCGCAATATATTTAGCTGCATTTGAATTTTTAAATTAATATATTGTTATTATTCAGCCAATATATGTTACCATTATTCTACCATTATTACTATTATTCTACCAATATATGAGTATTGGTAGGTCCCGGTCTCATTAGCCCTCGTGTAGCAAAAAGTAGACCGTAGTGATCCGAACCAACCAACCAACCAATATATGAGTATAAGTGCATTCTACAAATATTGAGAATTTAATTTGTAAATTATAAAAATTAGCTGGTTTTGGAATATTTTATTTAAAATTAATAAAGCTAAATGATAAGATAATAGTTATTGAGATTAGTGATTAGAAAATTCAATATAAGTTGACACCATAGAAAGGAAAATTATCTTAATGAATATAATATATATATATAAACATTTGATAAACTAAATGAATATATAATCATTTCTGTTGCACTTACTCAAAAGTAGAAAGAGTGACAATGTTTCATATCCAATGGTTCTTAGTACTTCATATTATATTAAGCTACATTTGAATCTTTAAATTAATATACAGGGTGTCCCAAAACTTACCATTATATCTACTTATTACTCGTTATGTACATAAAATGAAAGAAGCGTTCCTGTGCGATCCATAGTTTACGAGGAAAATACGAAAAACAAAATATGACGTTAGTGCCGTTGCAAGAAAAAAACACTTCATTGGGCATATCAACAATAGTATTTACATATCTTTCCAGACGATAATGCCGTGCATGCTCGTGCGCCATAGAATGGTGTTAAGTTGCCATTGAATTGGTATTTAAAAGACTGCATCTGACAGCTACATTCATTTGGCCATACATTGCGTTGTGACTAGAAATGTACCTGATAAGATATAATAAATGCTTTCGAACTGTTAAGTATTGCAGATATGCTGTTGATATGAATAAAGTGTTTTTTCTTGTTTGCACTACGTCATATGTTTTTCTTTTTTCTCGTTAAATTAGTACAAGAGCTTCTTTGGGCATATATACTCCCAACAGGAATCTATCTGTGCAATCTGAATCAGCTGTATTGTATACTTATTGTGACATTAGTACAAATATAAAGATTCATAATTTAATTGAAAAAGAAATTACGTTATTTGCATTTTTCTCGTAAACTATATCGTACAAGAACTTTATTGGGCATATACAACGAGGAATCTATCTTAAATGATCTGAATCTAGCTGTATGTTATACATTTGTGCCATTAGTAACCTATACAATATAAGTTCATAATTTAATTGAAAAAGAAATTGACTGTTATTGTCGCATTTTTCTCGTACTATGGATGTACGAAAGCTTCTTTGGGCAGTTTTTATATACTCCCAACGAGGAATCTATCTGTGCAGCTGTATCTGAATCTAGCTGTATTGTTATACTTATTTGTGACCATTAGTAACCTATACACTATAAGGATTCATAATTTAATTGAAAAAGAAATTACTGTTATTTGTTTTTCGCATTTTTCTCGTAAACTATGGATCGTACAAGAAAGCTTCTTTGGGCAGTTTTTATATACTCCCAACGAGGAATCTATCTGTGCAGCTGTATCTGAATCTAGCTGTATTGTTATACTTATTTGTGACCATTAGTAACCTATACACTATAAAGATTCATAATTTAATTGAAAAAGAAATTACTGTTATTTGTTTTTCGCATTTTTCTCGTAAACTATGGATCGTACAAGAAAGCTTCTTTGGGCAGTTTTTATATACTCCCAACGAGGAATCTATCTGTGCAGCTGTATCTGAATCTAGCTGTATTGTTATACTTATTTGTGACCATTAGTAACCTATACACTATAAAGATTCATAATTTAATTGAAAAAGAAATTACTGTTATTTGTTTTTCGCATTTTTCTCGTAAACTATGGATCGTACAAGAAAGCTTCTTTGGGCAGTTTTTATATACTCCCAACGAGGAATCTATCTGTGCAGCTGTATCTGAATCTAGCTGTATTGTTATACTTATTTGTGACCATTAGTAACCTATACACTATAAAGATTCATAATTTAATTGAAAAAGAAATTACTGTTATTTGTTTTTTCGCATTTTTCTCGTAAACTATGGATCGTACAAGAAAGCTTCTTTGGGCAGTTTTTATATACTCCCAACGAGGAATCTATCTGTGCAGCTGTATCTGAATCTAGCTGTATTGTTATACTTATTTGTGACCATTAGTAACCTATACACTATAAAGATTCATAATTTAATTGAAAAAGAAATTACTGTTATTTGTTTTGAAATAAATTATTGAAATGTAAAAACGCTAAAAGTGTATTATAACTATAGATTCAGATAGCCATTTAATATAATACTAAAAACTGTTATTCTCAGAAAATTAAAAAAAAGGAAATTCATTACATTAATTTATTTTTCTTTTAACCAAGGAATCCTTTAATAAAGAGATTTTTATTTGTGCTGGCTATTGAATGAAGCTTTTCTAACAGTACTTTATATGAAATATTTGTGTATTTTACTTCCCTCTCCAGATGTTATAAACGAGAATACAAAGGAAAGATAAATAAACTAGTACATTTGAATTTTTTCTAGTAATAGAAAAACCTTTGCCAATTCATTACTAATTGCAATAGCCTTTTCAAGTTTTTTATGAGTAAAGAACTGTAAAATCATTAGGAAGCTCTTAATAGATAAAATATATTATAAACGACATCGCTGAAAAAAGAAGCATTACGCTCATACGATAAATATATTTGAATTAATGACTAATTGGATTAATGTACTAAAATGGAGCTGCTTTCTAAAAGTTTCAAACGTAACCAAGACCTGATTTACATGGATTAACGCTGAATTAATTTATTTGACTCCCCATAGCCCCTGAAAATGTAATTCTGTATTTGTTTATCTTTTGTCCTTCCTTCTTAAATGCCATTGATATATATTGTTATACATATTCCCTAAGGCATGACATTGATACAATGCTTATATTCCAGAGCAAAGACGATGTATAGGACTTTCAGCAATGTTTATTTGCTTTGTTTACAAAAGAAAGCAATAAAATATTTCTCTACTGTTTAACTTAATAAAATATATTGGTTTTTATTACATTTTATCAACTTCGGAAAATATGCCAATTTAAAATATGTCTTGTATATAAAGGTATTCCCTACTGAAAAATATTTACACATTTACAGATATACAGAAATTTAATATGATATAAAAATCTTTAAAACCACTGGATTTTGTTACGTGTTTATAACTTCTTAACCTGTTTATATACTTCTTAAATGAATGAAAATAGAACTAAAATATTCTAGTTTAATGAATAAACACAATAATTGTAAACCTAAAAATAATAATTTCTCTGTTGTTTAAGTTAATACAATATATAGTTTTTCAACACATTGTATCAATTTTGGAAAAATGCCAATTTAAAATATGTCTTTCATATACTACAGAAATTTAATATGATACACAGAAATTTAATATCACATAAATATCTTCAAAATCCCTGGATTTTGTTACATGTTTTTAACTGTTCTGTAACGAATTAAAATAAAACTAAATTGTTCTAGCTTAATGAATAAACCTGAAAGTTGATAGGAAAATAATCTTTTCTATTTTTATACTACAAAAAAAAATGCATGTGCGATACAACATACCGTTCAAAAGGTCTCGAAATTAATACCACTATTTAAAAAACTATATGAGTGGTCAAATAAAAATAAAATTCGAAAAGACTGTGTTATGAATTCGATCATTACTTACTGAGTTATTAATACATTATTAAGGCAAAGTTTAACTGCAAGTAAAGTCAAAATATCTTTCAAGTGCGTGCATGCCTCGAGAAATGTAATAAAGAATCTGCTTCCTCGAAATCAGTAATTTTTCTATGGTTTGTTTTGTTTTGAAAGGTTCGTAAGTACATTGATATTGATAAACACACTGTACATCCAAATGAAATACCTAAAAAAAGAAAATATAAAGCAAAATCCTCAATATCGCTGTTGGTACCCGTAAACAAATGTTACTAGAGATAGCTGATATATTGCAAATATTAATTAATAGTAAGTATAAGTGTAAGATTACAAAGTTAGTAAATATTCTATTTGCACTTTATTTCATCTACTTGCGAGTTGAGAAATTTTCAACCCATTTCACTGGTGAATTTGGATTAATATTTATTGCACTTCAGATTTCCATTCATGTTCTTTTAAAGATGTTGTATTTATTTCTGATTCAACTACAGCTTTCAAGGCTAAAGACAGAAAAGAAACCTTGCGTTCAGAAATGCAGTTCTCTTTACGTAGGAAGAATTCAGTCTCTTTCCAGAAAAAATCCTTTCCCTTTGGTGGCGAGGAAAATCAGAAAAACATATTTTTTGCAAAGACTAGGTGCAATACGACACAAAATCATTGAGAATTTCGCCGTTTCATTCTTTAAAATAGGAATAAATAAAGTATTTAGGCATTTATTTTGTGTAACGATTGCTTCCTGGTGATAAGACATCCAGTGCTCTCTGAACCAGTTTTCATTGTGTTCCTGGTACTCTTCATTCAGCAGCAATTGCCAAATTTTAGCCTCGCATATTTTATGTTTTAATATTAATTTTTCCTTAAGCATGCATACACAATACTGAAATTGGGGAAAAATTAGTCAGACATCTTAAAAACAAGTATTTTATCGAAATATGAGCACTGAAAATTATCTCTATTACAATCCTTCCTTTTGCTGAATGTACAAAACATGTGAAACCATCTTTAATAAATATAAAACCATCAATGATTAATATTACACAGCTCAAATGCACTATTAAAAAGATAAAACGATGAATGAAGCAAAACATTGTTTTACAAATAAAAGTGCTCTTATACTAAAATGCATCTCACTGTGTCATAAAATAATCTTTGATTTTGTTGCAAAACTGCCCATATTTGATTTCTAATTGCTTCCTCACTCACTCTATTCTTTAGATCTCGTCTCCATAGATTATGTGTTCTGAAGTCTAAAAAAGAAAAGAAAAGTTGGTATAAAAATGAAGTATTATTAACCCACGAGGACGCGCGGTACCAGCACACGAGACACGGTACACAAGCAGAGCAAAATTTCTCAGCCAATTACCAACAAAATTGCTTTTGATAGTGGACAGAAAATTTGTATTATCAAATATACTTTATTAAGAGTTTAAAATATATTTCGGATTATTTGAAATATTAATTTTTAAAAGTAGTTTCAGCTGTAGATGTTTTCTATTAACATTCCAAAAGCATAAACATTAGACACACACAAGTTAAAAATATAAACCACATCCTTATACACTGTCTACCAATAAGTATTTGGACACCTATGCAAATGACGACATCTGCCGTCCTGAGGTACGTCACTGCCTTCGCCGGTATACATCGTAATGGAAACAGCATCGGCATTAGTCGCATGCAAGATGCCGCGCAGTTCGAAACTCTCTTATTTCGAGAAAGGTGTAATTATCGGGTATCACAAATGTGGCCGATCCTTAAAGGACATATCTAGCGATTTGAAGTACCCAAACTCGACAGTGGCGTACATGATTAAGAAGTGGAAGGTGAGCGGTGATTGTCGGAATGTGCCCTGAGTCGACAGACCTACGAAACTGGGACATACAGACCGGCGAGTGCTGTACACAGATATTCGGAAGACCCGCACCCTATCGATGGCCCTCATCCGTGAGGAGATTCAACAGGCCTCCTGGAGTATTGTTTCAATGAATACCATTCAAGCACATCTGTTTGGTTATCATGGTCGTTGCCCATAAGCCTTTGATCACAAAGTCCAACTGCGCTGCTCGGTTAATGTGGTGCAAAGCACATCGGAATTGGGCCGTAGATCAGTGGAAAAGGGTTCTTTGGAGCGACGAATCAAGGTTCCCTCTTTACCGTTCCGATGACAGGGTCTGGGTCTGGCGTCTGCCTGGAGAACGTCTCCTGCCAGAATACATTGTGCTAACAGTCATGTTCGGCAGAGGTAGAATTATGGTCTGGGGGTGTTTCTCCTGGTATGGACTGGGACTCTTGGTCCCCATTCATTGTAAACTCTACACCGATGCCTACTGCACTATTTTGGATGACAATGTGCTTCCTACGATGTGGCAGTTTTACGGGTTGAACCCTGTGACTTTCAGGACGATAATGCCAGTTGTCATGCTTGGAGACCAAAGCTTCGCAGGGTACCAATGGAGTTCATCGAATGGACTGGCCTGCCCAGAGCCCAGATCTGAACCCTATCGAGAACCTATGGGACGAGTTGGATCGCCGAATTAAGGGGTGCACTAGCCGTCCAAAATCGGTGAAGGAAATTGTATGTCTACTCCAACCCGAATGGAAGACTAACTAACTATACCACTAACTATAAAACAAAGACTTGTGGACAGTATGCCCCGGTTTGTTCAAGCTGTAATTGACTCTAGTGGAGGCTCTACCAACTATTGATTTTGAATAAAGTTAGTTTTCCTTTTCTATCATAGGTGTCCAAATACTTATTGGTAGACAGTGCAGTTCATCTTTATGTTTCATTATTTTAATCTAATAACGATGTTGTTTTAACATCAGCGCTCCTCCGACCACAAACACTAAATAATGCAAAACTGCATGCAAATGCATTAATAATCCGGAGCTCGAATACATTAAAAGTATCTGTTTTAGAGAAAAATATTCAGAGTAAATTGCAAAAATGCAAGTTATTAGGGTCTGGAAGACTCTATAATACAGCTACTGAAAATATGGGAAGTTTATTTCTATTGGGCAATTTTGTGTGGAATGTTTTTATAATGCTCGGCTCTCAGAGGACCGGCTCATGTCCTCACGGTTTAAAAACTGAAGTGTTTATGAGGATTTCAACATTTAGTTCTATAAGAAATGCCTCCTTAAAATGCTAAAAAAAGTGCGGGGTGAATTTATTAATCTTAAAAGAGACTGAAATCGCAAATAGTGTCAATAGTATCAAGTAGCAAATAGTTTAAGTAAAAGAACATTTTTAGTAGATACTCTTGGACATTTTTGACTGAATTGTCAAACAATTGTATTAAAAAACATTCTGTAAATATATTTGCAGTGTTAGAATAATGTGGAATTTTTTTAAAGCTACGTATTTAAAATGCTATACACAAATATATTATTTTTAATTTTTAACAAAAACAAATATATTTTTACCGTAAGAAGATATACTTTCTATAATTTTCTAAGAAAACGACGATTTTCCTATGAATAAAGTCATTAAGTAAAAGAAATAATAATACAATAGAAAGAAATACTGAATTTAAGTTACTGCATTAGCATATTTATATTTTAATAGTTTTTTCTGAGAACTCATTTAATAGGCATGAGAATGTTTGAAGCCAAAAATCACTTTGAAATCTTAACAGTTATATAAAATTTTATATAAAAAAATCTCAGCAAAAGAATTCCTGAATTATGAGTTTTCCCTTTTTTTATTAGAAAAGGAAATAATAAAGAATAGATCCTGTGATATAAATCCCATACCACATGGTTCTAGTCCGAAATGTGTTTCTCAAAATAAAATTTTCTTTATCCAATTTAAGCAATGTGTGACCAGAATTTCTGGAGAAATAGTTACCAAAATACATCGTCTTTTTGCACCAAATACATTCCATACAAATCTTTGCTCCTTGACAGTGTAAAAGAAGATAGTTCGAAACATTATCTTGTTTTACATTTTTGTATTTATTACATTTTACAATCTTAGTAGTTAGGAAATACTAAAATATTTTTCATATTCTTTGATTAAAAGTATTCTTCCATGCCTTGCAAGAAAACAAATTTAAAGTTATATAGTTATATTAAGGAAAACATTGAAACATATAAATACGTTTTGTTCAGTTTAACAAAGTAAAACACCAATACAAATTTATTGGTAACTACGCACAGAGCTAAACTAAAATTATTCTTATCACTTAGAGATAAATGGAAAAATATAGATGCCCGCGAAGTATTAATACTTTAATATGTACAAAATATATATTATGATCCTCCTACTTAAAATGAACTGTACTGATTCATTGAAAAAACTACGTGTTCTTTTTGGCCGAATCATTATTTTTCATACAATCAATGACTTGAAAAAGAGCATTTATTTAACTATATTTAAATAACCCAGTTCTCATATGGCTCTGACGTATAATAAGATGATAAAAATTGTAAAAATATAAAATCCTTATTATTAAAAAGTTCAAATATTTGTATCGCGAAATTCATGGGTACTTCTTGAAAAATATGAAAGTTAATCAATTCATAAATCACGCATAGCATAAATTTTATACAATATTTTAATAGCATACGCACACACAGATATATATATATATATATATATATATATATATATATATATATATATATATATATATATATATATATATATATATATATGTATCCGCAGTTCTTTCATGAGTATAAATTTAGTATGCACATAAAATGTAATTTAATTCGCCATATACCTTTTAGAAATCTTAATATTTATTTAACACTTCAATAAAGTAGAAAGAAACTTTCTCAACAAAAGAATTTCTGAATTATTGCGTTTTCCCCTGGGTTTTATAAGAGAAAGAAGTAATAAGGAATTGATTCTGTGATATAAATCCCATACCATATGATTCTAGTCAGAAATGTGTTTTTCAAAATAAAATTTCATTTATCCAATTTAAGCAATGTGTGACCAGAATTTCTAGAGAAATAGTAACCAAAATTATCTTCCTTTTTTACCAAATACATTCCATACAAAGCTTTGCTGCTTGACAGTGTAAAAGATATATCGAAATATTAGCTCGTTTTACATATTTGTATTTATTACATTTTTGAATTTCTGTAGTTAGGAAGAACTAAAATAATTTATATATTTGACTAAAAGTATTCTTCCACGCCTGAAAAGAAAATAAAATTTAAAATTATATTAAGGAAATAGTTAACACATATAAATACATGCTGCTCAGTTTAACAAAGTAAAACCCTAATATAAAATTATTCATAACTATACACAAAGTTAAACTGCAATTTATCTTATCACTTAGAAATAAAAAGAAAAAAAATAGATGGCCATGAAGTATGAATATTTTAATGAGTACAAAACATATATTATGATCCTCCTAATTTAAATAAAATATGCTGATTTATTTTTAAGAAAATTATTTGTTCCTTCTGGTAGAAGCAGTAATTTTCAAAAACTCAATGACAGGAAAAAAAAAGCTGATATTTTAAGACATATAGACTGAGAAATAAGTAAGAAAATGGTTGAAAAATAATCCAACAAAGGGAGTTGTAATAAATGGCAAACGTGAGATTTTTTGGAATCTGGATAACAATTTCAGTGTAATTTTTTAAATGTTTTACATTCACTTGGTTTACAGCATTAGATTAATATACTCTACATAACACTTACACATAAATCAAAATCGGTGACTCTTTAATAATTCATAAATCCTCTCTTCGTTTCCTAAATGTATGAATTCAATTAAGACAGTTACAAAAATGATAAAAAAACAAATTCATTTCTCTCTGAAAATAACATCATTTTTATTTTCGACATTATTATTTGATGTCGTTTGACCATTTGTATCCCACACATTTCTTTGATGAGTTGAGAGACAGCGGTTTAGACACCCAGGAAACTACATTTATTAATACAAAATAAATCTGTCATTTCTCTCTGTAAAGCTAGTAAAAATGATTTATAAAAGGATTACTTTAAAAAATTCATTTGTATCACGAATGCTTCTTCTTCAAAATATTCTTTGATGAGTTGAGACACAGCGGTTTAGACACCCAGGAAACTACATTTATTTAACTACATTTAAATAAACTCTGTTCTCATATGTCTCTCACGTGTGATAAGCTAGTAAAAATTGTAAAAATATAAAAGGATTACTTCTAAAAAATTCAAATGTTTGTATCACGAAATGCTTGCGAACTTCTTCAAAATTGTCAACCTTAATCAATTCACAAATCATGCATGACATACTTTGCATACATTATTTTAATAGCATATATACACATACATACATACATACATACATATATATATATATATATATATATATATATATATATATATATATATATATATATATATATATATATATATATATATATATACATATATATATATATATACATATATATATATATATATATATATATATATACATATACATACATATATATACATATATATACATATAAATATACATATATATACATATATATACACATATATATACATATATATACATATATATACATATATATACATATATATATACATATATATATATATATATATATATATATATATATATATATATATATATATATATATATATATATATATATATATATATATATATATATATATATATTTCTAGTTCTTTCACGTGTACACATTTAGTATTCACGTGAAGTGTAATTTAATTAGCCATACATCTCTCAGAAATCTTAACAGTTACTTAACACTTCAATAAAGAAAAAAAAACTTTCTCAACAAAAGAAACTCTGAATTATTACGTTTAACCCTGGGTGTTCTTAGAGAAAGAAATAATAAGGAAAAGATTCTGCGATATAAATCCAATACCATATGATTGTAGTCATAAATGTGTTTCTGATAATAACATTTCCTTTATCCAATCTAAGCAATGTGTGACTAGAATTATTCAAGAAAGAGTTGCCAAATTATCTTTTGTTTTGATCTAAACATGTTCCATAAAATCTTTCCTTTTTGGCAGTGTAAAAAATATTTGAAAACATTAAAGTATTTTACACTTTTTATTTATTACATACTTTACTTTTTATTGTTAGAAAGAACTAAGCTAAAATAAACTGAATTTTCATTTTCTTTGACTAAATTTATTCTTTCATGGGTTATATGAAAACAAAGTTTTAAAGTACATGAAAATAAAAATTAAAACGCATGCACTCTTTTCGCTGTGTTCAACAACAACACAAAAAAACTCCAATGCACAAATATTAGAGCAACTATGCTTAAAGTAAAACTGCAATTATTCTTTATACTTGGAGGAAAGGGGAAAAAATAAAATAGAGTGTAATACGGGTATTCAAATAAACTTTACATATTTTACATATTTATATTATTACATAATTTACTTTTTATAGTTAGGAAGAACTAAATAAAAAAAACGGAATTTCATTTTCTTTGACTAAAAGTATTCATTCATGGGTAACATTGCATATTTTACATATTTATATTATTACATATTTTGTTTTTTTAGTTAGGAAGAACTAAACTAAAATATACGGAATTTTCATTTTATTTGACTAAAAGTATTTATTCAAGGGTTATTCATTCATGGGCAAAATTACATATTTTACATATTTATATTATTACATATTTTACTTTTTGTAGTTAGGAAGACCTAAACAAAAATAAATTGAGTATTCATTTTCTTTGACTAAAAGTATTCTTTCATGGGTTATATGAAAAGAAATTTTAAAAGTATATGAAAAAAAGCGTGAAAACACATGTAACCACTTTACGATGTTCAACTATAACACAAAAATCCTTTCAATATACAATTATAGGAGCAATTACGCACAAAATTAAGCTACAATTATTCTTTATCACTTGGAGGAAAGTGGGAAAATAAAATAGAGTGAAGTATGGGTATTCAAATAAATACAAAATGTGTATTTATGTATTCGTGCAGAAAATCGATTGATTAAATAACGTTCATGTACTTATTGACAGAAGTACTAATTTTCATGAATTTAATTACATGAAAAAAAGCTAGGAAGTTTTTAATTTAATAAGACCTTTTAACTTGAGAACAGGTAAGGAAAGGAGAATATTTAAATAAAAATAGAGAAGAAGTTGAATAAATTGCTGTTGTCAAATTTTTCGGGACCTGGATAACAATTTGTTTGTATTTTGTTTATTGATCTACATCCACTTAATTTAAAATATTATAATAAAGTAATCTAGATTACTTATTCATTTAACATTATATTTACGGATGTTGATCATATACCTCTTTTCACTGAAGTGAGCCAATTTGACTCATACAAGAAAATTGAAATTTTTATTAAAATATATAAAATGTTTATTACCCAAAAATTCATGGAAAACATTTTTTACATATAAAATCTGTTTTTGAAACACATTTTCCACAAACATTTCTATTACAATTAGCACAATGGTTTCTACATCTTTTTCTTTTGCATGATTGTTGAACTTGACAATTTTTCCGTGCGTTAGTAGCATGAATTTCTGTCATTGGAATTCAAGTGTTCTCGAATTCTTCTCTATATTTACTTCTTAGCTCTTCCGCCAATGGGAAAATAAAATCTTGACTGTTGCGCAGGCCTGATAGGACGAATAAATTTCATGTTATGCCTTTAACTGTTAAACCTTTCTATTAGTCAAATTGGCTCACAATCGTGAAAATAGGTATACCACATTTCATAATGCGAAATGAAATAAACTGAGGGGGAGAGGAATGAAAGTTTACATATATTTTATTACTTAACTAAAAACCAACTCATGTTTTTGAAAAGTGATATTAAAGCTTTATATATATATATATATATATATATATATATATATATATATATATATATATATATATATATATATATATATATATATATATATATATATATATAAATCAAATTTTTAATTAGTCAAATTGGCTCGGTCCGTAAATCTAGTGTTAATAACAGTATAAAATAAATTAAGATAATTGCAAGAATTCTAGGAAACAAATTTTTCTCTGGAAATAACATCAGTAATATTTTGTACCTTATTTCTTGATGGCGTTTGTCCATTTTTCGAACACATTTCTTTAATAGGCTGAAACATGGCGAATTAGTCAGCCAGAGAACTACATTAATTTATGTTAGAATAGACCAGTATGTATAATTTCAAAAAATAAATCATTACCATTCAAAATTTCATACATTGGTAACAAGCAATTGTTTTGGATTTCTTGAAATATCTCAAAGTTAATCCATTTATATATCATACATAATTTTTCGGGATAGTTTAACTGGATGCACACACATGTCAGGATAACTTCATGAATTCCGTGTCAAAAGCTTGTGATACCCTTCACTAGACAGAAATATATCTAATATATTAAAATATTTTAAATTTAATTTTTTTTAAATCATGATTTATATTTATAGTTTACACTCTTTCTGAAATGTAAGTATGCTATTTAACTCACATTTTCAGGGTCATTAAAATACAGAATTTTACTTTCAGTCATGTCATACATGTTGTTTAAAGATCTTTTCAAATGCAAGCTATGTATCAATAGAAGTATTTTATCGGATTAATAAGTTTAATGAACCCAATAAGACCATTATGAAATCGCTAAAAATACGAGATGCCGTAGCTCAATTGGCAAAGGCGCGATCATTTAACCGGATGATTGAGGGATCGAGATTCGAACCAAAGTTTTAAAGTGTTCGTTAACTCGTGTGGGAAACGTAAAATAGGTTAGTGGTCACAATGTCCTTCATGTTCTCTAACGATAGCTCTATAATTCGCGTGCCAATCTTGGGCGCAAGTTCTAAATTACTAAAATGCGTACTCAAGTGTACGTATTGTACACTTGAGTTCAGGCTTTCTGTGATAACAAAGGTACTGATCAAACGAAAGGCTCACCCCTTTTTGAAGTTTTGTAAATCAGCATCAGTTAAAATCAGCTGTTAGTCATATACCAGTCGTATATTTCCTACAGGGTTTATAGAACCTAGGTGTAAGCTTTATTACACCAGGGAAAAAAGTCACAATGACGAAAAAAACATTAAGCAGAAAACTGACTTGCCTTCAGCCTACAATTAAAATCAATACATCTTCTAACTTTTTAACTATAGGTTTCAATATAAAAAACAATATTTTAAAAGAATTTAAATGCATTAATCACTCCACATTAAAGCACTTCTTTTTCTTCAACGACCAGACCGCCCAGGATGGGCCCTTGCATTCCTCAGAATTGAATTCCAAGCTTTTCAGTCCCTGGCCATGGACATCCAATTAGAATTTTTTAAAAGTCTTAAGTCTGATTCCAAACAGTCAAGTCACCTAAGTTTAAGTCTTCCTCTTTTTCGGGTGCCAAACGGTCTGGTCGAGAAGATATTTTTTGTCACACGATCTTCGTCTATTCTGCACAGGTGTCCTGCCCATTTATTCTCTGAATCCTTTTTAACTATAGATTTCAATATAATAAACAGTATTTTAAAAGAATTTAAATGCATTAATCACTTGAAATTAAAGCACTTCTTCATTTTATTCAATGGCCAGAAAGCCCAGGATGGGCACTTGCCTTCCTCAGAATCGAATTCCAAGCTCTTCTGTTCCTGGCCCTGATCAACCAGTTAGTAATTTAAAAAAAAAATTAAGTCTGATTCCAAACAGTCAAGCCGCCTAAGTTTAGGTCTCCCTCTTTTCCTAGTGCAAAATGGTCTGGCAGAAAAGATATTTTTTGTTACACGATCTTCGTCCATTCTGCACAGGTGTCCTGCCCATTTAGTTCTCTGAATAGTTAAATATTGTACTATATCTCGATCTTTAAAAGATATTAAAGCACTTAATGAGTTCTAATTGTGGTTATTGTAACTCAACCCGATGGGTAGGGGTTCGATTCCCAAGTAAGACTTGGATGTAT
>CM063501.1:21843415-21848415 GCA_032207245.1 Pardosa pseudoannulata
AAAACAGTAGACCGTAGCGCTCCAAACCAAACCGGAACATACCTTAATAAAAGTAACCCCCTGATAAACAAATTTTATGTGTGCTATAAATGTTTTCACTCTATTCTGCTTTGAAAGGTACACTGGGTGCAAGTTAAGATTCTGCATTTAGCAGTTTTTAAAGCTTAGGTATATAAATACGTTACTGACATTTTGACTTTAGCTGATGACCTCCATAAAATCACTTTTCTTCTAAGAAATCTCGCCTACATTATTTTATGCATATTTATATAGCCATTATCTTAAGATAGAATTTTAAATATTTTCAAATTAGTGAAAGCCGAAATAAAACTATGAATATTTGTTTTGACAGCTAAAGTATTTTTGTAAATCCTGTATAACTAAAGTAATAAACTCCGAGCAAAGTATCTGAAAAATATCATACCGTAATATTTATGAATAAAATTTATGTATTTTTAAATTACTTATTCTATGAGATATATATTCAAATGTGTGCAGTTCCAAGAAAACATTTATAGTTAGATTTATTGTGTAATTATGGTATTTTAATAATAGTTTACACATGTCTAGTATGTTCATGAGCATGGAAAATGCTATAAATAAATCATGAACCGAGTGTTAAATTAATGTAGTGTAAATATTAAATCTTTTAGGTAAATATTTTTATAAAATCAATAAATCGTGAAAAGGTGTGGCTTAAGGATTAAATGATCGCTCCCTGTCTTTCAAGGTATATATATATATATATATATATATATATATATATATATATATATATATATATATATATATATATATATATATATATATATATATATATATATATATATATATGTGTGTGTGTGTGTGTATCTTTATGTATATATATATATATATATATATATATATATATATATATATATATATATAATATATATATATATATATTTATATATATATATATATATATATATATATATATATATGTATATATATATATATATATATATATATATATATATATATATATAAATATATATATATATATATATATATATATATATATATATATATATATATATATATATATATATATATATATATATATATATATATATATATATATATTATATATATATATATATATATATATATATATATATATATATATATATATATATATATATATATATATATATAGTATATATATATATATATATATATATATATATATATATATATATATATATATATATATATATATATATATATATATATATATATATATATATATATATATATATATATATATATATATATATATATATATATATATATATATATATATATATATATATATATATATATATATATATATATATATATATATATATATATATATATATATATATATATATATATATATATATATATATATATATATATATATATATATATATATATATATATATATATATATATATATATATATATATATATATATATATATATATATATATATATATATATATATATATATATATATATATATATATATATATATATATATATATATAATATATATATATATATATATATATATATATATATATATATATATATATATATATATATATATATATATATATATATATATATATATATATATATATATATATATATATATATATATATTATATATATATATATATATATATATATATATATATATATATGGTATAAATTTAAAAAATATACCATGTTTACTGTTAGGAATATTTTTTAAAAATATTTTAGATAAATGGTGTATGGGGCCTATGGATCAATGGAGAATTTATGCCTAATTAGGGTAGAAACTTTACAGAAACACTGATAAATGTGAGCAGTGTGTTGCACTGTTTCAAGAAATTAAAAGCTTTGAGCTAGTATGCTATTGGAAAAGCAATAAAGAAGGACTGAACAACTTAACTTGTGGTTTCTGGAACTCTAGACAATTCAGCTTTTGTTTACGTTTACGCTTTGATTCGATTCGTTCTGATTCGGAGTGTCGTGTTGGTGCTTAATATAAAGCGGACAATAAATCTCATTAAATCTTTATTCTAATTGTCGTGATTAAATCATTAATGTAAGTTACTTTGGAACAGAATCTGTTATTTGTGTGATGCAGCTACGTTGTGCAATTACGTTAAGAGAGCCAAGGGTAAGTAAACCTAACCCTATTTACTCCTTTTTAAATTCGAGCAAAATCAGACTCTATTTCAAAAATTCTTAACACATAATTTAAGTCTATTATAGCTATTTTTAACGTATATCATGTTTAAAAAGTAGAAATGCTTCAGGGCGCAATTTGGATCAGAATGTATAGCCTGAAGACAGTAAATTAAAAAATATATATCATTAATAAAGAAAGATTTAATAATGTTGTGCGTCATCAGCAGAACTTCAATAATAATCTTAAAGATTTCTTTCTGGAAAACGTGTTTTATGTAATAAACACATCCTTGTATTTTACAATTCTTATATGAAGAAGAATAAACAATAGCAACATATCATGTTATGACGTTAAGTAAAGATACGCTAGTGACAATAGCGATGTAGTGAGCTAGTATACATGCTGCAGACATTTATTGTGCCACAACTGCAGCAATGAAGGGTCTTTTCCTCGACCATTTTTATGCAGGATTGTTCACTCCATGGTGCATACATACACACACAGACACACACACACACACATATATATATATATATATATATATATATATCTATATATATATATATATATATATATATATATATATATACATATATACATGTACATATACATATGTATATATATATATATGTATATATATATATAATATATATATATATATATATATATATATATATATATATATATATATATATATATATACATATATATACATATACGTACACATATATAAATATGTAATGCAAACACAAAATAGCGTAGTTAACTTAGATCAAACTTAAAAGAAATATTTGCTATATTTTTGCAAGTACTAGTGTTATGCTGTTTATAATAAATATTTAAAACCTAGTTTTATTTTTCTAATGTCGAGCTTTAATACTTAACAGCTAGTTATATACCAAATTCCTTCATAATTTTTTTTTGCTGGAAAGTAATTCCTAGGTACGATAACATGTTATCTAATTTGCTAAATACCCAATTACTCATAGCTAATAGTGGCAATTAGTAAAAAAATGATGCTATTTGATCTCCGAAAGTACTGACTGACCCTGAAAACGAGGTAGGCCCGTAAAACTTCCAATAAACTACCGCCCAAAGTAGGCAATTTAAGAAAGAATTTTAAATAATGTTATGTAAAAAGCAATTTGGATATCTTGTAATGATGTGGACATTTATGAAATACGTTTCACAACTCTAAGGGTATTATTTGTATTCATAAAATTTTAATTAAAAAATCGCTTATTACTTTTTTCCGGCTATATGGACTTCCCAGAAATAGTACAATATAGTTATTATAATGAAATTTAGTATTTACTGTATAAAAAATAAAAGTATGCCCTCTCAGATTTTATTAAATTAAAAACTATATTACATACTTATTACCTATTTGTAATTCAAAAGTAAATTAATTTATGTCTCAAAGTAGCTGGCCTTTGCCAGTTTTGTATATCTATACCTCAATGTTATCATTGGAAATATTTTTACTAATATTTATAGATTTCTTTTAAGAAACTGAAACTGGGTGTAATAAATACTTTTCCATGTTTAATATCAAACCATTTTATAAATGAGAAAGATAAATATGCCTAAATTTCAGACAGTTATTTCAAATTCTGGATTATTTAAAATGCAAGCCAATATGAACAAGTTCGCAAGCAAATTAATTGCTTTTAAAAATTATCAGACATTTTTCGTAACATAAAAATTTAAATTAGACATCTTTATTTATAAAATTTCGTGAGAACTAAACCTAGAAAATTATTCATTATACCCCGTCTTTAAAGAAATTTTTAAAAGCGACGGTCTGCTAGTAAAAATATTTCCCCAAAATTATACATTGAGATATATAGGTATCCAATATGGCCAGTAACTATATATCTCAATCTTCGTTCTTTATTTATAAAATTTCGTGAGAAATTAAAATGGAGGATTGTTCATTATACTTCCTTTTTAAAGCTTCGTTAAAGAAATCTATAAATGCAACGGTCTGGCAGTAAAAATACTTCCCCAAAGTTATACATTGAGATATATAGGTATCCAATATGGGCAGTACTTAGCTACTTTAACATAGATATGAATCTATTTTTAACTTAGGAATATGTAATAAGTGCATCGTAAAGTCTTTAATCATGTAAAAGACTGAGTCTCTCAAGTTCCCAAACGATAACTCTAGAGGTGGAATGCCAAGGCTAATGGTATTCTTTTTTGTCCCTCCTTCTATATTTTGAAGACCTGCTTATTGTGTTTGTGTTGCTCGGGTGAGTGGTGTTTGCGCCCCCCCCCTATATGGTTCTTCTATATAGGCCTTTCGTTAATTTCCCAGCTTAATTAAAAAAAAAACAGTAATTTGATGTATTTTTCTGGCATCGATTTCAAACAAGTAAAAGAGACCTGTGATAGCTCAGTCGGCAGTCCACGCTTTCGTAACTGGAGGGTTGCAGGTTCGGAACCCGAGCCAGCCTAAGATCTCTCATGTTCATTAAAGGTGACTGGGGCAAGTAAAATATGTTCATGGTCACTATGTTCACCAAGTTCTAAATCAATAACTCTGGGGAGGCAATCTATGGGTCTTCTGCTTGGTGCCTGCTTTAAAATTACGAGGACCCACTTGAGCATAAGTCGTATTTTCACCCTTGTGGTGTTCGTTATAAACAAAAGGCACACTTCTTTGCTTTAATACGGCTCAATCATGCTAGGTTTGACCAAGTGGCATAATACAACTACAACAGCAACAAGGAAAAGATATATAGAGATTTTGCCTTTTTCACCATATGGAAAAATTTGTTTGTAGAAATCTATCGCTGTATAC
>CM063501.1:21853415-21920915 GCA_032207245.1 Pardosa pseudoannulata
ATAATTTGTTTATCTTCATACTCCTCTAAAGTCTCCTGATACTATGAATGCAGTTTATAATCACGTTGAATTTATTTATTGAAACCGTGTGGTTATGTATAAAAAACAAGTACACAAACTTCTTAATTTTCAAAGATATATAACTTAAATGCTAGATATTTATGAGTCTGTGAAATAGACTCCTAGACATTTTTGGAAAGAATTTGATGTTAATACCGGTGATAAAATTTCATTGCAACAAAAAAAAATCGATGATTAAATTTTAAATTATCACATATACACCTAATCTATTATTTAAGCCAAATATAAAAGAAAATTATTTACGTAATATCTAAGTTCAGCTATAAAACATATGAAAATAATGCAGACGATATTTAAATAATTTAAAAAAAGAAATGATTAAATAATATGTTTAAAGGAAGGACGTCATAAAGCTAGAAAAAATGTTATGTTTACCTATTTTTTATGTGATATATTTCATCACCTACTTTTAACCGGGGAAAATAGGGCTTGGTATAATGACATTAAATATTTAAGACTTGTTTTGAATTTTGCTAACCCTAAATCATTAAAAATCCAATATGGATGCCCCTATTATTCCAGGTCCAACCCCTTCATAAATTCGAGGACAGACGGACAGATAAGTTAAGCTATTATTATATAGGGGATTATAGACGATATTTAATTTATTTTAATTGATTCCACTTGTTAGTTTAAATTGTGTTATCCATTTTTAATTACCTTCCTGACTAGCAACAGATATGAAATATAGAACATACGTTCATTTCCGAGGACAAGGCATTTTTGAAATCTCTAATAAATTTGAAATCCCTAATAATAAATTAGAGTGGCGGAAAAAATCATTTTAAATGAGAAAAACTGAACAGAGTTCTTGAAATCCCAATTGCAGACATTTTAAACTAGTTTTTTTTTAATCCTCGCCAGACCTTGGCATAACTGCCATTTTAACGGGCAGAAAAATAGAGTTGAGACAGACAGACAAAATGAGAAAATTTTTTAGCAGAGTTGACTGCTGCTACGTCACTAAATCCAGTACAAGTGATCAAGTGATCTCCAGACATGTCAAAGACACTATATATTGGGCAAGTCGGGGTCCCTGCAAAACCAAATCTGTGGAAAGGTTTTAAAACGTAGTCATGTTCTGTTTTAATTCTAAAATTGGTGACACCAACAGCTGTGCGCAAGTCATGAGGGATGGGATTTTCCATCAAGTCACCTCAACTCTTTCCACGAAATCCCTGATATCCCCTCTAAGATGCACTTTTAGTCTAGCATCAATGATTATTTTCATACTGTGATAGATTTAAACTAGTATCGCCATCTATTTGCCAGCGGAATAACTAAAAACTCAAACTACTTCAAAGTGATTTGAATAAAGTTTAAATAATGAATACTCTTTAAGAAAATGATACAAATTTCTATTCCTTTTTGTATTGTATAGTTTGTCTGTAGGCCCAACTAAGTTCATTTTTAAGGAACACTCCATTATTTTTGCTTTTTTTTTCAGAAATATCAAATATAGTAACTTTCCCTAATAGAAAATTTAGTTTTCTAACGAAATAAGTTTTTTCTGAGTAACATTCATTTGCAATTTAACTTAGATAAAATGTCCATTTTCTGATACATTTTTTAAAAATGAAAAACGCAGTTAAGTTGTTTTAATTTGAAGAATACCACTTAGATAATGCTTATTAATGAAAAAACTATATAAAAACATAGCATATTTTGTAAGAATAGAATAATTTGTGGCACTATTCAATTGTAAGCATTTTAAAATATAAAAAGGTTATTTACGTAGTTCGGTTCATTGGAATGTTTCTTAAAAGTAAATGTATTTTATTATCTTATTGAAATTTCAAAAACAAAAATATCAGTTGAGATATTATAACCTTAAAACTTAAAAAAAGTTTAAAAACATTAAAGAATGTGATATTCAGATTAAAGAAATTGTAAATAGAAAAAAACATTTAAAAGTTCAGTCAATAAGTAAAACTTTTGTAAAACATTTTAAAACTAACTTCTGAAGCATTAAATTGAAATTTTTAAACGATATTTTATAATGTAACACACTTGAAAAACAGTAGGTACAAATAATTCTTGCATATTAAATACAGAATAAGAAAAAAATAAAATAAATTATTTGTGTAGAATATCAATCAAATAGACATTTTACTGAAAAAAAAATCTTAAAATGTTTTTATAACTCTTAAAGATTTTGCAAGATTTTAATAAAATTTACATTCCATTTATGGTAATTAAATGTATTTGAAGTCTAAAGAAAATGCATAGATTGAAAAGTTTACTTTAGAAGATACATTTTTAAAAGAGCCTTATTTGAGACTTAAAAATATATAGAATATATAGAGTACGGAAAACCTAACTAAAAGACATTAATTATCGGAAGTTACCTACTTACTACGTCATAGAATACTTCTATAAAACTTGATTATTGCACAACAAATAATGGGATTTTGTATAAAAGACAAATATATATATATATATATATATATATATATATATATATATATATATATATATATATATATATATATATATATATATATATATATATATATATATATACACGTGCTCATTTTTTATACAATGAAAGATTAACTTTGTTACTTGAAATTAATATTTGGAAAATATAAAAGTTTTCCGATTTTCAAAAATCCATATACTCTGAACAAGAGTGAAGAATTTCATTTTTTAACGATTATATTGTGGTAAATTATAAAATGTATTCTATAAATAGAAAATCTACTATCTTAGAAGTAAATTGTATGCCTATGGACTATATTTAAAGAGGGTACAATTAAAATAGTTAAACTGGCGAAGAATTGGGGATAGGGTCGAAATTGCAATTGTTGGCAAACTTAAGCAGGGCTTGTATACATTCAATGGATTCCTTTGCATGTTGACATATGGCTGAATGAGATGGCAGACGTTCAGGCGGAGGAGGGTTCTAAAGAACCATTCCCGGTTACCAATTCACTGACATATCTTGAACTTTATTCCATTAGAACACAGGCTAAAAGGCAGATTTGGCTCGTTCCAAAGAGTCATCCCTGGTGTCAAACAGATTGTCCTGGAGGATCCCTCACCATTGATTGTGATAGATATGTTCAGACAACACTTTCCTGATACGTTGGTGGGCACCTGAAAGAATTTACTTTCGAGAAAGGTCTCGAAATGCACCATAATTATCCTAAATGTCATAATGAACAGGCATAACCTGCACATATCCTTGAGTGCCTGAGATTCTCTCTTGAGGAGCTATACAAGTCTCCTATGCTTGTTTTCGATTTTCTAAAAGTAAATGGACTCGTGGACCTCATCTAGTATATTCCTAGACATGGAGATTAGAAAGAGACAATTAAAATAACATTTAAAACATGAAAAAGTGCAATATATTACTTTTGTAAATAATTCAGGTTAAGGGGAAACTTCCCTCTCCAAATATATATATATAAATATATATATATATATATATATATATATATGTATATATATATAAATATATATTATATTTAAATATATATATTAAAAAATATATATATATATATATATTAAATATATATATATATTTTATATATATATATATATATATATATATATATATATTATATATAAACCTTGTATAAAATTAAAATTAATAATTATAAACATTATATATAGGAATATTAATTCTTTATAATTGTAAAAAAATATTCTTGTTGTATATTTTATTAAACAATAATATTTTTATAATATAAAATTTTATTTATAAATAAAGTTTTAAATTATATATTAAATAATAAAATTTCTATTATATATTTCTTAAAATAATATACATATATATTTATATATATATATATATATATACATATAAATATATATTATAATTATATATAATATATATATATATATATATATATAAACCTTGTTAATTAAAATTAATAATTAATATTTTGGGAATATTAATATTTTAAATGGAAAAAATACATACATTCTGAATTAAAATTAACAATCATTTATTTAAATATAATTTTGTTGCAAGTTCTAAAATGCATTTTTACAACAAAACTGTCATAATACGCATAAAATGGGTGCACATAGAATATTTTTACAGAAGATGAAGTTGAAAAATTATTTAAAATATCATTATTTTACCTCAAACCTGCAACAAAATTTACATAGATATATTACTAATTACTTATTAAATTTTGAAACAGGTGTAATAGGATTGAAATGAATTAATTTTGATAATCCAATATAACCTTTGGCACTAAGATGATTGTCTTAATTTGATAAAATGAGAAATTCACACACTACTTTAATAGTCTCAATAAATTCCTAGATGAGTGTCATAATATGGAATACCCCCCCCCCTGTTTCTCCTCGCAAAAGACTTTCCGCCAACTGTCGCCAATTTGGAAATCGTTTATCATCTTTGTCAACTGCAAATGTAATAAATCAGAGATATAATTTATTTCAATTACTTGCTATTCTGACTGTCTTAAGTGGGGAGTGGTTTAATATAATAGAACTTTAAAGATATTATTTTCTTATGGAAAAGCTGTTTCTGGTCTTTTAATGCTGGTTAAAGATAAAAATTAATTCTTACGTTTCTTATCGAGTAATCAAAAAACTTTTTAGACAATCCCATTCAAAGAGGATGGCTATCGTCTAGTTAAATTGAAAAAAAGTGAAATAAGAGAAAACTGGTATATGAGCATACAGTGAAGTACAGAGAGACATTTCTAGAATGATTGTTTTTATTACAATACAATGAAGCACTTTTATAAATCTGTTCGAATATGCTAAATTTTCGGTTCCTTTTTCATATAAGATTAATTTATTTTATTGAAAACGTTTAGTTTCTATAATATGTCCCATTTGTTTAAAGTAAAAATTAAAGATTTAAAGAAATTATAGTTTTTTTAATATCATTTATGAAATTCAAAATACGAATTTCATTTCGCATTAAACTATTTATTTCTCACGGACTGAGAATCAAATTTATCTATCTATCTATCTATCTATCTATCTATCTATCTATCTATCTATATATATATATATATATATATGTATATGTATATATATATATATGTGTGTATACATGTATATATATATATATATGTGTGTGTGTGTGTGTAATATATTCAAATTATTTAACTTTAATATTTCCTTAAAATCCCCCTCTCTCCCATTCTAAATTCTTAAAATATATTTCCCAGCCTCTAAATGTCTTCATGAAAGGAGCATTCTAGACTTAAAATTCCTTCGATACATTTACCTAAGCTTTCTATCCTATAGATGTAAATTTTCTGTCTATTCAACACGTTTCCCAGCTGTCTCCGGCAAATGGCTCAGCGATTTTCCAGATCTTAAACAGAAATTCGCTGAGGAAGTGGGAAAATACTTTCTGTCTTCGCTCTTGGGTGCACCTCTGTTCGAACAGAGCGATTTTTGTGTCTTTCTCTTGTCTGTCGTTGACTCGCAACGATGTACGTTTTGGCAGCTCTGATATAAAGTTTTAATTAGACTTGAGCCCTTCTCTTTAATGTCGGCCGACTGCATTTTTATTAATGTTAGCGGATTAACTATCTCCTTGTTCAATAGCCCGGGCTAGTAAGAAGAATAGAGGATAAATAAATAAATAAATAAATAAATAAATATATATATATATATTATATATATATATAATATATATATATATATATATATATATATATATATATATATATATATATATATATATATATATATATATATATATATATATATATATATATATAACCATTCATTATAAACTAAGATGAACAATTTTACATTTCAACTACTAAGTGTTCTTTTAAATTAAATTGTAAAATGTCTTCTGTAAACAAAAAAATTAAATTAAAAATAAAAAGGATGAACACCGAATAATTTAAAGGAAGCTAAAGTTGAAATAACATTTAAGCTGTCAACATTTTACATTAAATTTGTAACAACTTTTAGGTACACATTACATTAAATATACATTGGTGCATATATATATATATATATATATATATATATATATATATATATATATATATATTTATTTATTTATATATATTTATTTATATAATTATATTATATTGATATATATAATATATATGATATATATATTTTTTTATTTCATATATATATATATATATATATATATATATATATATATATATATATATATATAATTGATAGAAGCATTATGAGTGTACCATGTTGCAGCAAATGTGTGGGACGTTTTCAAGTAAAAGTAATTAAAAATACAATTTCTCTTTTATTTCGGATATTTCTTGTATAATTATTATACGGCATGTTTGAATGAAAAAAACTATCTAATTCTACAAAACTATTCCTTGTTTATATTATTTTTAAATGCAATTTATTGTACTTACTATCGTTATCGTCTATGGTTTATTTTAATGGGTATTTATTTTTTTAATGAAACTTAATAATTTTAAGCAGGAGTTTTTTTTAGTAATACTAGATTTATTACGTTTAGAAATGTGCACAAAATATTGATGAGTTTGATCATTAATTGAGTTATATCCAAATTTGTTTTTTTTAAATTCCTTCTATAGGAAACTATGTTCTTAAAGTAATTCAAGCTTGTTATTTGTTGTCTGATGCCATTCGGCACTCACTTTGGTCTCAATCTCAACCAGAATCATTTCATGTGGTTTGACAGTTGGAGTGAGTGTTTATCTGTGATCATTGTGTGGATTCAAGCTAGTGTGATATGGTTTGGTTAAATCACTATGATGCAGTTCTTCATAAACAAATGTTAATGAGATCGGGACCTACGGTTTAAAGTGGATTCCAGAAGTTTAATTAAGAAGAAAATTCCTTATTAGCTGTTGGATTCAAACACGAAAAATTTGGCACCGAAAATGAGTGCCCTACCCACTTACCTATCTGTTGGGATTCGGCTAGTATGAAATGATTGAAATTGAATACAACGTAATTCTTTAATTAAATGAAATTATAGTTTTCAAATTATAGTTATTAAAGTAAAATTAATAAGTTATCTTTCCTCGAATTTATGAAGCGGTTTGAAATGGAATGGATAATGGCATCCATATTGGATTCTTGATAAGTTAGGTTTAGCAAAATTCAAACAAGTCTTTAAAACGTTCAAAATCCCTCCCTTCCAAGTTTTCGAGCTTTTAATGCTATTATTTGAAGTTCTATTTTCCCTAGTCAAGAGCAGGCGATTAAATTTATCAATTTATCAGATAATAAATGGGTAAAAATAATACTTTTTTCCTTTAACCATCTCATTTAATAATTTCTTATTTTTTATTATTTAAATATCATCTGAATTATTTTCCTACTTTTTTAACTGAACCTAGATATTACGTAAATAATTTTTTTTTTTATTCGTCTTAAATAATAGAGTAAGTACATATGTCATAATTTTAAATTTAATCGAATATTTTTTGTTGCAATGGAAATTTTATCACCGGTATTAACAACAAATTCTTTTTATAAAAGTGTAGGAGTCTATTTCACGGACTAACAAATATCTAGAGTTTAAGTTATATATCTTTGAAAATTAAGAAGTTTGTTCATTTGTGTGTTTGTTTTTTATACATAACCACACAGTTTAACTAAATGAACGTGATTGTAAACTACATTCACAGTATCGGGAGACTTTAGAGGAGTCTGAAGATAAACAAATTATTGAGAGTGTACCAGATAATTCTCAGACAAAAAACAAACCATATTTTTACTTGCCTCGTAGGGTATTTTACAGTCCTGGAAAATTAAAATTTTACAAATACCGTCATATGACGGGCTATATGCTAGTAAGAATATATTTTATTTTTGTTTTAATTTTGTCACATAATTTATAGTTCTTTCATATGCTTACATAAATTCTGGAAAATTTACATTTTTGTTAAAACCTTCAATATCACGGGTTATATGCTAGTTAAATTATAATAGTTCATAAAAATACAACAGCAATTCTAAATCATTAGACATTATTAAAGATATATATGTATATATATATATATATATATATATATATATATATATATATATGTATATATATATATATATATATATATATATATATGTATATGTGTGTATATATATATGTATTATATATATATATATATGTGTGTGTGTGTATATATATATGTGTACATATATATATATATATATGTATATATATATATATATATATATATATATATATATATACATATACATACATATATATATATATATATACATATATATACATATATATATATATATATATATATATATAAATATATATACATATATATATATATATATATATATACATATATATATATATATATATATATATATATATATACATATATATACATATATATATACATATATATATACATATATATATACATATATATATATATATATATATATATATATATATATATATATATACATATATATAATATATATATATATATATATATATATATATATATATATATATATATATATATATATATATATATATATATATATATATATATATATATACATATATATATACATATAAATATATATATATATATATATATATATATATATATATATATAAATATATATATATATACATATATATATATATATATATATATATATATATATATATATATATATACATATATATACATATATATATATATATACATATATATATATATATATATATATATATATACTATATATATATATATATATATATATCATATATATATATATATATATATATATATATATATATATATATATATATATATATATATATATATATATATATATATATATATATATATATATATATATATATATATATATATAAATTTCCATTTCCCCTTTATCCATTATTTCAACGGGAACAAGCACTAATGATCCATCCTCAAACTAGACATTTATTACTTGGCTTTTCTCGGTAAAAAACATTTATTCGGTAAATTCTCCCGAAACCCACCGTCCGATTCTAGCCAGTTATTGCAAGTCTTTCCAAACACGCCATCTGGCGACGAATCCCTGAAGCATCCGAAGCGAAGTGAGGCTACTCTTCATGTTCCCTTCATACTCGCATCATCCGTTGAAAGAATAGATAAACTTCTTTCGGTTCTTCTTCGATGCAGCTTCACGTAAGAGCGCAGCTCTTCTTTTCTCTTAAGGCAAAAGTTTATGAGCACGATGAAAGTTTGTGTTTCTATGTAAATATCCCAGACTAAATTTACCCCAATTCTTCCTAAAGGAGAAGGAGTTTGCATGACCGTTTCGGTAAGGAATTTTTCGGATATTTTGTGCTGAAAACTACAAAACATTTTAAAAACTGTTTTAATAGTTTTTTAACTTTAATTTTGCAAAGAGCACCCATATAATAGTAACTGAAATTTATATTATTTTAATGTTTATTTCTGATGTATGGCCAGAAAAACACATTTATCATTTTTAAGAATTTGATATTAGTTGTTAAGGAAACGAAACGTTAAATTTTTTTCGAATTTGTAAAATGTTTTATAGAACATATTCGTGCTCTATTTCACTATTATTTAGAATGTTTTATGTATTTTATTCTTCACTTTGCATTTTAATATATCTTTTAAGTGTATTTGGGATATTGTTAGTAAAGTTTTTATTACTTTTAACATCCCTTTATATACATATACATATGCAAAGAACATCCATATAATAGTAATTGAAATTTATATTATTTTACTATTTATTTCTGATGTATGGCAAGAAAAATAACATTTATCATTTTTAAGAATTTTATTTCACTTTGCCTTTTAATATATCTTTTAAGCGTATTTGGGATATTGTTAGTAAATTTTTATTACTTTAAACATCTCTTTATATACATGTACATATAAAAACAACATCCGTATAATAGTAATAGAAATTTATATTATTTTAACGTTTATTTCTGATGTATGGCTAGAAAAATACATTTATAATATTTAAGAATTTGATATTACTTGTTAAGGAAATCAAACGTTAATTTTTTTTCGAATTTGTAGAATGTTTTATAGAACATATTCGTGCTCTATTTCACTATTATTTAAAATGTTTTATGCATTTTATTTTTCACTTTGCATTTTAATATAGCTTTTAAGTGTATTTGGGATATTGTTAGTAAAGTTTGTATTACTTTAAGCATCACTTTATATACATATACATATAAAAAGAACATCCATATAATAGTAATTGAAATTTATATTATTCTAACGTTTATTTCTGATGTATGGCAAGAAAAATACATTTATCATATTTAAGAATTTGATATTACTTGTTAAGGAAATGAAACGTTAATTTTTTTTCAAATTTGTAGAATGTAGTAAAGCACATATTCATGCTATATATATCAATTATTTAAAATGTTTAATATATTTTATTTTTCACTTTGCATTTTAATATATTTTTATATTTCAGTAAATATACTTTATATACATAAATTTAAAAAAGAAATTTTTTAATTTTAGAAAATAAACATTTTTAGCTTATTTACACAAAATCTGATGTATGGCCAGAAAAGAAATACATTTGTCATATTTAAGAATTTGTTCTTAGTTTTTAACAAAATAAACGTTAAAGTTTTTACAAACTTGTAGAATGTTCTAAAGAACATATTCTTGCTATATATTTCCCTATTATTTAAAATGTTTTATGTATTTTATTTTTCACTTTGCATTTTAATATATCTTTTAAGTGCATTAGGGGTATTGTTAGTCAAGATCCCTTTAAACGTCTTTAAACATCCCTTCATATATATATACAGAGGACATCTATATAATAGTAATTGAAATTTATATTATTTTAATGTTCATTTCTGTTGTATGGCCAGGAAAATACATTTACCATATTTAAGAATTTGGTATTACTCCTTAAGGAAGTAAAACGTTAAATTTTTTAAAATTTCTAAGATATTCTAAAAGACATATTCATGCTTTATTTCACAATTATTTAAAGTAATTAATATAGTTTATATTTTATTTTGTGTTTTAATATATATTTTAAGTGTAATTTAGTGTATTGTTAGTAAAGCTTATACTACATTAAATATCCCTTTATATAAATAAAATTAAAAAAGATTTTTTAGAATTCAAGAGAATAAACAAATTTTCTTTAATTTACACAAAATCTGATGTATAGCCAGAAAAGAAATATATTTATCATATTTAAGAATCTGTTATTAGATTTTAACCAAATTAAACGTTAAAATTTTCACAAACTTGTACATTGTTCTAAAGAACATATTCATGCTATACATTTCTCAATTATTTAAAATAATTAATATAGTTTATTTTTTGCTTTGCATTTTAATATATCTTTTAAGTGTAATTTGGTGTATTGTTAGTAAAGTTTATATTTCATTAAATATACTTTATATACATAAAATTATAAAAGAAATTTTCAATTTCAGGAATAAACATTTTTACTTAAATTACACAAAATCTGATGTATGGCCCGAAAAAAAATTACATTTATCATATTTAAGAATCTGTTATTAGTTTTTAACAAAATGAAACGTTAAAATTTTTACAAACTTGTAGAATGTTCTAAAGCACATATTCATGCTATATATTTCTCAGTTATTTAAAGCATTTAACATATATTATTTTTCACTTTGAATTTTAATATATCTTTTAAGTGTAATTTGCTGTATTGTTAGTAAAGTTTATACTACATTAAATATCCCTTTATATAAATAAAATTAAAAAAGAATTTTTGTTTAAATTTCGGAGAATAAAAACTTTTAGTTAATTTACTCAAAATATGATGTATGGCCAGAAAAGAAATACATTTATCATATTTAAGAATCTGTTATTAGTTTTTAACAAAATGAAACATTAAACTTTTTACAAATTTGTAGAATGTTCTAAAGAATATATTCATTCTATATATTTCTCAATTATTAAAACTGTTTAATATATTTTATTTTTCACTTTGCATTTTAATATATTTTTAAGTGTATTTGGTGTATTGTTAATAAAGTTTATATTACTTTAAATAAGAAAAAGAAGCTTTTCAATTTCAGACAGTACCAAATTTTAGTTAATTTACAAAAAATTTGCTGTATGACTAGAAAAATACAATTATCATATTTAAGAATGTGTTATTAGTTTTTAACACAATGAAACGATAAAATTTTTAGAAACTTGTAGAATGTTCTAAAAAACATATTCATGCTATATATTTCTATATATTTCTCAATTATTTAAAATGTTTAATATATTTTATTTTTCCCTTTGCATTTTAAAATATCTTTTAAGTGTATTTTGGTGTATTGTTAGTAAAGTTTATGCTACATTAAATGTCTCTTTATATACATAAAATAAAAAAAATTCAATTTAAGAGAATAAACAAATGTTAGTTAATTTACACAAAATCTGATGTATAACCAGAAAAGAAATACATTTATCATATTTAAGAATCTGTTATTAGATTTTCACGAAATGAAACGTTAAAAATTTTACAAATTTGTAGAATGTTCTAAAGAACATATCCATGCTATATATTTATCAACTATTTAAAATGTTTAATATATTTTATTTTTCACTTTGCATTTTAATATATCTTATATTTTCGTGTATTGTTAGTAAATTTTATACTACATTAAATATCCCTTTATATACATAAAATTAAAAAAGAAATTTTTCAATATCAGAGAGTAAACAAATTTCAGCAAATTTACACAAAATTAAACATGGGGAGAAAAATGTTCTCGAATTTTTAGAAACGTCCATAATGGAATAAATTTTTAGTATTTTGAACTGTAATTTTTACCGTTTTAAATATCTTTGTATTGGGAAAACTTTGAAAACTTCCTGTTAAATTTTAAAAGAGAAAAGTAGTTTATTTTTCACTTATGATTTTTTTGAAAATATATAACGTATATTATTGAAATCTTTATTTGTAATGTGTTAACAGAAGTAAAGTACTTTTGCCATATTAGAAAGTTTATTATTTGCTTTAAACAAAATATATGAGAAAAATGTTTAGAGATTTTTTTTTAAACCTCCAAAGAACATATTAATATTTTTAGCTTTTATTAAAAATTTTTAATATATATTTGTATTTCAATAAGTTCAAAAACTTCTGTTTAAATTTTAAAAATCAGACGCAAAATAGTTTTTTATTTACCATTTTGCGAAAAGTATCTAAACTGTAATAAATTATAAATATATTATTGTAATCCATAGGTCAAACGTATTCCCTGCATTGAAATAGGATTATCATGTTTAAGAAATTTTTATTAGTTTTTAAACAAAATGAAACATTAAAATCTGTACAAATTTGTAGAAAGATCTTAAGGACGTAATCATTTTATATTGCACTCCTCATTTTGTTTAATGTCATTTTGTTTTTATGCAATTTATTTTTCCCTTTGTATTTTAATATATTTTTATGTGCATTTGCCTTATTATTAGCAAAGTTTATATTACTTTAAATACCCCTTTATAAACATAAAAATGAAAAAAGAGTTTTTCGAATTTCAAATAGTAAATAATTTTTTATTAATTTAAGCAAAACTAAACAGGAAGAAAACTTTTTATGAACTTCTTGAAAATTCCATAACGAAATAAATTTTTATTATTTTGAACTGTATTTCTTTAATTTTAAAATATATTTGTAGTTCAAAAATTTTTTGAAAAGTTTTTGTTAAATCTCAAAAGAATAAATAATTTTTTTACGCATATAGTTTTGCTAGTTTCTATGAAGTATCTAGGTTATGATAAATGAAGTTTATATTATTGTACTGTTTAGTTGTAATGTATGGACTGGAAAGAAAAGATTTCTATCATATGTAAGAATTTATTATTAGTTTTTAACAAATTAAAACCTTAAAATATTTAAAAATTAGTAGACATTTCCAAAGGACATATTTCTATTATATGTCACTCTTATTTTAAGTGTTTTATGTTTTTTAATAAATTCTAAAAATTCTTATTAAATTTTAAAAACGCAAAAATTTATTTATAATTTTGAGAAGAGTTTTCCTGTAATTCTAAATTAAGTTTATAAAACTGTATTCTTTACTTGTATTGCATGGCTAGAAATGAATTACTCTTTCTATTCTTTTTAATTTATAAAAAAAATTAGTGTTTGTTTCGTTGAACACTTTCATGTTAATTAAAAAACACAAAAAAGAAAATGTGAATCATACTAAGCATGCATTTTTAAATCATTCTATACTAAGCATGTATTACTTAAATCATTCACTAAAAAATATGGTAAGATGTGGTATATTTAAATAATTTTCTATATTTAACGATTAAATATTTATTGATTTAAATGAAATAAAAGGGAAAAAAATCCCAAATATAATTAAAGGTTATTCATTGAGATGGACATTCGTTCCACACATACCAAAACTAAAGTTTGAATTAATAAATGTTGCGTATACCATTTATTTCCATTCTCTAATACTGTCATTTCTTCCAGAAAATACTGACGATCTTTACAATCTTAATACCTTTGTTTGCTTTTTCCCCACCAAAGTTTCATTAAAGTCGTTCTTTTGGGAAGTTATCGACGTGATTTATCCTTCGATGCCATTTACACAGATAAAACGTATCTGATTTTTTGTCTGTGTAATATGTTTTATGACTAATCCTGATTTCTGAGAATGAGTCTTTTTCGCTCTCAGAAGGACTGCACTTCAATTACATTGTCATGCATGCCCTTCAGATTTAAATTATGAGCTGTTTCTGTCATGTGATCGGTGAAGAATATTTTTACAGAGTGCATGTATGTATATATGTATGCTTCACATCTTCTCTTAAACAAATGGCCCGATTTCATAGAAAATTTGTTTAAATATGCTTTACAGAACGGTAGAAAATGCTATCAACATTAAAACTTTCAGAATGTACCTCTTACACCTCATTCAAACATTTGTTGTTTATTTCAAGCATTATTTTTCTCCGGTTAAAGTCATGTGATTAATTTGTCAATGAATGGCATCATAATTTGGTTTAAAAAAACATTTACTTCAGTACTGTAACTCATTTATTCATTCCTTATTTCATTTTATTTAAATAACGTCTGCACGCTTTTAATTCATTTTATCCAGATTATTAAATATCCTGTTACTGATTTATTCCTTTAATAACGTGAAAGGAATACTGTATATTGAATATTAAGTAATATTAAATTCGCTACTGACCATCTTATAATATGGTATGGCAACGGAATCCACCTCTTCTTTATATATATATATATATATATATATATATGTATATATATATATATATATATATATATATATACACAAATATATATAGACATATATATATATGTATATATATGTATATATATACATATATATACATATATATACATATATATATATATATATATATATTTATATATATTATATAATATATATAATATATATATACATATTTATATATATACATATATATATATATATATATACATATATATATATAATATATATATATATATATATATATATATATAATATATATATATATATATATATATATATATATATATATATATTATATATATATTATATATATATATATATATATATATATATATAATATATATATATATATATATATATATATATATATATATAGAATAATGTACAATAATAAACGTTAAAATCACAGTTTATATTTATTCATGTACTATGTATGAAAGAGTCATAAAATAAGAAAAAGCTTTTATGAATAAGGCTTTTCAATTTTCGCAACTTTTAGCAAGTTTTCAATGACTTTTAAAAACTTCTCTTGTTAACAAGGCTTCCCTTCAGTTTAAAATTAAAGTAAATGTGTTCACTAAAGACTCAACAAATTATAAGGTATTCCATGATATGTAATTTCGGGGAAATCGTAATAAGCTCATTTAAGAACGTTTTTGAAGTATTTTACGCATTTCATTCTTCTTAAAATCTGAGTGACTTTTTTACATTGTATTAAGAATTTAGCTTAATTTGAATTCCTACTATTCATATCAAAATTTCACTTTACAATAACCCTTATAAATGTGTTGGAGTTCATCGTGCTGAGTTTAGCAATATAGCTGCTGCTAATCCCCTATATAATAATAGCTTAAGTTACCTGTCCGTCTGTCCTCGAATTTATGAGACGGTTGTACCTTGAATGGATAAAGGCACCCATATTGGATTCTTGATCAGTTAGGGTTAACAACATTCGAAATCCACCCCTTCCCCCTTTTCTAACATTTAATTCCATTATTTTTCAAGCCCTATTTTTCCCGGTTTAGAACACAAGATTAAATTTATCAATTTATCACATAATAAATAGGTAAAAAATACTATTTTTTCTAGCGATAAGACGTTGTTCCTTTAACCATCGTGTTGAGGACGATAATAAAGTGGACTGTATTTAAAAACTTAACAAAAACTTTAATTAAAGAAAAATATGACAGGGTCATACAAGAGCATGGGCTCTGACAATAAAAATATTAGTGATATAAAAGAGCAATAGGCTCTAAAGCAACAATCTCATGGGAGACGAGGACAAAGGTTTGACCTTCCTAGACGGGATCCGAACGCTCACACTCTGGTTACAATACAAAAAAGAGGAAAGGGACGCGCTCTATACAACCATTGCACTTAAGGGGTGGGGAGAACGTCGATAAGTACCGAACACATCGCATTTAATAATTTTTTTATTTTAAATTATTTAAATATCGTCTGCATTATTTTCATACCTTTTATCACTGAACTTAGATATTACGTAAATAATTTTCTTTTATATTTGGCTTAAATAATAAATTAGGTACATATGGGATAATTTTAAATTTCATCATCGATTATTTTTTGTATCAATTACATTTTATCACATATATTAACAAAAAATTCTATCTACCTCCAGGGTGTAGTAGAAATGATAGTTTTATTCTATTACTTCCATTAGTTACTGTGGCAAGAAAATGGGAAGAACTTAACGATAATTTAGACGTAGCTAAGAAAATTTTAAATTATCTTACGAAATGAATTCTACGTGATTCTAAACTGCATTCACAGTATCGGGAGACTTTAGAAGAGTATGAAGATAAACAAATTATTGATAGTGTACAAAATAATTCTCAGCCAAAAAACAAATCATTTTTTTATTTGCCTCATAGGGTACTTTACAATTCTGGAAAATTTAAAATTTTACTGATCCGTCATATGACGGGCTATATGCTAGTCTATATCAATATGAACTTAATTACGATACTGTTATGAAGTATTTACTTAGAATTCAGAATTTTTGAAGATAATTCGAAAATTGTCGATACCACTATTTCTTACATCTATGTAATTTATGCTAAAAAAAGCTATTTATTTTACTAGTAGTGTTTTATTTTATGATTTTTAAACTTCAATCTTGTTAAATCTTTAAAATATTAACAATAGTTTTAAATTAAATTTAAGACTTGTGTTTAAGTCACCATTTATAAAACTATTTAATTTATTAATTTTATAAAATTGTATTTATTCATTACTATCTTTGAAAAACTCAATTGATAAGCATCTTTTAATTAATTAAGTACCAGCAACATGAACTAGTGAAATTTTATATTTAACCACTTTCTTTTAAATATAACTGAATTTTATGCTTTCGAAAAAATAAACTATTTTAGTTGAACAGAACAATCAAGTTGAGAAAGCAAATGTTTTGTTTTGAAATCTGGATCGTTAAAAACATTTTATTGACTCAAACATTGACATTTCTTGAACTTGCGTTGGTAGTGGCGATAGTCACGGTGGTAGATTTTCGTGCAATAAATTTATATACTGACTACTGTTTTTAATGTTTTTCTGAAGAATATATTTGTAAGTACAAGTTTGTTGTTTTTAGTTAACAAAGTGGGTGTATGGATATTGAACTCTGTAAACAGAATCGACATTCGAGCGAAACAAGGAATTAATCTAATAAAGTACCGCTAGGCCACCGCCCGCAATGGTCCATGCGGACCCGCAATGGTTCATGAAACAATCGCTTTAGACTAATCTGACCTAGCCTAATTGTCATACATAAACGTTTTTCCCTACTATGTGACATGCCTCTTCATTTCCGTATACTACATATTTGATAAATACATTCTACTATAGCGTGACGAACTTATAGAATGTTCTGACTGTACTGTAATGGACACTACAATGTGAATGCTGGCTACTAGGGTCCAAGAAATTATAAAATAAACTGTTTGTTAAATAAGGACTTGTTAGGTATAGTGTAACTTATCACATTATATAGATCCTTTACAACATTCAAACGATACTAATTGCTTGATGCCCGTGTTAGAATACTCATTGACGGTAAATTTGAAATTTCTCGTGTTCATAATACTACTGTTGACAGTGTAATTTGCAATACCGTATATGTGTTTTATAAGTGTCTGTTGTAGTTATAAGTTATACTTCATCTCCTGAATTAAGCTAATATTTATATTATTAACGTTACAGAGGTTAACATATTAGACGGGTAGTTGTAAAAGCCATATGTCCTTGACTAGTGAAAACCATAAACTTTGGTGTTCCCCTTGAATGAACTAAGAGCCGTTGGACAAACCAAGGACTTGAACCATAGACTACTCGAATTAAGACAAGGGATGTGCCTTTCGATTTATAAGAAGAGCACATTTAGGTTGAATGGACGACTTTGCTCTGAATGGCCCCACGTAATTTAAAAGCAGGGGTTAAGCAGAGTACACCTAGGTTTAGCCTGCCACAACCAGAGGTATCCTTTGAGTACTTGGACGACATTATAACCATGGACATATTTGACATGCCCCAGTCACCCTTAACGAACACGGCGGATCTTACTCCAAATGAGCAACCCGCAACCTTTCTGTTACGAGTTTGCTCCCTTTGCCGCCTAAGCTATAGCGGCTCTCTTGAAATTTAAAACTACTTAAAAGCAATCCACTATATATCAAATAGTATAGTTGTTCAAAAGCAGATATATTTCATCAAACTATGGACCTGAGTTCCTACTATTGATAAAAATTTATCTTCGCAGTATATTTAAATGACTACTTGTATCAAAAGATAGTAACATCGATGAATTAAACCGAATTGAATTTTCAGGGAACCCTTAAAACAATAGAAAAATAAATCTATTCACAGAAATAAAGGAGTTTTGAAATTTCAGAATAATTTCAAGGACATTCCACTACGCAGTAGGGACTGAATAATATTAAATTCTGTATAATCTCTTATTAAAACATTCTAGTAAATTTCCTTTTATGAACAGAGATTCAATCAGGTATAACAATCATTAGAAAACAAAAATGATAAAAGTTGAAATATTATCCATTACATTTGAGAATTCGATATAATATATAATTTCTTAAGATTTATATCCTGTACAACTCAAAATAATTGCATTTATTTAAATTAAGTCGAAATATCTCTCTCTCTCTCTCTCTCTCTCTCTCTCTCTCTATATATATATATATATATATATATATATATATATATATATATATATATATATATATATATATATATATAATATATATATATATATATATATATACATATATATATATATATATATATTTATATATATATATATATATATATATATATATATATATATATATATATATATATATATATATATTTATATATATATATATATATATATATATATATATATATATATATATATATATATATATATATATATATATATATATATATGTATATATACATATATATATACATATATATATATATATATATATATATATATATATATATATATATATATATATATATATATATATATATATATATATATATATATATATATATATATATATATATATATATATATATATGTATATATATTTGTGGAGATTTGTAAAGCTCACTGATATAGTATTTCAAACTCATTATAAAACTTTTCTTTTTATTTCAAAATTATAACGTTTTATAAGGACAAACATAGCTGTTTGTCCGTTGATACTTAACAAGTTTATTCATTTGATTTTAATTCGTATAACATTTGAATGAATCAAAACAAAAAGGTATACATAGTTAAGTATTGTTCCAAGTTTATGAGATTCACGGATTAAATGCACTTTCATAGTTAAAACAGAATTTTTATAATCAGTCAAATAAGCAGCAATACACAGATGAATAATACTGATCAGAAATTCATCCTCATTCAGGATAGAAGAAATCAGTATATTATAGTACAATAGAAGCGCCATACTATTGCACTTCTAACTAAATAGCATGAAATACACATCCCTTTTGTACGAATCTCCGAACGCAACTGAAGATATTAACCTGATTGGATCTTCTTTTTTATAAGTTTGAAGAAACGTTCACTACTGTTCTGCCATTGAACCAACTAGAACAACGGTGTTCATACTTTTTATCGACGTCATCAACTTTGGATAATTTAACCTTGTTCCTTTGAGGAGGAAAAACTTTCGTTAATTATAATTTAGATGGTTTTGACTTCATAATTGTAATTTAAAAGTACCTTTAAATGCAGTTTCACCAACGTATAAATATAAAGTTATTTACCATTTTAACTATGATGCTCCATTTGACGGTTCCATTTGGTGGGTAAGAGGAGAAAATTGACTGAAATGCGTTGTTTATGGTCAGTTTATTCCATTGTTTTATTTTGATTGCGTATTTATTTTCAATTTAATCAATGTAATTAGAATTCATAATCTTGAAATGCTTAAATAATAGTAAACTAATTTATCATAGTTACAAGATTTTTTACTGTTACAGAGGAATTGAGTAACCCAACCCCGACAAAAGTCACACAAACCCATGGAAGTACACCACGGTAAATAAATTGGGAATAATTTAATGTTCTTTGGGTAGTCCGGTACCATTTGGTCCACGTACTGTTGCTTGGACAGTTCGACTGCTCATGGGTTGGGAACATTGATCTAGAACACATCAGACACCAAAAAATAGTAAAATCCTTCATCAACTTGGCGACAATTTTGAAGACAAAAATTAGTAGCCAACAAACCACAAAGTTACCAATATCTCACTAATTTAAAGAGAGAATACAAAATTCTTGCGGAAATATTATGTCTTTCTGACTTTTCATAATTCCATGTATTTTAAATATTAAAATTTAAATCATTTGTATATGTTAAATTATTATTCTCAATTTAAAAGTCTCTAAATTCTACTTAAGTCAATGAAACTTTAAAGAAAATGTATTTTATTTAAAGAGTTTTACATTGGTGAATTGTTAAGAATCCAATATGTACTTTTAAAGAAAAAACGTTTTAGTTAATCTTTTTATACGCTGTTGAAAGACAAGATTTCTCCATGAAGGTAATCACTTTTAGTAATTTATCGTCCATCCATTCATTTGTTTAACCTTTTATTTTTTCTCTTTAAGTATTGAATTTCAAGGGGTTTTTTTTACTTAACGTATTTTTGCTGTTATTTCTCCTTGGTTTTTTAGCAATAATATTAATTATATAAAGTAGAAAAAACTTGTAACTCATTTAACAAGTGTATAAGATTGATAAACTTGACGTATATTGCGTCTATTTACTGCTGAAAAATATCTATAGTTTCATTATACTTGTTTATATAAATTCGTTACAATAATAACTTGCGTATTTCCGTATGATGATTGACTTAATAAACTTATTAATTTAACAAAGCATTTTGTATAATATATATCAATATATATATATATATATATATATATATATATATATATATATATATATATATATATATATATATATTTACATATACACACATATATATATATATACACATATATATTTACATATACACTCATATATATATATATATATATATATACATATATATATATTTATATATATATATATATATATATATATATATATATATATATATATATATATATATATATATATATATATATATATATATATATATATATATATATATATATATAAATTACGTGAGTCATCAACGATTTTAAAAAGGGAACTCTCTTATAATAATAAAATAAATGTAAAAGATTAACCTTGCTTAACCTTTTAGAGTAATGAGGTCAGGCGCAGAGATTTCACAGGAAATTGATGACTAATCGAGCGAGAAATTTCAGTTAGAGCGTCAACATGGAGCTGTCAACACCTTTAGATCCGCCACGAACAAATGAAAATAAGTTTGTTTTACTTTTAAAAAAAGGCTTTTAAAAGGCGTAAGTTTTGCTTTTAAATGAAACAAATTAAACGAATTAAAATTGTATGTATGTATATATAATACATATATATATATATATATATATATATATATATATATATATATATATATATATATATATATATATATATATATATAATGCCATTCTGACTATTTTCACTATGCAGAAAAGAGAAATAAATGGCATACTTACGTATTAAAAAAACAATTATGACAAATTGCCCCCATATGTAGCATTAAAATATTTTCTCTGAGGCTTGAAATATAACGTAAAAAGCGAAATGATGTTTAGCGTAGAAAACCAGTACTAATATGTTTAAATTTGTTGAATGGTTATAACTAACCATATAATATAAGGAAATAATAAATCAAGAAATTTAAATTAGTGTTATATTCTGTATACATAAACATTTCAATTTCTAAAATTTTATACTTGTACCAGTTGATTATTATTATATTTAAAAAAATTGAAACTTCTTTTAAGGAACTTAACATAAAAGTTTTTACTTCTCTGTGACAAAATTGATATTGAATTGAAAGGAAAAGTTTTATCTTCTTCTTTAAGGAATCGGATGAAATATTAGAGTAATTATTTCAGGAATACAAAAGCTAACATTAAATAAATGCATTAATTTCAGTAATTAAAATATTTCTAGGTAGCAATCACGTTGCAATATCCGATTTACTGCAAAAGAAGGAGATTGTGATTAAGTATTTATTTTACTAGAAAATATAGTGAATATCCACTTTACTATATACATCCTCCTTTGTAATTAGAGTAATTATTTCAGGAATCCAAAAGCTAACAGTAATTAATTGTATTAATTACAGTAATTAAAATATTTCTAGGTGGAAATCAAGTTGCAATATCCGATTTACTGCAAAAGAGGGAGAATGTGATTAAGTATTTTTTTACTGGAAAATATAATGAATATCCAATTTACTATAAACATTTTCTTTTAAAATTACGGACAACATCCCTCCTTTCTCTATAAAAAGGGAAATTGCAGCCTGATTTCAAATTTAAATAATTATAATTAATCTATTAACAGATCTCTGATAAAAGGTGGATTAACTCACGAAACTTTGAATTCATATATGTCTGTAAGTTTTATTTTGTCGTAAAGAAGTACAAATTCTTGTATTAGGGTTTCTAGTGCGTGTTTCAATTTTTATTAGCTAAGCTTATCTTAAAGGACAGACTTATCAAAATATATATTTTGTAATTTTTACAAAATTGAATTTTTAAATTTTAAAAATACCATTAATATTTATATTATTTGAAATCATTTGGTAACTGGAAGTATTAGTATGCTTATGATCAATGGTGATAAAATATGCTCAATGACTTTACTATATGCACAGTATATCGTATTTTCAGACATTTATAATCTATCAAATTTTATCTTTCTATTTCACTTTATGATTCACTTGTTTCTTAAAGCATTTTGTAACGGTTTTTGTATTTTGCCTTTCAACTAAATGAAAAATTTTATGCTACATATTTGTCATATAATTATTATATTACATATAATGATTATATGTTTAATATGATTTATTAAGATGATTTATTACTGTTTTGTGAGGTTCTTCATGTGTTTGTAGTACGTCCTTGAGTTTTAAAGAGTTTGTAGCCCATTTTTCCATAGGCAATTTCATTATTGCCATTAAATGTTTGATTTCATGATATAGCATTGTAATACGTGATTCAGTTTCCATACTAGCAAGAAAGTCATCCATGTAGAGATGTTTATCTATCATTGGTGCAGCAATAGGAAATTCTGTGAGATGTTTTGCAGCCAATTCTCGTGTTGCAGAACAGAGTAAAAACGGACTGCAAGTAAGGCCAAATGGTAAACGAGTAAATCTGTAAACAGTTATTTCATCTGTAAAAGTAGCAGCTTGAGATGAATCAGATTCTAATTTGTACCACAGAAATCGTGTAACGTCTCTATCTTCTTTATGTAGTGACAACTGTAAGATAGCTTGCTTACCATCACATGAAACAGCGAATTCATGCAATCGAAATCTTAGTATACAGCCAATAGTTTCGGGAAGATTCGGGCCAGCTTCCAAAGTATCGTTCAGTGAAGGCATTCCTGGAACATGCGAGGAAGCGTCAAACACAATTCTCCACTTGGTTTCCGATTGTGTTTTCTTTTTTACAGCATGATGAGGAAGGTAATATATTGGCTTCTCACTGGATTCATCCATGGAACAAATTTCAACATGTTTTTGGTCTATGTAATTCAGCATGCATTTATCATATTGTGTCTTTAACACATCACTAGTTGCAAGTCTTTTTTGAAGAGATTTAAATCTGTTTTCAGCTATAATTTTGTTTATAGACAAAGGTGTGATCAATGGCTTGCTAGGCAGAGACACAATTCTCCGATTGTTCTCAGTGTTGTACGTTTTGTGAAATTCTGATAAAATTTCTTCATCACGAGTAGTCATTCTTCTTTTTTGCGTATCTTGTATCCTTATGGAATCCAATTCCCAGAAGTAACGTACCTGATAATTTAAACAATCGGCTGAAACTTGCACAGAAACTTGATTAACAGAAGTATTCTCAGTGATTGTAGTATGTGTTCTTGTTAAACTAAGAACCCATCCAAACATGGACGGCATCATAACAAAAGATTATGAAAGCTTAATTGGAGCTTCAGCGGTAACAATTCTCCAATAATGATCACCACTAATAAGGATTTCAATGGGCAAAGAATAGTCATCTGGTGGATCAGCAATTTTCAGTTTTTTCTTCTGAGCAAAGTGAACTATATCTGATGGAACAGTAGGATGTGTAATATAGCAGTTAGTGTTGGCTACCACCATCTAAAATGCAGCGTGTCAATTTAGTAATGCCTGTGGGGCCAGTAACATACACACGAGCAGTTTGTAAATGTGTGAAAATTGTTTTAGGAATATTTATGTGATTTGCAGCACTGTTAGTTATCAGCAGTTGAGTGTTTCGAGCAGGACAAATAGAAACATGATGTTGTTTCTTGCATTTAGTGCATCGTGCCGTATTTTATCTAGGGCAGTTTGAGATTCTATGACTCCGATTAGTACACAGAAAGCAACAATTTGAACTTTTAAGTTTCTGAACACGAGTATCATAATCTGTAATAGTTTCACAATTTTGAGGCCAATGTCCCGTAGTATCGCAAAATGAGCAAAATTGTGAAATCTTCTTTCTTTTCTTTGCTAATTTGGAATTTATATTAAAATTTTCTACTGTGCACTTTACGGTGTGATCAGAAAAAGACTGCATCAATCTAGTAATATTACCTTCGTTTAGTTTTTCAAGCTTGGCATATATAGTCCAACGGCAACAAATATCATTGGGGAAAGCACGTATAATTTTGGCACTAGAATTCTACCGTATGCTTCAATATTTTTTTTTAGTATCTAAAGGTCCCTGGTTCGATCCCGGGTTTCGGCACCAGATATTAGTAGATAGTATTTTAACTCAAGTATTTATTTCCTAACTTACAATCAAAAGTAAAAAAACAAGTAAAAAACATTTATGAATACAACAACGTAAGTGATGACACTATAAAAAAGTGAAATGCTAGTTATTTATTACTAGCATGTTTTTCATTCACCGCAACACTTTCTGAATGAATTTCTTTACTGAACAATATATTTTTATTAAATTTCAAACTTATATATTTTTAAACATAAAAAATTTACATTCTTAAAGGCAAATATTAAAATAAACTTAAGAATTCGTTCATAATACCCTTTTTAAACTTATAATGATATCCATTCCCTAAACAAACTTGCTGAAAGTAACGTTCTATTCGAAAATCAAAGATTTAAGAAATCTTCCTTTCCCTGGGATTAAAAACTAATAATCTAATCCATTAAAAAGCCCGTCAATGGAAAGAAAAGTGTTGCCACTTCGATGAAAGAAAAAGGCAACAAATTGAAGATGTATAAAATATATATGGATTTCGAGGAACAAAATAAAGAAGAGAGAAACTAAAAAGGAAAAATAATATGAAATACAGAGAATGAATTTCGACTAAGGAAAAAGATAAATATAATTTAAATAAAAAAATATTTTAATTTTCAAAGTATTAAAAAATGAAATAATGCAATTAATCTCTAAAAATTAACAAAATAACTTTAGGTAAAAAAATGCATAAATACTGTTTGATAAATTTAGACAAGCATTAAAAAATTACTTTTCAGTTACAGCTAAACTATAAAAACATTTTTTAGAATTAAATAATAGATGGTCGAATAAATTGTGGGTCCTCTATCTTTATAAATTTTAATACTTTATGCCGTATGCTATTACACACACATAGATATACCTATAAATATATACATTTATGAATATGTTTATGCATATATATATATATGTATGTATATATATATGTATATATATATATATTTGTGTATATATACATATATATATATATATATATGTATATATATATATTATATTTGTATATATATATATAAATATTTATATATTTGTATATATATATATATATATATATATATATATATGTATATATATATATATATATATATATATATATATATGTATATATATATATATATATATATATATTTGTATATATATATATATATATATGTATATATATATATATATATATATATATATATATATATATATATATATATATATATATATATATATATATATATATATATATATATATATATATTTATATATATATATATATATATATATATATATATATATATATATATATATATATAATATATATATATATATATATATATATATATATATATATATATATATATGTGTGTGTGTGTGTGTGTGTATGTATATATGTATGTATGTATGTAATGAGAAATCTGTCCCATTACAAGTCCAACCTTGATTCCAATGCAGTCGTGCGGTCAAGGGTAAAACATTGTGAAACAAAAACACAAATTTTAGGGTACAAACGAACAGATCATTGAGACAACCTCTCTGACGGACACTGTCTGCAAAACCCGTATATTTTGGTTTTATAGTGGTGTGGGCCAACCAATCAGAAGCTGTAATTGCCATTCATGAAGGGACTGTGATGACATAGTTTAAGTGTCATGAGTTATTTCAAAGCACATACACAACAGGAAGGTTGTCTGATCGAAGTTACAAAATTTATAGGAAAAACAAAGATATTCACGAAGTTGCTAAAAAAGGATGACAGAAAATGATTGAATCGTTAGAAAATTATTTTACGATATACATAATTACGTTGGTTAATGTTTTACGTTAAAAATGTCATTACATGTATATATACATAATTGTTTGTGTTTGCGTCTGTGTTACAAGAAATTATCCCTGTATTTGTTGATTGCCCACATTGGAAATTATATAAATGGTTAGGCCTTTAATGTAGTGGTACTCAAACTTTATTTCGCCAAGGCATCTCTTGCACGAGCTAGAAATAACTCAGGATGCTATGGTGCCCAATATCACACATGGATTTAGAATATTAATCATGCATCCACATATATACTCATGCATACATTGACTCATGCATATATTGACAACATACATTGGCACATTTCGATACTTGCGCAGTGTAAAATCTAAATTTTATCTAATTTAATTTTAATTCATTTTGTATTCTAATAGACTATTCCGTAGTTATAGCTCTATTGTATCGTATTTTTATAGATAATATCTGTATGCTTTAATTTACTCTAAATACGAAAATATTTTCATCTGCTTATGATGTTTTGAAATAGTTCATATTCACTGGGAAAATTCTGCACTAAATATAAAATATTACAATGAATAGCTTGAAGGTTTGTTTGTACAGAATAACAAATAATACGATCCTTTAATGTCCTTACTTAGCTTATTAAATTGGTTTTATAGAAGAAAAAATCCCAAAGAAATACTACGATGCATTTTAACAATAGATGATAATTTCAAAACACATTAAAACCATATGTCCGTAAGGAAAACAATGAACAGAAATTTGTTCAGTAGATAAATTTTTCAGAATATTTTTCTTAGATGTATTGAATTTGTTTTTGTCTTATATTTCATTTTCTGAAGTAAAGTGCAGTGTTAGGCTGGGAAAAGGATTCTTTGATGCCACAATTTCCAATGAAGTGATATTTGATAATAAGAATTTTACAAATTGTTTGTTTATCTATCTGCTTTTTATATGCATTTGTCACTTGCTTCCTGTTTTTTGTTTTACCTTATGTACTTAATTTTTGATGTACAGTAGTCGGATAGACTCGCTTTAATTTAATATACAAATATATGATAGCAAATCTCTGATTAGCTATAAATTGCTTTGTAGGGAACAAACTTTAATATTTTATTTTTCCTAAACATTTGCTTATTTTTAAACTATTTATCCCTTGTTTCAAATGGTTACTTGTGTTTTGTACTAAATTTATGAAGAATCGTAATAACTACAAACCTATGATTATCTGTAAACTGATTTAGGGCCTATCCCACCAAAGTCGTTTAACGGCTAACTACGATTAGCCACGATTAACCTTGGCGCCAACCAATGGGGGAAGGTTATTCTCCGTTTAAACAGAGATTAATCGCGTTTAGCATTAAACGACTTTGGTGGGATCGGCCCTTAACCCTCTAAGCGGTTCGCACGTACAATTTCCCCATACCGATGATGTCTTCAAAGCGGTTGTCACGCACAATTTTCGACCTCCAAAAAACGTTCCGAAAATGGATGTAATGTACATTTCTGCCAGTGTTTTCCCCTATGGAGTTTTGAGGTAGGAGGGTCAGGTCGATTGTTTAGGAACTGCACACCTACTCCCTGAGGCACAAAGACGCTGATAGTTTTTCATGGCTTTGTAAATCTCTATTTCGAAGTATTTCTTTTGCGGTAACAGATGTATCTCTAATTGCACCACTTAAATAGCTTGGATGACTTTCGTAAAAAAGATATAAATCATTCTCTTAAAGAATATTTTTATTTGTACTTTTAGAACCCATTATTTCTTATGGATGATCTTCGAGACTTGACGAGCTTTATGTGTATTAAAAATTAACAATCTATAATGTCTATTTATATATCTAATTATAACCGGAAGTAAAGGGACAGTAACGAGGGTGGGTTTCCCGTATTCCAATCTAGTCGACAAAGGGTGAAGTAAAAAATCATAGAACACTTTGGTCATTGACACAATGAAACTTTAGCGTATTTTTGGAGACTTTTTTCCTCGGTGTTGTTCCACTCGGAGGGTTAATGTAACCGAGATTTAGGGCTGGTCTCACCAAACCCGTTAAACGGCTAACCATGATTAAACCATGGAGCCAACCAATGGTGGGACTCAATTCTTCGTTTAAACAGAGATTAATCGTGGTTAGCCGTTAAACGACTTTGGGGAGACCGGCCCTTAATATTTTAATAGATAGCGTGATTCTGTTTAAATAGTCTCCTATAAAATAAATGCAAAGTCAAACAAAAAATATTTTCTCGCAAGTTTTCTATAATATTTAAATAAAATGTGTTATTTCTTTTATGAAAATAAGCTATGCTTGCAATATTTCTAATATATATTTCTGGTTTAATATTAAATTTAAATTTTTGAAAATAACCAAAAATTTAATATTACGTAGAACAAAAGGTAAATTTAAAAATCATTGAAACCATATCTGCATAAAAAGAGAACTGAATTTTGTTTTAGAGAAATATTTTTCGGAATACTTTTGTCAGACGTATTCAATTTCTTTTTATCTTATGTACATTTTCTTTGGCGATATAAGGTTGGAAAAAGGCTTCTTTAATGCCTTAATTTCTTAACGATGAAACTTCAGGGATTATTTTATAAAATGTCTTTTCTTAATTATATGGTTATCTAAAATAAAAAAATTATATAAATTATATAATTTCTCATACAATCTGAGTGTAAATTTAAACCATTAACTAAAATATTTTTTCTTAAGTTTCCTATGATATTTAAATAAAATGTGTTTTTCGTTTTAAGAATATTACTTATGACTGAAATATTTCTAGTTTTTATTTGTGCTATAACTGAAAATCTAAACTTTGAGAAAATGATCGAAAAGGAATATTAAGATGCATAGAAAATCATTTTAAAAATCATTGTAACCATCCATATCTATGTAAGAAAAATAATAAAGAGAATTTTGTTGAGTAGAAATATTTTTGTTAGACATATAAAGTGTTATCTTATATCTTTTTTAGTGATATAAGTTTGAGGAAAAGTTTTCTTTAAGCTATATCTACTAATGGTAGAAGTTCATTGATATTTTATAGCAAATATTTTCTTAAAAGTTTATTTTCTGTTTATTTTTCATTCGTTAGCCATTTGCTTCCCGTGTATCCTTAGTTTTGTGCTAAATTTTTAAAACTTCGTAGTTGTCTCTACACATTCCTATTCATTATGTAAATATATGTTAACAATCTCTAATTTTCTCTTAACTGGTTTGGCCGAACGATGCCTGATTGGTTAGGGTGCTGGACTACTGTACCGGAGTTCATGGGTTCGAATCCCACAGTGGCATGGATGTTCGAACCCTTCCGAAATCGGCTTTAAGCTGTAGGTCCCAGTCTCATTTGCCCTCATGTGGCAAAATGTAGACCGTAGCACTCTAAACCAAACCAAACTATAAACTGGTTTGGTAAGGCCAAGCCTTAATAATTTAATGTGTACCTTGAGCTTACTATAATATTTAATTACAATTTGTTATCATTTTTTATGAAAATAAATTAAGCTTCAAATATTTCTAGTTCATGCTTTTGGTTTTATATCAATCAAATTTTAGGAAGTAACCAAAAATCCACACTGGTGCATTTTAACTACAGAAGATAATTTTAAAAATCATTCAAATTATATGTACGTAAAGAAAACAATGAACTGAAATTGGTTCAAAAGAAATATTTTTCAGAATATTTCCCTCAGACATATGCAATATTTTTTATCTAAGGTTGGGAAGAGGATTAAATAGTTTAAAACATTTTTGGGAATTTTAATTACTCAGATTGGATAGGATTATTATTTATAAAAAAAACCTTTTAACCGAAAAAACAAAACTGTTGTTTTGCTAAGGATTTTCAAAAAATATATTAGTAAAATAATAACTTATAAAATATTCAATTTTCGTGTATGAAATATAATATTTCCTTTAATAACGTAATTATAGAGAGATTATAACTTTCGTAATATATTCTTTTTAACTAGTTTATATTGTATGAGCTGTAAGATGAAATCGAAAAATTCAATTACGTTAGTCAGAAATGCATTTAGAATTTTTGAAATATCTATAAATTAGAAAAATATTAGAATTTAGGGTTAGAAATAAATTAATCGCATGTAGTGGTGATAAATTATAAATATTAGAGGATGATGGAGATCCGCTACAACGCTTACTCCGCTACAACGAACAATCGAATAAATAAAATCTGCCGGGTGTATGAAAACTTCTAGACAGCTTAAATATCTAATTATAGAGAGGAGACTATGAGTTTCGTAATGTATTCTTTTTAACTAGTTTATATTGTATAAGCTGTAAGATCAAACAGAAAAATTCAATTACATTAGTCAAATATTCATCTAACATTTTTAAATATGTATAAATTAGAAAAATACTAGAAGTTAGGATTAGAAATAAATTAATCGTATGTAGTGGTGATAATTATAAATATTAGAGGATGATGGAGATGAAATTTTTTATTTCTTATTCTTACGGTGATAGACGACTAGTTCCGTAAAATGTGACTTAACCCTTAATTTGGCAAAGTCCGCTACAACGAACAATCGAATAAATAAAATCTGCCGGGTGTATGAAAACTTCTATACTGCTTAAATATCTAATTATAGAGAGATAATGAGTTTTGTAATGTATTCTTTTTAACTAGTTTATGTTGCATAAGCTGTAAGATCAAACAGACAAATTCAATTACGTTAGTCAAAAATTCTTCTAAAATTTTTAAATATGTATAAATTAGAAAAATACTAGAAGTTAGGATTAGAAATAAATTAATAGTATGTAGTGTCATAATTATAAATATTAGAGGATGATGGAGACGAAATTTTTTTATTTCTTATTCTTACGGTGATAGACGACTAGTTCCGTAAAATGTGACTTAACCCTTAATTTGGCTAAGTCTGCTACAACGAACAATCGAATAAACAAAATCTGCCAGGTTTATGAAAACTTCTATATGGCTTAAATATCTAACAAAAACTTTAAAATATATTTCCATTACGGTAAAAAAAAATAATATTCTTATTTGGCAAAATGTTTATACAGACATGAAAAAATAACAGAAATTAAAAAATATTTGAAAAACATCTTGTCAAATTAAGGATTAAAATTCATCATTTCTATCTCTTTGTAATGAATAATAAAACATAAGCTAAATAGGAAAACAACAGAATCGTCGTAATAATTTTTGTCTCTCTTTCGAATCACTATCCTCTGGAGTTTTGTTATAAAAGCCTTGTTTTATGTCAGACACTAAGCTTCTACTCTCACCTGAATATCCGTTTATTTGTACATTATTACCTAAGTGTGGTGGCAACAGATTCAATCCAGATTTACTCCTCTTTAGTAGGGAATATGCAAATAGGTATTATTCTGAGATAATAACAATATAGATAGTGATCATAAAAAGAAAGGATAAAAGGGAGAAACAGCAAATTGAAAATCCAACAAGTAAAGCTGAAACATCTTTCGGTATTGAAAAAAAATTGAAAACTTATACATGTAAGAAGTTAAACATTTCCATCTGGAAGATAATGCTAATGCATGTGCTTCGAATGGTAATCCCTAAAGAATGTACAAAACCCCAAAAGGGAAAAGATATCGAATGGAAAGACGGAAACGGCAAAATCTGAAATATTTCGCTGAGGATTTCTTACGAAATAAAGAGTCTGAACGGGAAAATTTCGTCCCAGGTGGTTGTAATTGAAGAAATTTCAAGCGTGTTACATCGTACTATGAATTAATCTGTTTTATTTATTTATTTATTTATTGCAGGAACTCATTTTACTTTTTGATATATCCGACTGTCGTGTACTAGCTTAATTCAATTTTGAAAGTGTAAATCTTAAAAGAGAAATATTAAGGTAGAGATGGACAAATAATTTCACGGAAAGTTGTACTTGTACAATCGTAAATCTACTTTTTCAGAATTAAAATATTTAAAAGGGAAAGTTTCACATAAAAGCAAGACAGAAATATTTTCCTTTTCAAGCATAAAATATCTGATACCATTGCATAAGCTTCGTTTGGCACTGTATGTTGAATAAAATGGAGTACTTGAATGAAAAAAGACAGCTAAAGGTTTAAAGTTTTTGAATAAGTGAGAGAGACATGGGCTAGTTGTTGGATGGGATAAACTGTTGAATTCGAATTAAAATTTAAATACCAGGAGCAATTTTTTAACGAACCGTAGTAGCGTGGATGTAGCATTGTATTTGACAAATTATCCCGTATGGTGTAGTAATATGACCCGTCGTTTGGCACAGTGTTACGGTGTTTATGCATTACATGAAACCTAATAACTTGAATTATCGTTATTTTTAATCGCTTTTAAAAACGCATTATGAATCTTCAGTAAGACTGCTCTGAAAAAAAAAACACAATTGATGTTATTACTGCTGATTTTGATGCATAATTACCTTTTGAGCTCTAATCTCTGAGTTATTTCATTTCTGTACCTCGTGTCATAAACCATATGAAATAAATAAATTGGACCACCAACATCAACATAACCGATAATGAATAGTAGTTGATGTACACAGCTTATTTAGTTCATCAAAACCCAGGGATATTTAGCCAGGGATAAATGATTAGAAATGAAAATACAATGACTGATTACAAATGAATTTCGTCCGGGAATTGAAGTTACTTGAAAATAGATCTCAACTTCTTAGATCTCGAATTCAGCAGTGGAATATCTCAGAACAATATTTCTGCACAAACCACAGAGCACGAGCTATACACTTTTTATTATTTCAGTGTTTTTAGATATAGAAAGGTGTATGGAATATTGATAATACGAAATATATGTGAAAAAATTGAAGAAACAGAAAAAAAACGATAATTTTTTGTTACTTGCTGAGTACTAAAATATCTCTCTCCCACTAAGCTAAACAATTACCGAATGGTTAGAGCGATGATATTCGGTACGGGAGTTCGTGGGTTATAATCCCGTAGTGGCATGGATATCTGTAGTCATTCGGAATTGACTTTAAGCAGTAGGTTCCGGTATTATTAGCCCTCATGTAGCAAAAAAAAAAGTAGACAATAGCGCTCCAAACGAAACCACACTTCCTCTCTCACTACATCTCCATCCTTGAAACGAACGTTTATGTTTTGGTGTTTTTCACTTCTGTAACCTCTAAGAAGTAATTTGGAGGGCCGAATGGTGAGCACGATAATATTCGGTTCGGGACTTCGTGGGTTCGAATACCACTGTTGCATGGGTGTTTGTAGCTGGTCAGAATCGGCTTTAAGTAGTACGTCCCGGTCTCAATGGCCCTTGCGTGGCAAAAAAGTAGACCTCAGCACTCCAAACCAAACTAACCTAAGAAGTAATTTAACTGTAATAACTCTCTTTCACCTACAAATCAAATTCACAGGATCAAAGTTATTGAAAAGGGATAAATGTAGGGGAAAGAATTCCACAGAAAATGGGTATTGATGAAGAAAATGGGGATCATATTTGAAATCAAGAGGCCGGTTCACATAAAAATTCGCACGAATGGTGTCAGATGACATCTTTTAATTGTTTTCAGAGCAGTGTAATTAACGTATAAAGTTCATACTGTTGTAAATTTCTAACATTTTCATTTAAAAGAGATTAAAATTTATTGAACAAAAAGCCTTGTCTGTCCTAGTTTATTAGCATACTGACCGTTTAATAGTATCCTGAAGTCAAACAATAATTAATTTTGAAAGCAATGTAAGTAATCATAAGACAAAAGTGTAACTCAAGTTTTCAAATTAGCATGATTGTGTGATACGAGTATTTTATACATATTATACGAAACGAATTTAGAAGCAAACTGGTATCAAAAGTCTTAAGCTTAAATTCAATATATTTTCCACAATATTTATATTTACTGAAGGTAAAAATAAGTATAATATATTAATTGATAAACAGTATTTTTTTACTTTCAAGCTACTTTGTCCTCTTTTTTTTTAAACACAAGTTCTAATGAGAGCGAAACATCTTTCTAAAAGCCAATATTGAATGGCTATTAATATACATAGCTACATGCTATTTAAAGCCGTGGATTTATGTATAAGAGGATATTTATATTTAGCAAATATGCATATTATTTTCAGCACTCTAGTTTACTTTCAATATTCATTACTTAGAATTTCTGAAGTAAATTAAGAAAGAAAAGTAAGATGAGAAAATGTCAAATTTAAAATATACAGGAACTATTTAATATTTGATTGCCACTATAAGTTTAATAGCTTTGGTGCATATTTAAATCAAATCATCATGCAAAAATATTAAATTTTTACAAAAAAAAAAGCTTTAAAATTTTACAAATTATTAATTAATGTTTCTAATATGAATAATAATTAATACAATTATACCCATTCCGATTAATAAGAAATGTGATTAATGTAAAATTTTACTTAATGATAGTAAAAAGAATAATAATTTTGTAGCAAATAGTAACATGTTTAAGTATTAAAAATTTTAAGTATATTTAATACATAATGAATTATTCAAATCACACTCATAGCTATGTATTTATACATTTGATATGATTCCAAAATGTTTTTCATTAGTTCTGTGTAGAATTTTAATGTAAATTAGTTATATTTAAAAAGTAGAAAATATTATAAAATTGATTAACTAAATTGCTATTAATTCATTAGCATATTAATGTCGTATAGCTCTGTTACTTATAAAATTCACCGATAAATTTTGGTGGAATTTAACTTCAGTGTAACACAATATAACCAAACAAAATCAGTTAATATAGCTAAAGAGACGTGAAGAGTTTTCACAGATACAGATCTTAAATAAAGCGGGATTCAAAGTTATGCATAAGCTTGTTGAAAATCATAATTTTTCATAAATTCTTATGAATAGGTAAAATTAATTTAAACGTGAGTTCTATGGAAGATCTCAGCGATTACAAGTTGAATTAAAAGAGGGAAAATTCATAATTTATCAATTTAGAGATTGCTCGCACTATTCATATTTTATAGAATACAATTAAAGTTTGTAAAACAGGTTTAAGACGGGCAGATTTATTTTGTTAAATATGCGTTAAGCCTGAAATTTAAATTAATGCATTTCAGGAAACTCTATTAGGAGCCAATGACAACGTTATTCTTAGATAAGTAATAAATTTCGTGGAACATATATTTTTTCGATGATTTTACAAAGAATGTTAAAAATTCTAATTGATCTACAAGCCAATCAAAGGAATTAGGAAGTTTCAGTAGTTTAATAATTAGTATAAATATTGAATTTTATCCCAAGTTGTGCAATAACTAATCATTATTATTAGAGAAGTTTTAACTTTATAACGCCTGGATGTATTTGCATATTACCATAGATATGTAGACGGTATATATTCAGTCTTTACATTTCGTGAAAAGCTTCTTTGATATTGCCTCTTTGTTCAACAATCAGTAGAAGGAAATAATTAAAGGACTATTTTCAGAGAAGGGTGAAAATTAACCTTACAAAAACAGGAATGATAATAAAAGGGATTAATAACGGTAGCTGTGATTCGTCCCTTGTTGTTGTTGATTATGCCATTTAGTGAAACCAAGCACGGTTGAGCTGGAGGCCACTCGTGTTAAGGCAAAGAGGTGCACCTTTCGTTTATAACGAGCACCACAAGGGTGAAAGTGCGACTTATTATCAAGTGGGTCCTCTTAATTTTGAAGCAGGGACCAAGCAGAAGACCCATAGACTTGGCCTGTCACCCCCAGAGGTATTAATTGCGAACTTGGAGGACATTGTGATCGCTAACCTATTTTAAGTGCCCCAGTCTCCTTTAACCAACACGGAGGATCTTAGGCAGGTTCATGTTCCGAACCCGCAACCTTTCAGTAACGACATCGTTGCCTTTACCGAATGAGCTACCGAGGTTCCCGATTCTTCCGTATGACAGCTGAATAGTGAGCATTGGGTAAAACAGGTCATTGGTGCATATACCAACCAAACTTGCACTTTTGAGACTTTTAATTCTTGGTTGAAGCATTAACCACCCATCGACAAAAATATAAATATAAATAGTATTTCAAAATGGTATTGATAATTTTGACATTTTATAAATATTTAGACATATGTACAGTCTTTATTTACCAATGAGGAAACGAAATTAATATATGAGAAATGAGTAAGTTGTGTAGAGTAATGTAAAGTCTAAATTTAATTAATTCTCTGCGTGCATATAACTTATACTGGAATATATTTAAAAATAAAAGAAGTAAAATGTGAAATATTTATAATTATACAGAACTAATTCATTTTCTTTTCAGTGACACTACCTATTTATTAGATTTCCTGATCTATAAAATTATTCATAATGCACAAAACCTTTCATTTTTTTAAAAAATAATTTCAAAACTATGTCAATTAATTAATGTGTTTCATATGAACGTTAACTGGTAAAATTATACCATTTTCGATTTAATAAAAATGCAAATCATATTTTATGCTAGAATTAGTTTCATAGATTAATTATTATTAAATGACTGTCTACATATGGTACAAATTAGTGCCCTAATTAATATTAGAGTCACCCACTGTCTGAACAATTTAAATAAAAACCACTTCGAAACTCATAAACGTACAAATTTTTCTTTTGTTCATTCAGTGAACTAGCTATATTGTATCTCCATATTACCATAGATATATAGATGGTATATATTCAGTCTTTACACTTCGTGAAAAGCTTCTTTGATATTGCCGCTTTCTTCAACAATCAGTAGGAGGAAATAAATAAAGGACTATCAAAGAGGGGTGAAAGTAAACCTTACAAAAATAGGATTGATAGTAAAAAGGACTGATAACGGTAGCTGTTATTTGCTAGTTGTTGTTGATTATGCCACTTGGTGAAACCAAGCACAATTGTGCTTGAGACTACTCGTTTAAGGCAAAGAGGTGCGCCTTTCGTTTATATATAATATATATATATATATTATATATATATATATATATATATATATATAATATATATATATATATATTTGATTGAAAAGTAAGGAATAGAAATTATGTTCAAAATACTTGACACCACTATATGTGTATAGTCATCACAAACTTAATTAGGTTAAAATTCCCACATTTCCTTTACTGGGATTCGATCCTGCGACTTTTCATACTGAAGCCCGTCGCGCTGACCGCTGTACCACAGATACATTGGCAGCGATGATTTCATGCGTCATTATAATTATCTCAATAAGCACAAAATTTTTGATTTTTATAAAAAAACACTTTTTATCGGATCAAATTGTGATTCTAAGCCATTCTCAAATCAACTTTAATTACACAAAATTTCATCAAAATCAGTTTTGCCGTTTAGGAAGAGTTCTATTACAAACACATGGACAGAAAAATTTATATATAACGATATAGATATATTTACATCCGAAATCATGAAAATATTTTTTTTAAATTTATTATATCTTGCCTTTAATATTTAATATGATTAAAATTAATTATATAAATTAAATAATATCAGAAGTAATAAAGAAAATAGAAATGAAAATATACAACTTTCATTAACCAGAATATTATTGGTAATACCATAAAATCACTAAGTTAAACGAAAGTAAAAGAAGATATTCCCTATAAATTATAAAAAATAAAAGAATATCTCTTAACTAAGTTTAGTAAAATATTCTTCCAGAACAATTATACGATTTAGTGAATTAGACGTATAGAGTGTATAGAGTTAACAGTCAATAAATGTCTAATCAGAAAGCATTAATGCTCGGTATAAAGCATTGTCCTATGGCTATGCTTATTTAAAATGTTTCAATTACTACTGAATACGCTTCATTAGTTCTGAGAGTTACTCTACAATGTATGTGTATATTTATATAGCATTAGTTAATGTTTCGAAAGTTTCATAATACTTCAGTATTCTAACAAACAAAATAATTATTTGTGAGAAAACGCAAAAGTAATTATGCATGACATATGTCCCCATTGTTTTTTCTTATGAGAAATTCTACTGAAGTCAGTATCCTTTATTACTATAGAGTACGTATAGAGTTAACATCTAATAAACGTCTAATCAGAAAGCAGTAAGGCTCGGTATAAAGCATTGTCCAGTTTCTATGCATATTTGAAATGCTTCATTTACTACTGAATGTACTTCATTAGTTCTGGGAGGTATTCTACAATGTCTGTGTATACTTATATAGCATTGATTAAATTTTAATGTTTACAAAGTTTTATAATACTTTATTACTCTAACAAACAATTTAATTATTTGTGAAAAAAAACGTAAAATTTAATATGTATGACATATGCTACCATTTTTTTATGAGAAATTCTATTGAAGTCAGTTTTCTTTATTACTATCGAATTTACTTTTAATTGAAGAAGGAAAATAATTAGTGTTATGTTAACATGAGAATATATTAGAATATGTGTTCATTTTATTAAATTAATTTATAATTCAAATTAGCATTAAATTTGCTTTCAAAAAACCTTTGAAATATATTTTTACAAATGTGGGGCACTCGCCTTTATTAGCATTTTACCACACAATCCACTGATTTGTTGCCTTTTCTATTATGGTAGCACCATATGAGAAGTGAAACATCGCTCTGAAGGGAAAACACACAAATACATCCAAGCCTTACTCATCAATCGAACCCACATCCATTTGGTAGAAGTACAATACGATAAATACTGTACAATATGGGTAACCTCTTTTAACAGTTAACTTGTAATTTCAAATAAGTAAAAATTAACAATTACCTTTCTAAAGAAAACTTTCTGTAACTTCAATTTATTTAGATTAAAGCATAAATATAGTATGTTACTGCCACTTGTATGTTGCTAGTTACATTTTGTATCAATGTAAAATGCTTTTGTTAAAAACTAAAACTAAATTTAAATACTAAAAGTCTGATGGTCGGTGAATTTTGATATTTGCATAGTCAGTCTCTAAAACAATTTGTCGTCCTTTTCAATTTACTCTTTCACCAAATGAACAGTTCAAATAAATTTAATTTTTACTGCTTTTCATGGTATATCCGACTGGAATTAAACTCCCATTCACCTTGTGAATGACAATCAGTGTTCTTTAAATTTACAGGAATGTAATTCTTAACGAGGAATGAAAACAATTAACACTATTGTAAATTTAAACGATGTTCAAGTATCAAAACAAAGTCTTTTGGAATTTTTAACCTTTTAAAATGAATTTTTCTTCTCATTTTAGAGTATTTGATACGTAGGAGAACGATAAAATTCAAAATTATACAAAATTTGAAATTTTACGTTTATCTATTAAGTATTTTTTTTAAATTTTACGGATATTGATAAAATATAATTCTGATTTCACTATCTTAATTGCTCTATATTTTTATTCTAATAAATTAGGAGGAATAAATTCATAATATATGTATTAATTTCTGAATGTCTAAAAATTGTTCGTATCATCTTATTAGTTATTTAAAAAAACAATATCATATAATAAAAGATTATTACTATAACAGCAAACAGCTTGTAATCTCATAAAAGAGCAGACCGACCAAAGAAAAATATGCAAATTTAAAACACAGAGAAGGATCAAGCCGAAAATATCTATAAGATTATTATTCAAAATATAATAACGAATAATAAAAGCTCATTACTATAACAACAATCAGCTTCCATGTAAGCTCATAAAAGTGTAGACTGGCCAAAGAAAAACGAATGTAAATTTAAATACAGAGATGGATCAAGCCGTAAATATCTATAAGATTATTATTTAAGAAAATAATATCGTATAATAAAAGCTTATTACTATAACAGCAGACAGCTTCCATGTAAGCTCATAAAAGAGCAGACTGACCAAAGAAAAAATATGTAAATTTAAAACACAGACACGGATCAAGCCGAAAATATCTATAAGATTATTATTAAAAAATAATATAAAATTATGTGATATATTGATAAATTTAATCACCTGCTCTTAATTGGGGAAAATAGGGCTTGAAATAATAGCATTAAATGCTAAAAAAGGGGGAAGCGATGGATTTCTAAAGTTGCTAATTCTAAGTCATCAAGAATCCAATGTGGATGCCTCTGTCCATTCCACATACAACTGCTTAATAAATTCGAAGACAGATAGAAAGATACCTTGATAAATTATTATATAGAGGATTATAGTTTTAAGAAATTCTATGAAGTAAGAATTGTCAACCCGGCTACATATGTATTAACAAATGTTAATTCAAGAATAACGAAATCCAACATTCCAGATTATCTGGGTCAACTTTTGACTAAAAGTAATACTTGCATTTCTTGATCCACATGTTTCCTTCTGTTTGATAAATACGGCCCTAAGTGTTCGATTCCGAACGTAAAAGAATTTGTGTCACTACCTGTTACTATTTTGTGCTTAGCGTTTTAAAAATAAATCATAAAAGAAATAAAATAACACGTTTATTCTATAATTACATCATTATCGGAAAGTTTAGTTTAACAGATTTTTATCAAAACTGCAGAAGTAATTGGAGGAATGTTTCAAAAGTGAGAAATACTTTATGAATGTCAATATTACAAAAATAACAAGGCATGTTAGCAATTTGTTTGATGGCAGTACTTTGACAGAAAAAAGTACAATATTTATTGCTACAGCACGTTTCGAGGCAGAAATGCAAAGCACAAAGAAATGACTTGTAAATTAGCAATTATTTTCTAGCCTTAATTCGTTGTTTGGAACAATTAGCAGTGGTAAGGATGGCTTCCGCTGGTAAATTTGACCTTAATCTCTAAGGTACGGGATTTAAAAGTAATTTTTTCTGTTTGGGTACTAAGTTATTTAGGAAGAAATTAGAAAAGTCTGTGTAACGGTTACAATGCTAAAAAAAGAAATCTGAATTTATTTAGAAAAAGATACACGGACCTTCTGGTCGTTCTGCAGCTATGAATAAATGTTTGAAGAAATTTCTTAATATTTAGCAGAAAGGATTCAAAATTAAGTGTGCTCTCATTATTTTTATTATTTTTAACAGTTTTTGATTATGGTAAACTAAAAAAATATTTTATAGAACTAAAAGTAAAACTTCCATTTCGTGATCCCCTTGTTTCCTTCTGTTTGATGAATACGGCCGTAAGAGTTCGATTCCGAACATAAAAGAATTTGTGTCCCTCCCTATTACTATTTTGTGCTTAACGTTTTAAAAATAAATCATAAAAGAAATAAAATCACACGTTTATTTTGTAATTACATCATTATCTGAAAGTTCAGTTTAACAGATTTTTATAAAAACTGCAGGAGTAATTAAATGGCAGAAATTTGAAAAGTGAAATATATTTTATGAATGTTAGTATTACAAAAATAACAAAGCATGTTAACAATTTGTTTCATGGCACTACTTTGACAGAAAAAAAAGTATAATATGTATTGCTCCAGCACGTGTCTAGGGAGAAATGCTGACAGCAAAGAAATTACTTGTAAATTAGCAATTATTTTCTAGCCTTAATTCGTTGTTTGGAACAATTATCAGTGGTAAGGATGGTTTCCGCTTAAAAATTTGACCTTAATCTCTAAGGTGCATGATATTAAAGTAATTTTTTCTCTTTGGGGACTAAGTTATTTTACCGGTTATTTAGGAAGAAATTAGAAAAGTCTGTGTAAAGGTTATAATGCTAAAAAAAGAAATCTGCATTTATTTAGCGAAAGATACACGGACCTTCTGGTCGTTCTGCAGATATGAATAAATGTTTGAAGAAATTTCTGAATATTTAACACAAAGGTTTCAAAATTATTAAGTATGCTCTTATTATTTTTATTATAATTAACAGTTTTTAATTATGGTAAACTAAAAAAATAATATTGTGTCGAACTTAAAGTAATACTTGCATTTCGTGACCCCTTTGTTTAATTCTGTTTGATGAATACGGCCTTAAGAGTTGGATTTCGAACGAAATTTGTGTCCAATTTTTGTGTAGAATTTGTGTCCCTCCCTATTACTATTTTGTGCTTAACGTTTTAAAAATAAATCATAAAAGAAATAAAATCACACGTTTATTTTGTAATTACATCATTATCTGAAAGTTCAGTTTAACAGATTTTTATAAAAACTGCAGGAGTAATTAAATGGCAAAATGTGTGAACAGTGAGAAATACTTTATGAATGTCAGCATTACAAAAATAACAAAGCTTGTTAGCAATTTGTTTGATGGCACTACTTTGATAGAAAAAAGTATAATATGTATTGCTTCAGCACGTGTCTAGGGAGAAATGCTGACAGCAAAGAAATTACTTGTAAATTAGCAATTATTTTCTAGCCTTAATTCGTTGTTTGGAACAATTAGCAATGGTAAGGATGGCTTCGGCTTGAAAATTTGACCTTAATCTTTAAGGTGCGTGATTTGAAAGTAATTTTTTCTGTTTGGGTACTAAATTATTTTACTCGTTATTCAGGTAAAAATAAGAAAATATTATGTATCTGTTAAAATGCTAAACAAAGAAATCTGCATTTATTTAGAGAAAGTTATACGGATTTACTGGCTCTTCTGGTAGACAGGAATAACAGTTTGAAAAAAATTCTGAATATTTAACAAAAAGATTTCAAAATTATTAAGTATGTTGTCATTATTTTTTCTACTTTTACATTTTTTAATTATGGTAAACTAAAAAAATATTTTATCGTACTGTAAGAAATATTTTCAAATCAGGATACATATTTGACAGCACAATTTTACCATACTTCAAATAAAAACACCAACGTATTCCTGACTATAGTTATTTATGATTATGTAGTGGATTCAGCTTAATGATAGCGGTTAATGTTATCAATCGCTTAATGTTATCACAATCACTTTGTCCCGATTATCTCTATTCATTTGTATGTAAAAATTATCGTTTTATGTGATCATTACATAGGTCAATGTTATCAGTTTTAGAATCTCATTTTAACTGCCAAAGGAATATTCACAATATATTCAGAAGGAACTAATTCTTTTTATTTCGTTTGCTGTTGTTTGAATTTCCAAGAATTCTCCCTCTTCCTCCTAGGTAAATGGAGAATTAACAAAGGATTGGGGTATTACACGTTCCTGGAATTTTTCAGAAATACCCACACCAGGTTGAGGGTCAAACTGGTTGACAGAGAAGCAGAAGACAACACATTATTATTGGAACTGAGAATTAGCGTTTTCACATTTTATGCCCTGCTCGCTTACATACAGCTTGTCGGCTTGGAATCCAGAGAGCGAAATGATTTACCATTAAAACAAACAGAATAATTTAGGGAATCGATAGCAAACCGTGTGATTATGTATGAAAAATAAACACACAAACGGATAAACTTTTTAATTTTCAAATATATATAACTTAAATGGTAGATATTTATTAGTCCTTGAAATAGACTCGTAGATTTTTCTGAAAATAATTTGTTGTTAACACAACATTACAACAACAATACAACAATATAAAATACAACAACATAAAATTTCATTGCAACAAAAAGTAATCGATGTTTAAATTTAATACTATTCCATATGTACCTAATTTATTATTTAAGCCAAATATAACAGAAAATTATTAACGTACGTTCAGTGATAAAATGTATGAAAATAATGCAGACGATATTTCAATAATTTAAAATAAGAAATGATTAAATGAGAGGAATGGCGTCATAATGGTAGAAAAAATATGTTATTTTTAACTATTTATTATGATATGGATTTAATCGCCTGTTCTTAAGCGGGAGAAATAGGGCTTGAAATAATGATATTAAATGCTCAAAAGAGAGGTAAGGAGTGGATTTCGATCGATTTAAAGACGGCAGTATTTTTTGCTGCAATAGGAATTATATTTATAACAATTTATTTTAGAATAGGATCAATAGTTTAGAAGAAGGTAAACTTTACTTGCTATGAGATTTGCTAACCCTAACTCATCAAGAATTTATTTTGGATGCCTCTATCCGTTACAAGTTCAACCGCTTCATAAATTCGAGGACAGGCGGACAGATAACTTAGGCTATTATTATATAGGGGATTTTTAAATTCAAAAATTCAACTTTGACCAACTTTACAAAATCTACAATTTTTTTTTAGATTCTCAGTTTCGTATCATATTAGGTAACACGTTTAATCTCTCCTAAGAACTTCCCTTTTAAAGCAAAAGACGCGGAGATTGAATAAATAATTTAAGTTACTGAAATAAACAATGCATAATCACATTACTATGAATATATCCCCGTTTATAATCAGCAGCAATGTAGCAATTTGATTTTTACCGATTTCAACTGATCTATGAATACAGGCGATAAATTGTTGGGCATACATTTATAATACCTATTATCTTATTAATCACTTTTCAATTAGAAAAGTCTTCCCATGGTTATTTTTAAATAAAAACCATTATATGGAACTATTATTAAACGAAGAATAATTAGACGAAAATGAATTATTAACTGAATAAATATTTTTTATTCTTTGCATGCTTCGGTTTCATTATATTTTAACCTTGTATTTTTATATTATGCTATTTCAAAATTATATCGAATCATTAAATATTTCTAAAGATATCGATTCTATTTAATTTTTATTTAACATAATTAACTGGTTTGAGCAATAACATATTTTAAGTTCTTATTTTTATCTTCATAGGTATTTAAGAATATATCTGAAACTATATTGAAAATAGTATTAAAGTGGATATAGAAAGGGTCGAATTTTCTAATATTTAAAAAATGTAAACAATTAAATACGATCATACGGTATTGTATATTTCACAATTCAATTTATATTTGATGTAAATTATTAAACAAGTTATATGTAAATTATTGGTATAATTTATAATTTTTAAATGTAGCTGTTTGTTAGGCTGCGTGGTGAAATTAGGCTTTAAATTAAATTTTTATTGATTAATACTAATTTTAATACTTCAATATATTTATATTAAATGTTTCAAAATGCTAATTGTTTATAATTTTTATTTACAGGTGAATGATTTTGGATACCTCCATCATTTGAAATGTGCAGAATTTTATTTCTTCGAACAACAGTTGGGAATAACGATTTGAAAAATGTAAAATAGAATCTGTTTTATAATGTTACAAATCCATTACATGTTTAGAAAACTTTCATGGAATTACTAAAGCATCGAAATCAAATAACTGAAACAATGTAGATCTGAGTTTTAAATGTGAGACTTTTAATTATCAGTTTATCATCATGGGAATATTCGCAAAATAGGAAATATGAAATGAAAAAGTATTTTCTAATTCGCATAAATCAACTTAATATCTTTTAAATCAACCTTAACCAATTCATATATTTTGCATATAAATGTAAGCTATAGTATTCATTACACATCATGAATAGCAGCGAACAAAATACGAATCTTAATGCAACAAATCATTGGTCATTTGCAAAAGGAACGATTCTCCAAGCCATACTGAACGCAACAGAACCATTTCACAGTTTTGACGATCTGCCAGAAGTATCCACGTTTGAATTTGTTACGGAAGGAGTCCTGGTGACAGGAATTGGCGTTTTAGGTATTGTCGCCAACATCGTGTCTTTAGTTATCCTGTCCAGACCACAAATGAGATCATCTGTAAACTGTGGACTGCAAGGCCTTGCTGTATTCGACACAGTGGTTCTTATTTGTGCAGTATTAATGCTAGGACTGAAAAAACTTGGATCCAGAGTTCAGTTCTTGAGAATTTATTCTTTATCAGTGTCGCCTTACATAATACCAATCGCATATCCAGTCGGACTCATTGCACAGACTGGATCTGTTTGGACAACCGTAGCGGTCACTGTCGAAAGATACATAGCTGTTTGCCACCCACTGAAAGCTAAATCTATGTGCACATATCGACGGGCAAGAATCTTCAATGCTATCATAATGGTGATGGCTATTTTATACAACATTCCAAGGTTTTGGGAAGTCGAACACTCTGAAGTATATTCACTTGAGCTAAACAGAACAATCTACGAAATTGTGGCATCTCAGTTAAGAGTGAACAAGCTGTACTACGAAGTTTACCACATCTGGTTGTACCTCTTTGTAATGTACTTCATTCCATTTCTAGTTCTAACTCTCTTCAACATCTACATCTGGCGAACAGTCCGTAGGGCTAACAGAGAGAGACAAATCCTAAGTCGCAAGCAAGAAGGAGAGTTCAGCTTAGCTATAATGTTGTCATGCGTCGTCGTGGTATTTTTAATGTGCAACATCTTGGCGTTGATAGTTAATATCATCGAATACTTCGACATATTTCTTTCTGCACTTGTCAGGGTATCTAACCTCTTGATTACCGTCAATTCCTCTGTGAATTTCGTCATATACTGTATATTTGGAAGGAAATTCAAGCGGACATTCCTGGTCCTTTTCTGTAAGTACCCCATTCAAAGATCGAGCTTCAATGATAGCTTTCAAGGCAGTACATGGATCCGATTTCGAACAATTAAGTCTTCTTCGGGATCGCTTAACTATTCAGTGAACGGAAATGGTCACTGTCACATCTGAACTGCACATGTGTTACAAATTATTGACTTAATCTACGAAAGTAATAAAACATTGATCCAAACCAAAGATTTTAAAATTTTAAAAAGTATTTGTTTGTTATATTTATTTTATAATACTTCGATATATATTTCAGAAAATTAGTAATATATGACACTTAAGGCCAGTCTAATCAAAGTCGTTTAACGGCTAACTGCGATTAACCCATGGCGGAACCAACGGTGGGACCCAATCCGCATTTAAACAGAAATTAATCGCAGTTAGTGTTAAACGACTTTGATGAGACCTGCCCTAAATTAGGTTAAAATATATGAAGCACTACGCTCTTCAATTATGTCCAGTTAAATAAAAATATAAAATTTGTTAAACAATATTAATATTTTAAAAAAATTGTCTTATTTCTGAAGGACTTTAAATTAATTTTAGAGATAGCTTAACTGCTGGATTAGAGATACACGCTTGAATTGTATATTTAAATAACTTTCTTTAAACAATAATGATACAGTTTAACCCCTTCCCGGTTTTTCCCGAGCTGAATTTGGGCAGGCGAAATGTACCGAGTGTAGCTCGGGCATTGTGAAATTTTACACTGTGCAATCAGTCTTTCCCGAATTATCTCACATGTGTTTTCTATGGTTTCGAATGCTTTTGTTTACTTTTCTGGCTGCTATATTATTTGTTGCTCAAAGAGAGACAGCAGAGAGAAGAAGGTAAGGAGAGAAGCAAGGTTTTACTGTCCAAATTGAGATGTTGGACTCTGTGCAGTACCTTGTTTCCGATTTATAATACACAATCAAATTTTGATTAATAATTTCATAATCATTTATATAAATTCAAAGGATATAAATAAAATTTAATTCAAGATAAAATCTAGGTATTCTAAGCTTAATATTTATAGTTAGTATGAATTGACTCCAAAGTCTAATGATTTCTGGAAGCCAACTATACAGGTAAATTATTCATTTATTTATACTGATTTTTTTTACATTTATTTTTAGGAAATTTTGTATGCGATTGATGCTATTATGTTCAAAAAAGTATGTATGTATGAACAAAAGAATAAAAAATTGACATTTTTTTACCCGTAATCCCGAAATAAAATAAACCTGGAAGGGGTTATAATTCTACCCTCACAGTTTTCTCTGACAAAGCAATTTATTAAGATGATGTAATTAAGATTTGCGATACAAAACTGTTTAATTACTAGCAAATTAATTGTTCTTTAAAGAAAGTCGATGTTTTCATGGTAGAATTAATTTTATCTGCATTTTATAAGATCAAATTATCCTCTCTCGTAAACATATCTTACAATACCAATGCGAAAAAGAAATATCCTGATTTTAATTTTAAAAGGTCAACCATAGTATAAAGTTCACAGTCTAATAAATAAATAAATCTTCAAAATATTTTCGGATTAACTTAGATACAATTAAGAGACTTCTTATTAAACCTATAAATTACCTGCATATTTTTAAATCAATATAAATTTATCGTACTATAAATATCTTCGTTTTACATATTTTTAACGACGTATAATCTAAATTTAAATATATTAATAATATTTTATTTATTTGTAACATTACTGACTATTTGCGTTAATTCTACCAATCAATATTTCAGAAGACAGCATGTCTACTAAATATAAACATCATATTTTACCTGCGATAGTATATTTAATTTTTATTGATAGAAAAGAAAGTATATATTAACTTTAACACGGAATACTGATAAAGGAATCTAGTATAATGATTCTAGCATACCTGACTTTTAAGTAATCTTACTATAAATATATCCAAATATTTTGTGATTGATTTTAATTTAAGTGCTTTACTATACACTAAACAACTATTTTTAATTAAGAAAACTGTAAATCAACCTTGTATTTTCTGAAAAATTAAAAGGCAAAATATATTCTAAAAAACTAATTTAAATAATATATTTACATAAAAATAATTAGATCATTAAACTGGATTTTCAATATATATTAAAAATTGTTGTTACAAATTAGTCTGAACGAAGAGTATATAAATATTTATTTTTGTGTGTTTTTCGTACTATTTAATTTACAATGCATTTTCAAAATTTGTTTATAAAGTTGTGAACAATTTTTTTCTATATAAAACAATCGTCATCATAAATACTTAACTCACAAAAAATACTCCATGAAACCTATTTTATAATGTGTTTATAACAGTGATGTGAAATTCATGTTTCTTTTCTTTGAACTTTATGTCCCGCTATAAATTTTTGTGACGAAAAATATTATTGAGACTCTATTTTTAATTATTTTAAACTGAAGTATTCAATTACTTTGCAGAGCTGTAGCACATAGATCTCAATAAGTATTATCAATAATGATCTAAATAAAATATCTTAAATCAAAACATGCATTACAAATGAAGCTTGTAGAATCCAATATAATTTTAAGACTATTTAAAATAAAGACTCACTATTAACACGTTGACTGCCAGACGCATTTTCGATGGTTTGCCCAACACTCCGACGTGAACTGTTCATTATGAGATGCATAAACTGTAATATTATTTTCAGCAGATAAAATGAGTTATAAAATCACAATTGAAGCAGATTTCGTGGTGGGGGTCGCCGGTGACTCCCACGGCGAGGTAGGAAATTGTTCGATTGTGCTTTTTTTGCAAACAATCGTGCTTCGATTGTTAAGGGATTACTCTCCTTTACCATTCAAAGCAGATAGGAAGAACTAGAGCAAAGAATTTGACTACAAAAGTGGGGACCTATTGTTCCGATTGCGTTGATTCACCTTTTCTTTGCCTTGAATGTATCAATCCCACTCTTCGCAATATGCACTGATAAAATGTATATTTTTCATGTACTAATAAAATTACTTTTCTATTTTCTATTTTGGATTAATTCCTTCAAACCATTATAATAGCAATGGTATTATCGAAAAAGTATCAGCATCCATATTTACTATAATTATGTTATTTTATTATTTGCTGCATCACCGGTCACCGATGGCGCCCATGTTAAAATAATTTTCTTTTATATTTTGCTTAAATAATAGATTAGGTATATATGTGATAATTTTAAATTTAATCATCGATTATTTTTTGTTGCAAATTTTATCACCGGTATTAACAGCAAATTATCTCCATAAAAGTCTAGCAGTCTATATCACGGAGTAATAAATACCTAGCGTTTACGTTACATATATTTGAGAATTAAGAAGTTTGAACGTTTGTGCATTTGTGTTTTATACATAACCACACGGTTTGTGATCGATTCGCTAAATTTTGGACATCATTCATATATACTACCAAATAATCACTCTGAATATTAAAACCTCTGCTGTCCATCCTATCACGTAATATGAGAAGATAAATTAAGATTAGCAACTAGCATGAGGTGAGTAGAAATAAAGCCGAAAGATGGCCGATTGGTTAGGGTGCTGGCCTTTGGTACCGGAGTGCTTGGGTTCGAATCCCACAGTGGCATGGATGTTCGTAGCCGTTCGGAATCGGCTTTAAGCTGTAGGTCCCGGTCTCGTTAGCCCTCGTGTTGCAAAAAGTAGACCGTAGCACTCCAAGCCAAACCAGTAGAAGTAAAAAAAAATATTGAGCGTGTACTAGATAATTTTCAGCAAAAAAACAAACCATTTTTTATCTGCCTCATAACCCATTGTACCTGTACTTAACCATTCTGGAAAATTATTATTTTTAATGATCCCGTCATATGACGGGCTATATGCTAGTAACTCTAGAAAAGTAAATAAACAAATAGGACTGCCTACCAAAATCAAACCGAATTATTTATTTACACACCGTAAAAATGGCCTTGGGCTCTGAAAAAAACGTAGTAAATATCAAATTTTAATTGAATTTAGGGAATTGAAATTTTGTCACCAATGTGAATCCTGAATTAATTAATAAAAGGTTTTAAATCATGTACAAATATCGATTTATATACCTTTTTAGAGGGAAATAAAACATCCACACGCATTTAAATTGATTTAAATGTTAAACTAATTCTGAATTTCATTTCTCCATCTTTAATTTGAAGAAACATTTCTGGACTTTTGTACTGTTAAGCATATGTAGATTAATACTAGTAACGATGTAAACTAAATAGAATCAGTATTCCAAATGTATGTGCTATTTATTCACATCTTGTTTATACAAAACAAATAATTAATGAGCTCTCATGAATAATACTTGATTAATGTTCTTTTAGTATGTAACTCTGGTTAAGAAAGGAACAAACTTCAGATATTCTGCTGAGTAATATCAATACAACATTAAAGAGAATTGCAAAAACCATAATTTGATGAAATGCAAAGATTTTTAACTGAATTTATTCATTTAGAATTAACAAGATATAGGGGGATGTTCTTGTTAAAGATGACTTCTGACATTTATATCAAGGATAAAAATTAACTATAGACCAAACGAAATCTGAAAGATGTGCCTTTCAACATAAGTACTTTTTGTAAAATAACTGTTAACCTTTTTATTTTCAAAAATCCATAAATGTAACATTTTGAACTTATAACTCTTTATGTAGTAAGTTACAACGTCTGTTTAAGATTTTATTATTTTTTTATTTAAAACAAGTCTCTTTTTGCACAAGATATAGTTTATATGAAAAAGTACTTTAAGCACAAAGTATACTGATTAAAATAAATTTAAACTAACTTCAACTAAGCTTATAAATATTACTAAGGAATATAAACCAGTATACTAAATAAATAAGAAATATAAAATGATTTTAATCGGGCTTTATTCAAAATATTTATCTCGCAAAACCAAGGTTTCAAATGAAAAAAATAAAATATACGAAGTAAAATATATTAGATATACCCTCTATTTAATAATAACGTAAGTTAGCTGTTCGTCTGTTCTCGAATTTTGAAGTGGTTGGACCTGGAATAGACAGAGGCATAAATATTGGATTCTTGATAAGTTAGGATTAGCAAAATTTAAAGCGAGTCAAGTTTATCTTCTTCTAAACTATCAATCCGATTCTAAAATAAATTGGTAAAACATGCTTCGTATCACAGCGAAAATTACTGTCGACTTTAAAACATTTCACCTCCTTCGCCCCTTTTCGAGCGTTTAATGGCATTATTTCGAGTCCCATTTTCCCCGGTTAAGATCAGGAGAATAAATTTATCCCCTAATAAATAGGTAAAAAAAAACCTGTTTTTTTCCCTAGCATTATGACGTCATTCCATCTCATTTAATCCTTTTTTATTGTAAATTATTTAAATATCGTCTGCATTATTTTTATATACTTTATCGTGAACGTAGATATGACGTCAATAATTTTCTTTAATATATGGCTTAAATAATAGATTAGGTACATGTGGGATAATTTTAAATTTAACCATCGATTATTTTTTGTTTCAATGAGAATTTTATCGCCGCTATTAAAGACAAATTATTTTCATAAAAGTCTAGGAGTCTATTTTACGGACTAATAAATATCTAGCTTTTAAGTTATATATCTTCGAAAATTTAAGAAGTTTGTTCGTTTGTTTTTTATACATAACCGGTACCGTAGAGCATGTTCCAGTAATTTCATGAATTAACACAAAAATAAAGGTAATGAAGTTAAAATTCCTCAATACCCATATAATTTGAATTGACGATATCTTGTATAAACATCCTAAGCTTTCCATTATAACCACAGAGAGTTCTGCACCATTAGATCACAGGATCACAGAATGCAATTGTTACAGAACTGCCTAGGACGGGCCTTCTAGTTCTGTAATACATACGAGTTTGTCAGAACAACACTATGGAATTTATTTGGCTCTAAAATGGCAGAAAAAATAGTAAAAATGGGAAGGGGTGCTTGAGTTTGTGCAGAGTGAATACACTATAAGAGGAAAGATAAAAATAATAAAATGAGAAATCCAGTTATGGTTGGATTACTGTAAGCTAGTGTTATACTACTAGTGAATATGAATGAATCAGATAAATTGAAATAATTGTAATTTTTTTAATTTGAAGTTTTAAGAGAGATCACAAGGCTCTAGAAACATTAAGATGAAGAATACACATTTGAAACAGAGCGACTTAAGAGAGGATTCAGAAGAGAAAATCTCAGCGAATCAGATGACAGTGTCAGTATCATTGTAGAATATAAGGTACTTTAATCAGAATAAACTACTAAATTACAGGGGTAGATAAGGAGTACAACTCTAATTATGTTTTAAAAGCAATACATAATACTCTATAATGTAGAAAACATTTATAAATATCTGGAAGTATTATGAAACCTTTTATTTCATGCATTAAGAAATTATAACAGAAAATTAATTGAGTGAATATTTTTAACAAACATTTATAGCGTGACTAAAGATTCAAAATATACGTGTATTATGTGTTTAAATTGATGTTGTATCTGTGTGTTGAAATGTTACCTCTTATGTGACTTTGGTATTGCCACATGTTGTTTTACCCCTGTTTAAATCAAACTAAAAGGTAGATAGCAATTATTTATTTAGTGTTCAAGAAAATGTGATATTTAATAAAATACCTATATGATGTTACAAGAATAATTTTATATATTTATCAAAATGTGTCTGTGTCAAATGTGTTATCAAATGTGTTTCCAAAGTATATGAAAATATGTATGCTTTATATTTGTATAAGTTTATCAACATTTTACTTGTTTTTATGATATATTGTAAATTAATGTAATAAATTAACGTTACTGAATCTAAGTGTATTGATGCGTTGCTAACGTGAACAGCGTTTTGTTGTTAATTGCTATAAAAAGACATTTTCTGTTATTATCCTGTCTTTATTGATTACATCTAAGTCCAAGCTCATTTTCTTTTGAAATTTATGCAGAAATGTTTTTATGAATGATACCCAGTCACTCTTAAAAGATTTAACGTCTTATTTGATTAATATAAAACAATACTCTGTTTAATGTAGAGATTTTAAGAATAATAAATAAGTTTTTATGTACAAATTTTTCGAGAGAGACAGACATTACGAAATTACAAAAGCAGAATTATAAATGTAGTTAAAACTAGAAATCAAAAAATTAAAATTAAATGTAACTACTTTACATATATTATAATTGTTAGACACTGTTTGAAATATAAAAAGCTTATTTTTAGTATGTTTATTTGTGTGAGTCATTATAAAACACTTTAAATTCCATCTACATTATATAGGGAATAAAAGGAAAAACATTATTTCTTTTAAACATCATTTCTTTATATAAATGAGCAGTTTTTTTTAAAAATAAAAAGAAATTTAGCTATTAGTTGAATAAGTAAAAAATACTAATTTTTTAAATCTTCTTAAATGTTTACTTGGCAATAAGATTTTGTTTACGCTTTTCGGAAATAAATCTGATAAATGCAATTGTTTTTTATAAATTAAACTAATATATAATTCAAAATATTAGAATAAATTGAGAACGTAGAATAATAAATTCCATTTTGTATAGTATTAGCTGATGTAGCCTAAGCGGCCTGGGTATATATATATATATATATACAATCCAGTCACAATAATCTGACTAACATGTAATGAACACTTCTATTTCTAATAATCAACCAATCAACCGCATAATCTATGTGGCAACGTTGGTGGCGGATAATATATTAAGGATGTCTAAAAAATATAAAAAAGAGAACAAAATTTATTTAAAATGATGGCTAATGTGGCCAAGGAGACATCATCTATGGAATTGGATAGATTGTGAATTCCTTACGAACCATGGCATCGTAATGGGAAGATAAAACTCTCTGAAATCAGTGACGTATGAAGTGTGCAGTATTACGTATCATAGATAACAGAAATGCGTAAGGCTAGGGAAATTTCCTCAGTTTTTCAGATTTCATGACATAAAACAATGTGAGAAATATTGTAGGACCATCATGTTCGGGTTGCTTCAAGGATCATAAATCGTATAATCTTTTCAACTCCCAAAGTAACTGCAGACTGTATGTCCTGATACCTATAAGTACCTATAAGTACCTCGATAACCCTCCCTGTCACTACAGGTGCAGTTTGAGATTTCTCTGGATTTTAAAAGTTGATCACATCAACGCTTTAATTGACTGTATGTGAGTAATTTGTTTTTCCATATGTAAGTGAATGTTTGCACACACGGGTCATAGACCACATAAATCCACAAGACTGAGAGAACTTCCCTAGTTCCTCCAATTCTGGACATAAACCCAAGTAAGAATTTTTAGGACTAACATGATCGGATTTCTCGCTCAATGGGTCATGAACCGTATAGATTTTTTTTCAACTCGTAACATAACTGGAGACTGGATGTATTTGAATCCTTATAAGTACCTACCATCCCCTTGATAACTCTTCCTTCCTGGCCATGCGCAGTTTGATATTTATCTGAATTTCAACAGTTGATTACATCAAAGGCATTGAACTGATTGCTTAAATATGTGTATTTTGTGTAATAACATGTATAAGTAAATATGTGTATTTTACGTGTAAACATCGAAGCATGTTATCAGTTTCATAAAACAGGTACAACTCTAAGGAAAATTGGTTTGGGGGTACATTCCATAATACATGTTTATATAATATCACAATTAATATATATATATATATATATATATATATATATATATATATATATATATATATATATATATTATTGGTGTTTCTAATCTCCAAGTGGTCTAATCCACCATTTCTATAAGTCCATAAATATGGAGAAAGTCTAAAAATAGGAAAGGTTTTAGAAATATTTCATCAAAATTAAAATCAATACAATTTAAATGTAATCGGGTGATGCCTACGCAGTCCTACACTATGTCTCCGCATATACAATATGCCCCTATACATATAAGAGACACGTCAAGTATCCACTGACAAAGAGTGATATGCAAGTTGGGTAGTTTTTAAGTTCCTCAAAATACAATTTATCCCCAAGGCATTGAAAACTTGGTGATGAACCAGCATTGAAATCTACAACAATTAGCAGAAGGGTATCTCTTCTCTCACGTTTAAGGATTCTTCCCAGTAGTCGTTGTCCCGTTCTTCCACGATCTTTTTTCCCAGCAGGAGCGATGTCGAAGACTTGATATTTTACCCATTATTCTTGGTTCACTCGTGAAATGGTCGTAAAGACAAATCTAAATTTCATTGCTACCTTTTAGATCTTTCGTGCGCAGACTATGTCACCACGTTCAACATCACTTAAACCTTCATAACCAGCCATTCTAACAACAGTAACCGATTTAAAAATTGTGCCAACCACTTGTTGTTTTACATAGACGTTGCCAACCGCATCACCATATTCTCATTGGTTATTTATCTCTTTATTTGCATGGGCATGCCTATACCATTGATTTTTCTTAGCAAAACTAAGATCATTAGCCATCGTGCAGATAGTTAAGTAAGTCACTTAATGGGTATGCCGCTTACAAAATTGTAACTAATATAACCAGTAATCTAGCCATATTAAAACACAACATCATTCTAACATAACTAATCAACATTCTAGTAATAAGAAGATATCGCACACTATTTATAAGTTACATATGTTTTTCTTCTACACTTTAGTTTTAGTTTACAAATAAACTATGGTATCTGAATAAAATATCACTCCATCTTTTAAATATTTATCCTGAAAATAAATGCATAGCCATGACTGATTTTGGTAAATGAAACAGATAATCAGTAATGATGAATAATGTATTGTTTCAATGAATTTTAAAAACCTTAAAATCTCACAATTCTAACAAATGCACTTTATACAATGTTTTAAAATTACCTTAGATGTAAATTTGAGGTAAAGATTTTTACCACTTAGATAAGTTGAAAAGTGGAATCCGCTAAATATTTACTTCAGCCCAAAAATACTCGAAGTAATAAATATAACTTCGAAAACAAACCGACGATTGCCGAAATCTTTTCTTGAGTTAGTACTCTCAATGTCACAGACTATTAATATAGGCTTCTTTTAAATCCCCCTACTTTCAAAATATCACATTTAAAGGGCTAGTTCATTAACCCTTAATTTGGCTAAGTCCACTACAATAAACAATCAAATAAATAAAATCTTTATTATAAATATATATTTTTATCGATAATACATAATATATTAAAATATTATATAATATTATTATTAATTATAATTATTATTACTTAAATTATTATTATTATTGTTATTATTATTTATTTAAATATATCTTTAATCGATATTTCAAAAAACATCTTGTCAAATTAAGGGTTAATTCGTGCTTATAAAATTTGATAACTCATAACCGCCTAGATATTTCGCATTGCGATACTTCAAACTTTAGTAGGCTGTTAGAAAAAGTTTTGGAGAAACATTTGAATAAAAGGAGAGTTAGTTCTTTTTTTAAATATCATTTTATCAAAAAGTTTTCTGGAACTCTATCAACAGATGAATAATGAAGCCTTTGTATTAATGTATATAACTCACTTTTCGGTATTTTCGTTTCTCATTTGCTCTGTATTTTCTCTCAACTCTAATATATTGTATTTCAATAAAGATAAAAAAAAAAGAGGCCTTAGAACATAGGACCGATTTGCGACCCAAGTGCAAGTCGTCGTAGCTGAATTGCGGATAAGAGATTTCCTTAATGGTCCTCTTCTTAGCGGTCTGGAGCGTAGAGTTCGGTGAGTGAGCAGTTTAGTTGAGTAGTCTGGAGCGGACTGGGAACTTTCCCCGTACAGTGGAACTTGAGTGCTACAGAGGTGCGCTGTTAACACGATTAGTTGTCAGAGCTCTATGGATTTAGGGTAGGTCAGCAGTGGAATTCCATTTATCAAAAAGTTTTGTGCTGTATGGCTTAGGCTAGGTCAGCAAAGAATTCCCTTTATCAAAAAAGCAGAGATTTTCTAATGCTTATCTTCGGTATTATTTTAAGGTGATATATTAGCAAGAACCTCATACTATAGTAATAGAGTTTGACGGCATAATTAAATATATTAGAAGTGATTTATCAGCAGCGGTATTTCAGACAAAAAGGTAGCGATCTTGTAATCGGAGTGTAGTGGGATCCGTGCTGGAGCAGTCCAAATTCAGCCGATGGTCCAAAGATGGTGGCTGACTCAAGTAAAATAGCTTCATGGTCATAATGTCTTCCAAGATGCCAAACAATTCCTCTGAAGGTAGACAGGCCATGCCTGGATATCATGTGCTGGGTCCCAGCTTTTCAATTTCGAGGACTCACTCTCAGGAGTCAAACTTGTCGAGGCAATGGCATCCATCTTTAAATGTGAAATTCTATGACTTCTAAATAGATACGATAGAAACTACCCAAGGGGTGATTTAGGGTGATTTATATGGGCATTTGTGTTTATAAACATTTTGTTGTTTCAACGTGTTAGGCCCTTTGTACAAGTTGTTTCTTATTATTTGGAACTATTGGGAATTTCCTGAGTGAAGAAGCAAAGAATCCTTAATGGCTTATTTTAAATGCATTCATAGTGGATAAATAAGTGAATATGTGGATGTATTTATTTCAAGGAATTTCATGTTACTACTGTGTTGATTGAAAACTTTTCAATATGGTATCTTACAAAGACAGATTTGGAAGCGAATTTGAAAAACAATATTAATATACCAGTGTGGAATATTCAAGAAATGAGAGAAATGGATATTGTTATGCGATTTATGAATACACCCTTTTTTAATAAAATTTTAATCACTGAGTTAAAGCTTTTGTCAATTGAGCTGCTAATCAAAAGTACAAATGAGAAAGATAATTTAAATAGATTTTGCTGGCGTGAATTTTTGTATCAGTTAAAAATTGGTTTGAAACAGTAATTCTCACCTATTAAGCCCGCTTGCAGGTTGAGAGTAAAGTTAAAAATCCCTACTAGTACTATTCATAAACTTTACTTTAATTAGCAAATTCTCAACAAATTCCCAGCAATGATACCTGTGACCTGGAGATCTTTAAATAATTGGAAAGTGCATTAAAAGTTGGAATTCTGCAGTTCTCAGATTAAGATTAATGGTGTTTTTTGTAAAAATGACTTTGGAATAGAGATCATAGTAATCATCAAACTCTTCTCAGAGTAATTAGCAGTTTATGGTCGGGAGATTCCCTTTTATGTTAAATTTATGATGCATGGTACAAAAGAAGTAAGAATTTTTGCCATTACCTCTTGTAAAGAACATTATGCACATTATACACGGTACATATTTTTTGTATCCAAGATGACAGCATCATCGGTCCTAATATTATCCAAGGATGCCTTGCACAATCGATATTTACAGTCCAAGGGATTCCCTGCTGCTGACATTAAAAATTAAAATTTTGCCTCATTCTTAGCTACCAATTGCTTTTGAGGGATGTCTTATGAGAGATTTTCATTCGTATCTGTATTAAAGTATTTTTCTAATGCTGATAGCTATACGTCAAGCATATTTGACGATATACAGCCATAAATGTATATTCTACTTTTATTTAATAATATAGAAATTCCCCAGCTTAAGGTAAACTTTAGTTGGAAGCAGACGTTTCCATAGAGGAAGGGCTAACGGTTTTATGTTATCTACCCCTTAAAATGCGAAAAGGTCAATATTTCAAAGGATGGAAACATATTTGAAGAATTCAATATAATAAGAACGTTAATTTGGCTATTTTTCAAAATTAAGGGAAATATTCAGGTTGACAAAAATGATGTAATCGATGAATTGACAAAATAAAAATTATATTTTAAATTACAGTTCCTTTATATGTACTTTTTCTTTTAGATTTTATTTTTAGACTTAGTGCTCATTTATATAATTTAACCATATAAGTGCAATGTAAAACTTATTGACAAGAAAACACATTTATTACAGAGAATACCAACATAAGGTATATAGTCTCATTTCCTAGTGAGATTTATATATGACCCTGAAAACTACTATAAGCCTTTCTAATATTTAGCCCTTCAGTACATTCTGTGGAATAAAATCAACCCCTATCCCAATATGTTCTGTAAAAATAGGGAGGATTGCGCATGAAAGTTACAGTTTCATATCCAGAAAAAAAATAAATAAATAATGACCTGCATGTTGAGAATACAACGCAATGCATTAGAGAATCGGCCGTAATTTTATGAACAAAGTTCATACGTTTGAAGCATTAAAAATATTTTGAATGACCTTAACTGCAATCGTAGGAATTGTTTATCCCCCTCTGAAAAAGCAATTATTTTAAATCAAGGTCTAAAAACCTGAAAAGTGTTTTTCTTCTATTCAAGTGATTTGTTGACTAATGGATTTCTAGACCGCAGATGGATGGATATTTCGATAAGCTCAATTTTACCCAAAGAAATATATATCTGTTATATTTTAATATATCTAATATGACTTAATATATCTAATATATTTTACTTAGTATATTTTAATATGTCTAATATTTCGATTATATTTTATTATATGTGTTCCTTAATTCTTGTAATACCAGGGAACAAAAGTTTGAGGATCACTGCTCTGCATTCTATTTCAGTTCTGTGGCTTAACCAACTTCTACTCTCACTGAATTGGACTTTTCACTTAAAGAAAAATCAAAAAGAATAACATTTATATTTAACTACAATTTATTTTGACATTTTGTTTAAATCAACTTAATATTTTTACTAAAAACAGAATTATAATGCACACACTAGAGAATGATATACCTAGCTTGCCTATGAAGTCACGCACTTAATAAGGCTATTCTAAGTTTATGAGTAGCTTGACTTTTCAAAAGAAAGAATTCATATTTTCGGATCCATTTCTTTCAATTTAAAAGGTCCCTTATATCTTAAGTATAACAGTCCGTAATTCTTCTCCATCTTTGTCTTTCATATAAGGGATTGAGAGGTTTAATCCTGCAACACAATTAGAAAGATATAATTAAAAGAACCAGTAAAAGAGTCTGGCGAAGTATTCAATTTCTCTCAGTACTAAGGAGTTCATTTCACTTCATATAATTTTAACTCTTGGTCGAATAACTTTGTAGAACTTAATAATCCTAATTAGTCATCTGCCTTTCGGAGTAATAAAGTTCATTTTCTCAGACTCTCAACTTTTAAACACTACTTTTCCTACAGTCTTATTTTAAGTTCAACCGTTTTCATTTTAACCTGCCAATCATATTATAACTGAACTTCAAATTCTAATTCATCAAAAAGAACACCTCATTTTTATTATAAAAAGCACATTCCCGGAATAGTCATGAAATCCTAATTTTTTTTAAGAATGACTTGGGCATTTTTCGTCTTGTGTTCCTCTGTTAACCCTGGGATATACCGTTAAAAATATCATTTCCACAGTGAGTTGAAAAAACATTTTTATTGATTGTTGCCATCTCTCAATAATGTAAGTAATATAATTTGTCCCCAACAAACGACAGTACTAAATTTACCTTTGATAGTAATGTTTCATTTTCTGCTTAATCAATAAATATGATTTCTAATGAAATTATTAATGAAACATACATTTGAAAAAATAATGTCATTTAAAAGTGTAATTTTTACAAAGTTTTATAAAACTACATTCAGACTGAGCAAAAAGAATATTTTTGTAATATAATAAATGCCAGATCAAGGCATATACAAATCCCACAAATAGCTAGGGATCGGTCTAATTGCTTTTTTTTTGAAATATTTATAAAAATTACGAAAACAGTATGAACATTCACAAATATAGAAATAATATTACAAACATTTTTAAATATTTCTATATCAAATGTATACGGGGAAATAATATTCTTAGAAAATTCTTAATATTATACTTAAAAAAATTATTTATGAAACTCACTAAGTCAATCAAAACTAGATTCTTTATTTGTTATATACATCACACAAACTGATTTGGATAATATTAACAAGTTGATTGCCATGGGGGTCGCTGGTGACTGACACTCGTCTTCGCTACCCCTCCGTGGACGCCACTGGAGACCGGCAATGCAGCAAATAATAAAAGTACATAATTTTAGTACATAGGGATACTGATATATTTTTCAAAATTACTATTGTTATTATAATGCCTTGAAGAAATTAATGCAATGTATAACACACAAAAATAATTTTATTAGTTCTTGAAAAATATACATTTTATCAGTTCATATTGCGATAAGTCAGATTGAAACATTCAAGCAAAGAAAAGGTGAATGAAAGCAATTGGAACAATATGTCACCACATTTTTAGTCAAATTCTTTGCTCTAGAGTTTCCTACCTGCTTTGAATGCTAAAGAATGAAAGTCACTTTGCAATCGAAGAATGATTGTTTGAAAAAAAAAAGGCAATCGTAACAATTGCTTACCGCTCCATCGTAGTCACTGGTGATACCCACCACAAAAACTGCTTCAAGCATGATTTTATAACTCAATTTTTCTGCTGTCTTTCGACGCTCATTTTATGAAATAGTATTTTACTGCATATCATCGCATAATGAAAAGTTTGAGTCGCAGCCTTGGACAAACCATTGAAAATTTACTGACTTAAAGTATAGAAAATAGAGTTTTTAAATAAAGTTTTTTCAAATACATAGTGTTATTTTTAATAGACATTTAGTAAAAGATATTTCATTTTTTTTTTAAATTGAGATACAAAATATTTGCACTTTTCTGGAAAAATAAAATCTATTGTTGCACATTAAACACTTTTATTCATAAAAAATTAAAGTTCATTTTTATTTTCACATTTATTTCTATTTCATTTATTGTTTTTGGGAACCGGGGAAGGGATCTATTTTTGTAATAGAAGGGGGCGGTAACAAAAAAAAATGTCTAGGGCTTCAAAGGGGTTTATTCCGGTGCTAAATAGAGACAATTTCCGATAATTAAAATAATATGTATTTATTTTTTAACATGCAACTTTTGTAAATACTTTTTGAAGTTTTTATTCTATACGTGATTTAAATAATTCATTCTTCCGTTTATGGAAAACACCTTCATGTCACAGAAATTCAGTAACTAATGGTTGAAAAGTAAGGTGTTTTTAAAGAGAGTAAAAATAACACTTAAATTCAACTTTCTTTAAATTATAATGCATTTATTTAGGATAATTATTTTTTAAGAATGTTACAGACCCTTTTTTATCATCAGAAATATTTCTTAATTCGACAAAAATGATTTAACTTACTTATAAAAGTTTTAATTGCTCTCCTTTTAAATTTATCGTATTGCATACAACATTTATCATTTATTTTTATGAATGAAACACAATTTCAATTAATAATTATAGCCACATTAAATATTAATTACAAATTACAAAAGTATAAGACAATAAGTTTCATTAATTTAAGACAGTAAAAAAGAAAGATACTTTTCTAAACTACTTTTAAAAGAACATTAAAAGTAATGCATTTATAAAAATATCAAATATGGTTAATATTAATATAAATGCATTTAAGACAACTGAAAAAAAAACTACTAAATTACTCTGGTTTTATAAATAACAAATAACTTATTTAAATAAATAAAAACTTAAGCAATTTCGAAATGTCGAATAATCAAACTATGGATATTTAAATTAATAATACATTTTTATGAAGTATCGCAATTTTATCCATTAAAACTAAAAATATTTGGAAAGAAACATACTGTTGACATAAATGCAAAATATCTGGATCAAAGAACATAATTTTAATTGCCAATAAAAGCAATTAAAATATTTTTTTCGAATCAATCGAATTATATCTAAAGTTTTTTAGCTTCACTTATTACCTGAATGTTCTATTAAAAGCAGTTATTTTATGTATTAAGATAAAAATTTCACAAAATGTCTAATCCTGATCCCCTTTACGTACATGATTTGAATTTAATAATTTTTACTAGTAGTATAATTTTTAATAATGTCCTTTAATTTTCACAAAAATTTATAGGTCTTCTTAAAAAACCAATTAATTATTTTTCATTACTTAAAGTCAATCTGATTGCATGACATCCTTATTTTGAAAAAAAAATTTAAGCACAATTTATCTATATACTCTATTCCTAATTATGTATTAACCAATTAAAATGACAAACTTTCAATTATAATAAATATATTGGTAGAATACTTGAATTTGGATAAAATGTAGATGTTTAAACTTGCCCTTTTAATAAAATAAATCTTTTTCGTTGTATATTTATTATAAAATCAATAATTTTATTGATGACTAAAATAAATATAAAAAATATTTTATGGTATAATAACCATTATCTCTTTACAATCATAACATAAATACTATTACTGTTAGATCAACCTTGTTTTATGTTTTAACTGTTCGAGTGTGTCATTCCACCTTCTCAGTGATTGCAGAATTAATCATATTTTAACTTAATCCCCAATTTACAATACATAGGTAATAGTAGCAACTTTGAGAAACTACAGGAAACAACAGGTAATATTTGATGTTAGGATACGCTCCGAGGGGGGAAGCAAGTGTGTGCTCCGATTGGACAATAATTTAGGCATCTAAAAACCTAGTTGTAAATAAAATATCCTAAACTTCTCGTTAATAATATTTGCCTGCATTTAGACTTTTGTTAGACTTGGACAATAAGGGATTGAAACGAGATTGCTGTGTCAACTGTTGGGAAAAACTCTTAAGATTGTTTTCCTGATAATATGAATATATTTGATATAAGGATATGAGTCGATAAGGGGGGAGGCAAGTGAGTGTTCGGATTAGACAATAATCTAATCATTTAACAACTTGTTGTAAACGGAAATATTCTAAACTTCTCGTTAATAATCTTTGTATTTAGACTTTTGGGAGTCTTGGACAAAAGGGATTGAAACACGATGGTTGTGTCAACTGTTAGGAAAAACTATTAAGGTTTTTTTCCTGATAATATGAATATATTTGATGTAAGGATAAGCGTCTTAAGTGCGGGAGGCATGTGTGTGCTCCGATTGGACAATAATCTAGGCATTTAACAACCTAGTTGTAAATGGAAATATTCTAAACTTCTCGTTAATAATCTTTGCTTACATTTGGACTTTTACCGTATGGCGTAAGCTGGGTCGGGGGATGAAGTAACTTACATTTGGACTTTTGGGCGTCTTAGACAAAAAGATTGAAACGGGATTGCTGTGTCAACTGTTGGGAAAACTGTTAAGATAGTTTTCCTGATAATATGTAGAACCCAATGTGTTACACCTGATAGGTATAAGGTATGATAAAGTTAAAAAACTCTTTTATCAACAGCTAGAAGTGTTTTAATGAAGAAAAACCATGTTCCAAACTTTGGACTTTAAGGATACTTCACCATTTTGTGATTAGTTATTACACTTGACATAAACTCGGCCATTTTTATTTTCAACTTATCTCATGTTAATACTGCTGCAATTTCTTAATTTTTATATGCACAACCAACGAAGTAAATCGCTGAGGACCTCATGAATTCTATCCAAGTTCTATAATGAATCCTATGTCTAGTTCCAATAGATTCCAAATGAGTTAGTGGAGATCAAATGTAGATGCTAACCTACTTTGGTTAATAGACATTTATCTTGACTTTCTATGCCATTATGGCGTAGAAAATCAAGGTCTAGACAGTAGATTTATACAGCACAGTAATCACTCTGAACTATCCGCGTTATGTGTCCCACAGAAAGAATAATGAGAAAAATGTGAATAAATCTAGAAAAAGAGAGAGAGATAAAGAGGGGGAGATAAAGTGGGAGAAAAGAAGAGAGACAGACAGAGAGAGTTTAAAGAAATTGCAAAACGTTCTTACAAATTTGATTAAAAACTCGTTATAGTACTCTCGAATGTAAACCTTCAAATACATTTGAAAATATGTATTTATATCATTATACTACTTAAAACTCATTCATAAAAGTCATTTTTACCAATTTCTAGTATATTATAAATGAATAATGTAACACCATTAGCAATATATTTATAGAATATTAATATCCTTAACTAGCATACATCCCGTCATATGACAAGATCAGTAATATTTTTAATTTTCCATAATTTTTAAGTACCCTATTAGGCAAGTAAAAAAAATGGTTTGCTTTTGGCTAATAATTATCTTGCATCAAAAAAATTTTTTTTTAAATGGGGATAACAGCTTTTTAGATAACTGTTAAAATAATATATAAAGTGCATAATTAAGTCCTCGAACTTCTGTTTCTTCAGCAACCGTCTATCGTAGATTTTCACCTCTGGTACAGAAAATATTTGAAATAAGATAAAAACTACTCTTCTGGTACTAGCATATACATCGTCATATGACGGGATAAGTAAAATTGTTAATTTTCAAGAATAATTCAGCGATTCGATTGCAAACCGTGTGGTTATGTATGAAAAACAAACACACAAACGAACAAACTTCTTAATTTTCAAAGATATGTAACTTCAACACTAGATATTTATTAGTTCGTGAAATAGACTCTTAGACTTTTATGGAAAGAATTTGTTGTTAATACCGGTGATAAAATTTTCATTGCAAAAAAAAATAATCGATGATTAAATTTAAAATTATCATATATGTGCCTAATCTATTATTTAAGCCAAATATAAAAGAAAATTATTTACATTATATATAAGTTCAGTAATAATGCGTATGAAAATAATGCAGACGATATTTAAGTAATTTAAAATAAGAAACGATTAAATGAGATGGTTAAAGGAATAACGTCATGATGCTAGAAAAATAATTTTATTTTTTCCT